>JAFEMH010001538.1:0-458063 GCA_022495995.1 Adenophora triphylla var. japonica
CATCAGGTGGGACGTCCTCCTCGAAGAACTACCCACTAAGCCTTTCCCTCCGCGCACACGGCATGAGATCTTTCCAGCAGTTCCAAAGATCACACCAAGATTTAAACACGCCCCCTAGATCTCGGATTCAGCCATCGTGACGACGATGAGTCGAACCCTCCAGATGGAGGAAGTGGCACATTCTGAAGAAGATCCTCACATCTTCATGCTCAGCCTAAGAGCCTAACTCGGTTGATTCTCGATTCATTGAAGAGATGATAGCAATGCTTCAAGAGGGAGCACAGTATATCATGCATTTTCCGAGCTGCTTTCACCTGACAATGGGACATAAGCCGCTAAAGAATTGGGAAACTCTCTCGTGCCCGTCCGCGACCAAAGAGGAAATGATCACCAAGCTTGGATTGGTCCCCTCGTCCTTTCAGGTCAATCTAGGACAAGTCCTCCAGCCTCTCTTTGTTAAGATCGAGTCTCTAGGGTCGTCCGATGGCCTTACGCCCGAAGACTACGAGTCTCGTAGCAAGCGCCGTATTCCCTTTCGTTTTCAATGAAATGACGAACCTTCTCGAGTATCCCTTGATTGCCACTTTAACTAATGATGAATTAAAAAACACTTAATAATAATTCATTAGATAAAGAAGCGTACACATTAAACGAAAAAAAAATCAAACAAAAAAAAAAAATCTTTAAGCAAAGTTGTCCTGAAAAGGGAAAATCGAGCCCAAGCCGCCGAAGAGATTTTTGACGAGTGTGAATTTGGGAACCGCGGAAGAGCCTAAAGAGACGCAGATTGGTGATTTCTTCAAGGAATTGGAAAGGATGCTCGCAAAGTCCTACAAAATCCTCAATTCAAAGAAAGTTGCCCTCTTCATCAAAGAGAACATCATGTGCAGATACGGGTCACAAAATGAAATCATTTCGTATAATGGATCCCACTTCGAAGTGGGAATGTGAAAAATGCCGTGTGCAGTAATTCCGAATAACCCGTCACAAGTCATCTCCTTACAGCCCCAAACCAACGGAGCCGTCAAGCAAAGAAACAAGACTCGAAAATATCATCCGGAAAATGGCCGCCCAAGGCGTAGATTGGCCCGAGAAGTTACACTGCACTTCGGGGCTACTAACATCGCCGTAACGGCAACCGGGGAAACACCGTTTGCCCTCACATACGGAATGGAAGCCGTACTCCCATTCGAGCCGGAAATACCTCGCTCCGTATACTGCTGGAAAGCCAGATCAACGAGGTCGAATGGCTCCAGAGTCGCCATGATGAATTGGCCCTACTAGATGAACGCCGACTGAAGGCCATGGAACACATCCGAGCCTACCAAGGAAGAATGGCCAGAGCCTTCGACAAGAAAGTAAAGCATCGGGAGATCCGAGAAGGTGATCTCGTTTTGAAAGAAAAGCCCCTACCCGTATCAACCCCTCGGCAAATGGGAGCCTCGTATGGGTCGGGCCATATGTCGTCCCGTAAGATCTTCTCCTGAGGAGCCATGCAACTTGCGCACCTCGACGGGAATCCCTTTGTACACCCAAAGGAATGGTGACAAGCCGCGTATACTACGCGTAAAAAAAAAAAAAAAACAAAAAAAAAGAGTGCTAAAAGAGTAATACCCAACTAGGTTGAAAACCCGAAAAGGGCGGCCTAGGTAAAAAATAGGGTTGCACCAAAAAAACAACAAAACAAAAAAAAAACAACAAAAAAAAATCGGGTTGAACTACGAAGACCTGAGCTCCTCAAAATGAGGGGAACGTAGGCAGCCAGAAACGGTTCGGTCTAAAACACAAATAAAAGTCATACTTTGACATCAATACACCGATCGTACCATACGAAAGCTGTCTCGAAAACTCGAAGCAATTCAAATATTCATTACAAGTTAAAAACTTTTTGATGAGTCTAAGCCCGATTCATTCCTACAACCGGCAACCTCGCTAAAAGAAAACTAAGATACGTAATCAAACTAATGTGTCCGCTATGACAAGAAAGGGATACTGAAACCTCGTAGTCACTCCAAGCCACTCGTACCGGCCTCTCCCCTCTTCTTCCCCTTCGAGTCTTCTTCTTCCGAACCGGAAAATGTCGGTATTCCTCCTACCAAGCTCTGGTATAGGAACAGGATCTATCAAACCAACCTCTCTCGTGGCCTTAGTAGCCCTAGCGTCATCTCTCATCTCCCGTAGCCTAGCCGGTAGCATATGAGCCCTCCTCTCCCCGTCTCTTGACGTAAGCCTCATAGTCTGGTCCACAGCGTCTCCGCTCCTCCGTCATGAGGGTTGGCCCTCACCTCGGCCCTCCTCCTCTCGTAAACAAATGTGTCCTCCGCACCCACAATGGCCTCACGCCGCTCAAAATAGCCACCTCGAGTCTCTCCCTGCATGCCTCTCGTACCAATCCAGTACCAAGTGGTCAGAACACCGGTCTCGACGCCTGAGGATAACCCGAGGAGGAAAACGTCATATCTCCATGCTCGGGAAAGAAAGGAAAACACCGAAGGATCATCCATAGAAGCAGAGCCACCACCCCGGTGGCTATATCATCAAAGTTCTCCAAAGGAACCCGCTTCCAAGCCAAACTGCCTCGTAACCAAAGACGGAATATAGAAGCCGGACCGAGAAAGCCCCTAAGCATGACCACATGAGACCCGTCCCCGAAGCACTCGCGAGCCTCCACCCGCCAACAAGGCACCGACCATCTCGATATCCTCTCGTCCCGGCGACCAGCCATCCAATGCTCCCATGAGCCCCGATCATCGAAATCCACAACAACCCTCCTCCCGGCAAATGTCCAAGGCTTCGATCATGTCGGGAGATTCCCGAAGAACCCCCAAACGCTCCATCGCCCACAGTGGTCAAGAGGAACGGGCCGCCCCGCGCATATACCGTCTTCCCGGTAGCGCCTATCAAGAGCATGAAAAGTCTCCCGTAATCAAAGGAACGACATCTCTCGCCTGTGCGACAAGTGAACGACAACATCCAAGAAAGACCGATGGCAAATCCCAAAGGAATAGACCATGAACAGGTGCCAAACATACAAAGTGCAAAGGCATCCCAATAGGCATCATCCACCAAGCCTAGGCCCCTAAACCTATCGGGAAGGCCGGAAATATCAAAATGATCGGGACCACGGATCATACCTTGCGCTTCCTCCGGGGAAAGATGAAGGAGGACGCACAATCCGTCAACAAAAGAAGCTCCCTCCGGCAAAGGAACCGCTTATCTCTTCCACCTCCGACCTCCAAGCAAGGCCCGAAATTCTTCCACACCGGAACAATCTCGTTGAAGGAAAGGCAAAAGACATGCCTTCTAGTGTCCCAAAATGAGGAAGAAGCCCTCAAAAGCTCATAATACGGAATCAATTCCTTGAGAGACCATAAGCACTTCACCTTGTACCTTTCTTCAAAGAAGGACCTCCTCTCATGCATAATCTCCCGAGACCAATCCTTGAACTTGTTGAAGAATGACATTTGGGATTCTTGGGACAATTTTTGATGGAGCTTTTCTAAGGTTTTCCATGGTTTTTCTCTTTCTCCCCGAAAATGGTCAAGTTGGACCGGAGGTTGAAGAGGATATTTGAATTTGAAATAAAGTGAGACCAGATCTCGAAGCAAAATTAAAGGACAATGTCGATGCAGGACTCCTCCGCGCGGACATGATTGTCATTTCCATCGAAAAATCTGCAATCTAAGCCGCTACACCAAAAGAGGAATATTCCGTCCCGCTTGCTCGAAACCCGTGCAAAAACCTCCCCAAACCAGTCCATATACCAAACACCCTTGCCAAAAAAAAAACAAGGCTCATGCAACACTGCATTCATACTGCATTGCATTCATAAAATAAAATCCTAAAAAAAAAAATTCCAAAAAAAAAGAGAAAAAAAAGAGTGTGCATAAAAAAAAACAAACAAACATCAATAAAATCCTAAATTATTACATTTCAAAAAAAAAAAAAAGAAAAAAATGTGCATAAGTCGTACAAATCTCAATCCAAGTCATAAATCTCAAAATCTCGTAAAATCGCCTAAAAAAAAATCGTGGGGGTAATCAATCGTAATCCCTAGCGCCCGACGTCCGTCCCCGGCCCTCTTGCGACTCGGGCCCGCTCCTCAGAGCCCCGAAAATCTCGGGCTCGTAATCGTCCTCGTCTCCGCAAAGAGGCTCGTCAGACCAACCGGCACGCTCCGATAGGGCAAGCCGAGATCTCGGCGAAAAATCGTATCCGAAGGTGAAGGCGTCGGACTCCGGACGTACGAAGACGACCCACCATGCCGCCAAACGTGTCCCCGCCCGTGTGGATCCCCGAGAATGACGTGATCCGAAGGCAAAGACCGCGCGAGGATCAATGAGAGGAGACAGAGGAGTCTCTCAAGAAGTCTCGAACGAATAGGGGAAGCCTCCCGTCCGACGTGCGCCGGCCGTGGTCGCCTTGCTTCTAGCTCGAGGAGCCCCGCAAGCGACCATCCTCCCGATGAATCTCTTAGCTCCGATCACTTGCTTCGTTAGCTTCTCGACGACCACCTCCGAAAACCGCACAAAAGCAAAAGCGTCGAAACAGCTTGAAGCGAAAAAAATGATGACAGAAAGAAAAGAAAAGACAAAAGCAAAAAAAAAAAAAAGAAGAAGGGGAAAAGGTGAAGCCATACCTTCATACTCCTGACGAGGCCGAAAGCTCGTGGAAGCCGCTCAGCCGAGGGATCCGCACCCTCAATCGGACCCCATCCTGGATATATGAAAAATCCGTCCGAGGGTACCGCGGGATCCCAAGCCCCTCTCTATCCGTAACCCGAGGCATCCTCGCCTCCTCAAAACAAATACGGGTACGGCTCGCCGCCACAAATGCCGAGAAGTGCCGGCCGGCTCTGTAGTCATCCTGTGTCACGATCTGTCACTCGGGTGCATCATATCGGCGGGAGGCTCCACCGGTGTCCTCAAAGGCGAGTTCACGCCATGCCGGCGCATCACCCTCTCTCCCATAATAGGCATCGCAGTCGACCTCTCGTAATCCTCCGCCGCACAGCCCAAATCTCGCCGCCTTCACCGCGCCACCTCGAAGCGATCCTGTGGATAGAATATCATCCTCTCATCCGTCTCACCTCCGTCAAAGGAAGGCAATCCGCGTATTCGAGAGTCGTACGCCCCGGAGCTTATCTTCTCTCGGGCATGCTTAGACCAGAGCGCATGGCCGGATACGCCCGACGTACTCCGCCGGCTGTCGCCACATCGTGACTTGGAAAAACTCCAACGCCCATACCTGCGAAAGGTAAAAATCAAATCAATCCAGTGCAAAAAAAAAAGTGTGTGCTCAAAAAAAAAAGAGAAGGAGGGAAAGCAAAAAGAGAGCTTATACCTCCAGTGGCAAACTCAAAGCAAGACAAGGAGCTCACAGCCTTCCCACTGTACCTATCAAGAGCAAAGTAAAGCTCGCCAATCCGGCCTCTCCTCAGAGACGTCTCCAGCCATCTCCATGTCCTCCAAGGACCTCAAGAAGGCAAAGACTGCCGTCCCTCAAGATGCCCAAAGAGGGTGCTCGAAAAAGCAAACCACAAGAAGGCCCCTGCAATCCGATCGGCGCCTATCCTCTCCTCCCCAAACCTCATAGCTCACAATGGTCTCCACAATCTTCCCGTAGACCACCGCATACTCCATCCCCATCCCCTTTTTGGGAATAGGGAAAATCCTAAGAGAGCTCGCAGATCCGCATCACCGTAGCCGTCCCGCCACTCAATGCCGCGCCCGTTGAAGGACAAACCCGTGATCGCAAAGATAGTCGGAAGGCGTAACCGTAGCCTCGCCCCGTAAGAAGTGAAACGTGTGGGTCGCATCCCACCAAAGGCCGCGCCAAAGCAAACATCAAGCTCCTTGCTCTTAGGGAACTTGACCATCCCCTCAAGCACTCAACAAACTCCCAAAGCCCGGTCTCAACAACAACCGTCTCTGACTCGGCAAAGCTCCTCGGCCCGCATTCGAAGCCGGTCCCACAAGTCAACCACGTACTCCACCGATCCTCGAGTCTTCATCTTGTTCAGCTGCTCCGTAACGAAGTTGTTTCCACCCTGCGATAAAAAAAAAAAGAGAGAAAATGTCAAAAAAAATTGCATTTGCATTTGCACAAAAAAAAAAGCATACACATGCATCATGAAATTTCAAAGAAAATTCGACAAAGATAACAAAGATACAATGAGCATAGCCCCATTTTTCTCGCACAAGAAGACAAGCTTTCAAAGAAATCCCAATGCATTCATCAAAAAAGATGCATTCCTACGGAAGTAAAAACTCCGTCCCATTTTCAAATAAAAGTTCCTATGCATGCACGCATATCATTCATCATCTCAAAAAAAAAAATCCTACATCTTACGGAAGTAAAAACTCCGTCCCATTTTCATAAAATAACATGCATACATAACATGCATTCAATCAACGGGAGGAAAAATCCGTCCCACTTTTCAAAAAAAAAAAAAATCAATCAAAAATCATACATTCATATCATCATCTCATGTTGGCAAAATGCCAATTCTTTTCTCAAGCAAAATGCACATTTTGGAACACCAACAAATTCATTGCAACATGCAAAGCATCAAAATCAAGATTCAAAGCCAAGAACATCAATCATTCGAATTTTCAAAAAAAAAAATTCAAAAATCACCCAAAATTCAAATCTCAAGCAAGAAATCAACAAAGGGAATGAAAAGATCGAAGTATACCATTCGGAGACTCGGATCGTAAGCCCAATGTTGCCAAGCATCGGGTAGGGCTCCTCCGCAATCGATTGCGAAAGAGTATAGTGCCTCCTCATCCGGACGAGCTCCAATCGTCTCTCCGCCACCGGGCCACGTCCTTGGCCTTGAAAAGCACCTTCCCCGTGTTCCATTGCTCGAAAATCGAAGAAAATCGGAAGATTTCAAGCTTTTTGCCCAACAATGGCGGTTTTTGCTTTCTCTCTCTATGCTCTCGTAATTTCGAAAACCGAATGGGGAAGAGGAAGGGCGTTGGCCCTCATTAAAACCCTTCGAATACGCTCCTATCCGCGCGGATAGGATTGTCGTGGTCAAAATGACCCTTTTGCCCTTTAAAAATCTGGGACTCTCAGCTTTAGTCCCCAACTTGACAAAGTTAACCAAAGTTAACCAAAGTCACCCCTTGTCAAGAAAATCATTCCCTGCTAGCCAAACGTAAGACCGATTTCCCGAGAAAGATAACGAGATCCCGTATCTTTCATCAAAATTCATCAAACGGCAAACGTAAGACCGATCTCCCGAGAAAGATAACGAGATCCCGTATCTTTCATCAATTTCCTCAACGGCACAAACGTAAGACCGATCTCCTCGAGAAAGATAACGAGATCTCGTATCTTTCATCAAAATCATCCTCCCAGCCAAACGTAAGACCGATTTCCCGAGAAAGATAACGAGATCCCGTATCTTTCATCAAAATTATCCCCGGCAGTAAAACGTAAGACCGATCTCCTTGAGAAAGATAACGAGATCCCGTATCTTTCATCAAAATCATCCTCAACGGCACAAACGTAAGACCGATCTCCCGAGAAAGATAACGGAATCCCGTATCTTTCATCAAAATTATCCCCGCCAAACGTAAGACCGATCTCCTTGAGAAAGATAACGAGATCCCGTATCTTTCATCAAAATTATCCCCTAGCCAAACGTAAGACCGATCTCCCGAGAAAGATAACGAGATCCCGTATCTTTCATCAATTTCCTCAACGGCAGTCAAACGTAAGACCGATCTCCCCGAGAAAGATAACGAGATCCCGTATCTTTCATCAATTTCTTCAACGGCAGTAAAACGTAAGACCGATCTCCCTGAGAAAGATAACGAGATCCCGTATCTTTCATCAAAATTATCCTCGGCAGTCAAACGTAAGACCGATTTCCTGCACGAATACGTCCGATTTTTTCCTCAAAGAAAGGCTAACAAAATCCCCAAAGAAAGTTAACGGAATCCCAAAAGCCAACGAAATTTCGAGAAAAACTCGAACTACGAAAGGGCTTGATTCCCACTAGGGATACATAGGTAGCCTGTCATTAGGTCCAGCCCCTCGACCAAAACGGTCACCCTCTCCTTCGGCAGCAGACAAAGTCCACCAAAAGGGCATTTCACATCAAGGTCCGAGGCACCTAAAACGCCATCATCAAGGTTCGAGGCACCTAAAACGCCATCTCCAAGGTTCGAGGCACCTAAAAGCCATCATCTCCAAGGTTCGAGACACCTAAAACGCCATCATCAAGGTTCAAGGCACCTAAAAAGCCATCATCATCCAGGTTTGAGGCACCTAAAACGCCATCATCAAGATCCGAGGCACCTAAAACGCCATCATCAAGGTTCGAGGCACCTAAAACGCCATCTCCAAGGTTCGAGGCACCTAAAACGCCATCATCAAGGTTCGAGGCACCTAAGACGCTATCACTAGGAAAGCGATAAATCACAATCATCCCCGGCAGAGCGGATAGCCATCAGACCGAAAATGGTCATTCCTATCCCCAGCAGAGCGGATAGCCATCGACCGAAAATGGTCATCTCCTATCCTCAAAGCAGAGCGGATAGCCATCCGACCGAAAAGGGTCATCTCTTATCCCCAAGAAGTTTCTCTCCAAAGAACCAACCGCAGTAACTCGCTCATCGTGTTCGAGGCACCTAAAACGCCATCATCTCCGTGGTCAAAGACCCGAACTACGATCGGCTTGATTCCCATTCAGATACGTAGGTAGCCTATTGAATAGGTTCAGCCACCCGATCACTCGATCATCCCGCCAAATATGGAGCCTACTCTTATCGACGACCCCGCTTCCTTCGAAAGCACCGTCGCCGAGGGCTACCGTAAGTGCTCCAATTTGAGCTTGTTAGAATTTTCGTTAGAAAATTAACGAAAGTTATAACATTTCTAACAATTCCTAACAATCCTAACATTTCTAACAAAGTGAGGGCAAATGGGCATTGCTATTTAAAGATAAACCTTCAAAGGAATCTTAAAAAGCAAAAGAATTAAGAAAATCCAAACAAAGAAGTTGAAAAACATTTTCTCGCCGATATTTTTGAATTTTATTCCTTGTGTCCAAAGCCCGGAGCCGCATTTAATGAACAAGGCACGCCACCAATCCCATCCGCGCGGACATCTTTGTAAAATTCAGAGGGCTATAAATTGAGCCCTCCAAATACAAAAATAAGGAGCAACAACACAATTTGCACCGAACCTCTGGCGAAATATAGAGAGAAAACATGAGAATTCACTTGAATTGTCACCATTTTCTCTTGAATCTTTCCCAACTCACACTCACTCTCAAATTCAAACCCTAAACACATTCAAGCCTTGAACCCATTCAAACACAAACTCAAGGAAGATAGGTATAACCTCCCTCTTCTTACCCTAAATCTCTCATCCATGCATGCATCTTCAAACTACAAAATGTAGTTCATTCTTCTTCTTGTCTTAAGATCCAAGAAGATCACCATGGAAGTCCATCTCCATGGATGATCTTCTACAAGGATCAACATTCTCTTTAATGTGTTCTTGTTTTCTTGCAAATGCATTTTCAAAACCCTAAAAACCATTTTCAAGCATCAAATCTCATTTTCAAAGGATAAAATTCCCCTTCCCAAGCAAATGAAGTGCTTAGTCCTAATGTACCCTTAAGGATGGTTTGGTATAGTTGATTCACCACTAAAATGTCAAGTGATCACTAACCAAAACCTAGGGAAATGGGGACAAGCATGGATGCAAAACCCCCCTTAAAACCATATTTTCTTTCTTGAGAAGTTGCTGTCCAGTAGCAATTTCCTCAGACCTCAGTCCATGGTCTAATTTTTTGGACACAGATAAATGTGGAATTTGGTGTTGACTACAAAACACTTTTTGTAGCCAACATCCAGATCTTTCCATACATATTTTTAATTTATTTTTTGGGTGAGTAAAACTCCTCTTTTCAAATTTTCTTTCAGAGGCTAGTTCATCAGCTTCTGGGAATCCAGATCTCATATCTGAGGTTTCCAGAAGGTTTTGACTCCTAAAATCTTCTCCAAAATGGAAAATTCCTTCGTAAAAATCTTATTTAAGGTGTCTGGAACAACTTTCATTCTCTGAGTTTATCCAGATTATGAAATTTTAAGACCCTTGAATCCATTTCAAAATCAAAGGTCCACTGCCTTTTTCATTCTGGCAGAAGTGGCTCTCAACTTCAAAAGGTCTTTTGAGTACCAAATCTCAATCCAAAAATCTTCCAAAAAATCATGGGATCAGTTTAAAGTCTTAAAAAGATATCCCAATTTTTACTTTTCTGAGTTTCAAATTATTTTGGCCAAAACACACACACACACACACACACAAATGATTTTCAGCTTGGAAGACTCGTTTTACGAGGCATTCCGGGTGCACACTAACGTCCTTCCCGGCGTGTAACATGACCTCCGAACCCAAATTTCTGATCTCGGGCTTTTTTCAAAGTTTTGGCCCTTAAAACAAAAATGGCGTGGCGACTCCGTTCTTTTTCCCGGGTTTTATTTGGTTTTTTTCAAAGAAACGCGAAAAATCGAATTTTTTCCCGCGAAATGGCGACACATCATCACAAGGAGAAGAAGCACGTTTTCATCCGATTAAAGTTCAGAAATTTTCACATATATTTCATGTAAGTTATTATATTTTCTAGAAATTATGTTCATTTAGTGTTATAAATCATGTAGTTATGTTGTTCAAGGTTGTATGAGAAATTGAAAATTATTTTCTGAGTTTAGGGAATGGAAAAATGTGTTTTTGGTCAACTTGGAAATGAACTTGATGTTGAAAGAGTCAACAATGGATTTTTGGGAAAGTTGAAATGTTTGGATGAGTTGAAAAAGGAAAAAGAATGGATTTGGGTCATGTTGGAACTCTTTTAAAATCCTTTTGGGTTGCATGGGACTGGAACTTGGCTTTTGGTATGATGGTTAAGTTGGTACAAAGAAACTTGAAATTGTTTTGGGTCAAAAGCTGAGGTCCAGCTCTGTTTCTGCAAATCTGCAGAGGGCACGAGTCGTGCCTGTAGACACCCCATTCTGAACCAATAATTCATGATTACACTACTCTTCATTTCTCTTTTACGTTTTGATGAAAGCATATCAGTTTCGTCATGTTTCGTTAAGTTTCTAACTAACCTCGTTTGTTTTGGACCTAACTGACTAACGGAACAACTGAAGAGGACAAAATAGTCAACCGACTAGTTGTCTCACACGAGACATATGTGTCTCTCGCGAGACAAACCCTCTGCAGGATATGCAGAGTCACTCTCCTTCTCCGTTTCAACCTCTTTTCTAGATAAAACCTTAACAATCCGGTCATCCAATGATGATTGAGTTCCAGAACCTTCCTTGAGTCTCCTAATCTTGGTGACCAAGTCATCCATCCACCTCTTTAACCCCTATAAATACTTGATGGCTTTCAGTATTTCAGAAGGTCCCCGATCCACGATCGAAAACACATAACACACACTATTTGTTGGTTTCTCTCCCTGAAAGATTCCTTCAAATCACTCACAAGCAACTCTCAAAATTCGTCCATCAACCACGTTGATTGACGAACATCCAGGCTCAAGCCTAGAATCAAGGCGAAGCTCTGCCCAAATCATTTCTCGACCGAGAAGACACCTTAGAACCACGTTCTAACTCAAATACTCCTTAAACCCTAGGTAAACTCCTATACTTTTACTCTTCTTCTTCTCAATCTCTCTATTGGCTTTTAGAGTAGTGTAATCCCATCAAAAGGATTAGCCTAGAGTCCCTTCAATCCATGGAGGCGATCTCAAAGCGTACAATCCGACATTCCTAATCAAGAAATTTTCATCCAATTAAAGTTCAGAAATTTTCACATAAATTTTCATGTAAGTTATTATATTTTCTAGAAATTATGTTCAATTAGTGTTATAAATCATGTAGTTATGTTGTTCAAGGTTGTATGATAAATTGAAAATTATTTTCTGAGTTTAGGGAATGGAAAAATGTGTTTTTGGTCAACTTGGAAATGAACTTGGTGTTGAAAGGGTCAACAATGGATTTTTGAGAAAGTTGAAATGTTTGGATGTGTTGAAAAAGGAAAAAGAATGGATTTGGGTCATGTTGGAACTCTTTTAAAATCCTTTTGGGTTGCATGAGACTGGAACTTGGATTTTGGTATGATGGTTAAGTTGGTACAAAGAAACTTGAAATTGTTTTGGGTCAAAAGCTGAGGTCCAGCTCTGTTTCTGCAAATCTGCAGAGGGCACGAGTCATGCCTGTAGACACCCCATTCTGAACCAATAATTCATGATTACACTACTCTTCATCTCTCTTTTATGTTTTGATGAAAGCATATCAGTTTCGTCATGTTTTGTTAAGTTTCTAACTAACCTCGTTAGTTTTGGACCTAACTGACTAACGAAACAACTGAAGAGGACAAAATAGTCAATCGACTAGTTGTCTCGCACGAGACATACGTGTCTCGCGCGAGACAAACCCTCGCAGTATATGCAAAATCACTCTCCTTCTCTGTTTCAACCTCTTTTCTAGATAAAACCTTATCAATCCGGTCATCCACTGATGATTGAGTTCCAGAACCTTCCTTGAGTCTCCTAATCTTGGTGACCAAGTCATCCATCCACCTCTTTAACCCCTATAAATACTTGATGGCTTTCAGTATTTCAGAAGGTCCCCGATCCACGATCGAAAACACATAACACACACTATTTGTTGGTTTCTCTCCCTGAAAGATTCCTTCAAATCACTCACAAACAACTCCCAAAATTCGTCCATCAACCACGTTGATTGACGAACATCAAGGCTCAAGCCTAGAATCAAGGCGAAACTCTGCCCAAATCATTTCTCGACCGAGAAGACACCTTAGAACCACGTTCTAAATCAAATACTCCTTAAACCCTAGGTAAACTCCTATACTTTTACTCTTCTTCTTCTCAATCTCTCTATTGGCTTTTAGAGTAGTGTAATCCCATCAAAAGTATTAGCCTAGAGTCCCTTCAATCCATGGAGGCGATCTCGAAGCGTACAATCTGACATTCCTAATCAAGAAATTGATTAGGTTTTTCTTGTTTTTTAATTATATTGAAAAGATTGATAATACTCAATTGGCAAGACCGATCTTTGGATTGGGTGGAATGGGTGCTCCTCGACCTTCCCATTCTATAACTTAACCCCCGAACCCTCAAATCTCTTTGAAATCAAAAAGGTTTTTCTTATTGTTTTCCTAAATAAATAATAAGTGGCGACTCCGAGATGTTAAAAATTCACGCATTGCTACAGTGGCGACTCCGCTGGAGATAATTAATTAAGAGGGTTAGACTTGCGCACAATTGAGTATTATCAATTTTTTTATTTTTCTGCAAAAAATTGATTTTTCTGGATTTTTCAAAATTTTTCTGTACTGTTTTCGTCAAAAAAAGTTTTGCTGTCCGAATGCTTGTCCAGCGCGGGACAAGGTTGTACCGCGCGAATCTAAGATTCGGAATGAAAAGTCTGTTTGGCGGCGGCCATGAAAAGTAAAGTCAGGTTACTAGGTTACTGTTATCAAATCCATAATCAAAAAGTTTGGTTGACTTCTTTAAAATGTTGATCGTATAAATACCTTGGTTGACTTTTTCAAAAGTTGGACCATATTAAAATAATAAAAAAAGCAAAAAACTTTACAGAAAAAGTTTTAAAATTCAGAAAAGTCAAAATAAATTATTATTCCTATTTTGCTTGTACTAACTTTATTTTGCAGGGTAGAGTAATTATTAATTACTTAAACTATATACTTGCGTGAGATTGATTCATTTTAATTTTTATCGGTCATTGGTTGACTCGGGATTTGTAATTAATTAATTTAATTCCCTCTCTCCCTCTCTTTATGTAAAACTACGACGGACTGAGTCTTTCTAATTTGGGAGAAACGTAGGCAACCACTTGGTTCGGCCACTATCTGTTTTTCTTTTAGTTTTCAAAAAAAAAAACTTTCTATTTTTCTCTATCACCTAGATTAACTCTCACACACGCGCACTCATATTATAACTATCATTGTACTACATACCCTGATAAACTTGGGATCCACACTAAGGACGGATGACGGTAACCACCTAGTCGCCGATCTCTCCGAAGTTGGATCATCCCACTCCGCGTATTCAATCCACCTAGATTGTCATATCGCGGGGAGCCTAGCCTTCCAGCCCTGCATTGCCACATATCATGTAAATTGACTTTACTCCGTGATCGGTTGGTTTGATCTTGGAGTCCTTGTAATCCCTTGTCAAGATTGTGTTTTGTGCAATTAACCATGGAAAAGAAATCAAAAAATTGTCGCTTCGGAATTGTCCCTTCGGAAATGTCCCTATAATTGTCCCTTCGGATTTGCCCCTAAAAAGAGAAAAATTTCTCACCAAATTTATTGCACAAAACTCGATGTTACTTGAGATTACTTCGACCCCTAGGTCCCTAGGTTTGGATTCTGAACATTAGAAACCCCCAAAACGGATTTTCCGTCCGACCAAAATTAGGATTAAAATCTGAAAAAATGTGACTTTTCGTGGTGTTGTCTCGCGCGAAACTGCTTGTCCCGTGCGAGACAACTGTTCGGTCTTTTCATGTTTTGGCCAAAACCTTCAAACCTTCAAGCCTTCATTCACCCTATTCAGCTGACTTGTTGGGACTCGATCATGGTTTAACACGGTTGCTACACGTCTAGGTTCTTCGCCAAAGCTCGACACGATGTCTGCTTCTCCTTCTGTCACCGAGGCCGAAATCAACGAAGCTAAGGCCCAACTCATCCAAGCCCTGCTTAAGATGGATGAACAAAGTAGGAAAATTGAGGAACAAAATGTCCAAATGGCCGCCCTCATGCAAGAGCTCCATGACATGAAAGTCAAGAAAGGAAGAAAACAAAAGCAGAAAGAGGAATCCTCCTCCGATGAAGAGGAATCCTACACCAAAAGGAATAAGATACCCAAGAAGTCGAGCAAGAAAAAGGAATAATCCGATTCCTCCTCTTCCTCATCCTCCTCCGATGATGAAGAACATGTCTCCAAGAGTACTAAGACCAAAAAGGAGGGTAGCGACGAAACTACTAAACTTGGTGACCATGTTACTAAGAACTACCTTGAGAAGAAACTTGCAACCTTTGACACTTCAAAAGGGTCATTCGTTCCATTTGATCCCGATGCTCTTCAACAATCCATCACCAAGTTTCCTCGCAAGTACAAGACACCCGACATTGCCAAGTTTAATGGTACTACTTGTCCTCGAGCTCATGTTGAGACCTACACTTGGGCTATGCTACCGATGGGCATTGATAACACAATATTGGCCCAATGCTTTCCTCAAACCTTAGAGGGTGCTGCAAGGGATTGGTACATGTCTCTTCCTATGACTACAAGACTTGCCTAGTCGTCTGCATGCTTAGTCTTCCAAAGGCAGTTTGAAGACAATTACACTTACCGTCCTACTAGGAGGGATCTTGAACAAACCAAGCAACATGCCAATGAGTCTTTTGCTGAATTTGCTAGAAGGTGGAGACTCAAACTTACTGAAATTTTCGAAATACCTACTCTCAAAGAGCAAATCCACATCTTCCTTCAATGCCTTCTTGATGAATTTCAAGAGAAGCTCACCGGCAATTACTTTCCTAGCTTCAACGAACTCCATGAGTCCGGAATTAGAATTGACGACTTCCTAAAAAGCAAAAAGAAGGAAAGCACTTTCCGCTTAAACAAAACCACCAAAAGTAAGGATGCTTCAGTCAACGCCATTGCATTCAACCGCACCATCACCGCAAGTATTTTGTTGTTCCTCCTCCTGAAAAGAAAAAGAGACACTATGACAAAATTGAAGGAATCACTCAAGAAGAACTCTTCGATGTGCTTGTCAAGAATGAAAAGATCAAACCAAGAGAAGGTGGTCCTCCGAAGGATATGGGTCCTAATCATGCTCATCACTTATTATGCAAGTACCACAACTTCACCGGCCACGACACCAACACTTGCCACCACTTGAAGGACATCATACAAGACCTCTTTGACAATGGAGAGTTAGAACATCCCAACGTCATCACCAATCCTCTCCCTCGCAATCCATGAAGAAGATGAAGCTCCGAGAAGAAATCTGCACTTACCACTTTGGGGGTACAACTATCCTCTCCCTTTCTCCTTTGATAGAAGTAGATTAGGTTTTAAATTTCCAAGTATGAACTCGAAGAGTCGTTTTGTCTTTCTAGTACTTCTCACCTCCTCTAGTTTTTGTCATCTAAACTATCGAGTCTGTTTCAATTTCTTCGATTAATCAAAATAATTTTCTTTTCCTAAACACTTTCCCTAAGGTTGTTTTACCTCATGAGTATCATTTAATTAATGCAAAATAATGGACCCAACATTCCCTAAATCATCACAAAAATAGAGACTTCTAAGCGAGTTTAAGAAGAAATTTATCCTTAGGAAGCTTAAGGGTTAAACATTCCCCTACTGAAAGTCAAAGTCAACAATCGAAGAAAGCCAAAGGTGCTGCCGTCAACCTTCATCCCAAGAAGAGTGGGGCTACTCAATTCAAAGCTTTGAGAGTACAAACAAAAAAAAACAAACCTCTCAAGCTTTCATCACCCCACAGCAAAGATGAAACTTAAATGCATGAAGGACTCTCCCACCAAGAAGAAGAGTCAAGTGGCACCAACAAAAGAAATGAAGATTACTCAACATCCTCTTACAACAAGTGAAGAAGACTTTCAGTACCAATGTTTACCCTTAAGTCATACTAATGATTGATTTTCTTCTCAAACTTATTTAGAAATTTCTAGATGATGCACGGCTCATTAAAAAGTAGAACAACTTTTCTAGATCCTTGAGCCAACTAGCATTTATTGTTGAGTCTAGGGGCTTCCTGTTAGCCGCTCTCATACACACTCTTGAAATCCAGGCATCAAAACTGGGACTTTCTAACCTTTCCTCCCCCAGTAAATCTCTACTTCAACTCTTCAAAATAATCAAATCTGCATTAGGAGCTTTCCTCTTTGCTTATCACTCTTATCATTAGAGAATACACTTCTCCAAAAGAATCAATGCTTGGATCACCTTCCAAAGAATAGATTCCGTCTCTCCTCAACTAAATTGAGATCTCATCTCTCTCTCCTCAATAAGATTCTCTTATCTGAATTCTCTTCGAATTAACATACTATTTCAAAAAAAATAAAGAAAAGACGCAAAAGAGATGCCTGCTAGATTGAAAACCCGAAAGGGCGGTCTAGGCAAAAACCAGGGTGCGTCACTAAGAAAAAAAATCAAGGATAAAGGGAGAGTATTCTTCAACATTCTTCATCGAACATCATTCGATCAAACCAACAAGGAGAGTCTTCTTCGATCATCTTCAAATCAAGAGAGCAGACTCACAAGCCTGTTCACAACTTCATCTACCACATTCAAGCAACTTAGGACTTGAGACAGCAAAGGGCCTTGGACATAAAGCCATTACGAAGTCGACAGATCTATAGTCGTTTGCCTCCTAGAGACACAATTCAAGGGAGACGTAAGAATGAAGATTCTCAACATGCCTAGATGTGTTCACACAAGGTTACTCATTGAAATTCAGCCTCGCTGACTAGCAACAGATTCTGCAAAACCTGATTTGGTCCCAACTTCTCAAACACAAGTTCACTCATACACTTCACCCATCTCAAATATAAATCCATACAAATATCCCTCCATATACCATATACTCATACATAAACTCACCACCAAAATGTCCGACCGGCCATTTACACGAACAGACGTGGACACCACCACTCAAGTCCAGTTAAACAACTAAAATCTGAAAAAATCTACTTGAAATCTTTATGTGCTGACAGGTATAAAAAGGTAAGAATCCTTCGGGTCTATCCGAGACCAGCATGCATATATCCTTGCATTACAGGAGCCGACAGAACCTCCACCTCAACCGACAACTTCAAAGTCTGTGACGGCAGCAAAATTCAAGTCCGTGACCTCGGCAACATAAACAATGTCTGCGACCGCAGCAAACCTCAAATTTCGTGACCTCGACAACATCAAAAAATTCTGTGACAGCAGCAAACTTCAAGTCCATGACCTCGGCAACACCAGCAAAGTCTGTGACGGCAGTAAACTTCAAATCCGTGACCTCAGCAACATTGACAAAGTCTGCGACCACAGCAAACTTCAAAGTCCGTGACCTCGGCAACAACAACAAAGTCCGTGACCTCGGCAACAACAACTACGTTAGTAACCTCGGGCGACGCACTTCAACAACTTCATCAACAAACCGGGTATCATCAGAATTGGGTCAAGTCCTTGATTCCTCAGTACGATCTTACCTTTTCCACTCAAATTTGATTTTCAAAATTCTTTTCAAAATACCTAAAATAGCCTTTTTAGTGTTTTGGAGTCGAACTACGTTTGGTATGATTCTCCGATAGAGATACGTAGGCAGCCGTGCTGCACGACCATCCCAATGTTCAGAATGATGTCTTTTCTATCAACGACATGACTACTTCCATAAGTCCTGTCGCCGAGGGGCTCTGTAAACACCCCATTCTGAACCAATAATTCATGATTACACCACTCTTCATCTCTCTTTTATGTTTTGATGAAAACATATCAGTTTCGTCATGTTTCGTTATGTTTCTAACTAACCTCGTTAGTTTTGGACCTAACTGACTAACGGAACAACTGAAGAGGACAAAATAGTCAATCGACTAGTTGTCTCACACGAGACATACGTGTCTCACACGAGACAAACCCTCTGCAGGATATGCAGAATCACTCTCCTTCTCCGTTTCAATCTCTTTTCTAGATAAAACCTTATCAATCCGGTCATCCAATGATGATTGAGTTCCAGAACCTTCCTTGAGTCTCCTAATCTTGGTGACCAAGTCATCCATCCACCTCTTTAACCCATATAAATACTTGATAGCGTTCAGTATTTCAAAAGGTCCCCGATTCACGATCGAAAACACATAACACACACTATTTGTTGGTTTCTCTCCCTGAAAGATTCCTTCAAATCACTCACAAACAACTCCCAAAATTTTTCCATCAACCACGTTGATTGACGAACATCCAGGCTCAAGCCTAGAATCAAGGCGAAGCTCTGCCCAAATCATTTCTCGACCGAGAAGACACCTTAGAATCACGTTCTAAATCAAATACTCCTTAAACCCTAGGTAAACTCCTATACTTTTACTCTTCTTCTTCTCAATCTCTCTATTGGCTTTTAGAGTAGTGTAATCCCATCAAAAGGATTATCCTAGAGTCCCTTCAATCCATGGAGGCGATCTCGAAGCGTACAATCCGACATTCCTAATCAAGAAATTGATTAGGGTTTTCTTGTTTTTTTATTATATTGAAAAGATGATAATACTCAATTGGCAAGACCGATCTTCGGATTGGGTGGAATGGGTGATCCTCGACCTTCCCATTCCATAACTTAACCCCCGAACCCTCAAATCTCTTTGAAATCAAAAAGGGTTTTCTTATTGTTTTCCTAAATAAATAATAAGTGGCGACTCCGAGATGTTAAAAATTCACGCATCGCTACAGTGCCCTATACGAGTCGTGCCTATCACTCATGACTGGTCGTCCCCTTGCTTGGACGACTGTATCTAAAGGGTATCAATTGGGCACGAGTCTGAGATTACCCGGATCCGGCTCGCGCGCGGGGCCCCCGGCATCTCGCAATTTCGTTGAGTCGCGTACGGGAAAGTCGCCCGAATCCGAGAGGCAGCGCGTTCGCGCCCCGGCATCTGGATTTTTCTGCTTTTACGTTAGTTGGGAGGTGTCTCGCCGTGTTTTCGCTTTATAGAGTCGCCACGTTGTTTTTATTAAGTCCAAAACATTGAAAAATGGCATCAGTTTAAAAATAAACTATTTTTGTGTGATGAAATTTTGAGTTCGGAGGTCAGATGACTCCTCGGGAAGAGAATATTAGAATCTTAGAGCTCACCTGAGTTGCCTCGTAAAAACGAGTCTTTCGGATACCCCTAATATTCTTTAACTGTTGTGTGTGTGTGTGTATGTGCTTTTAAAAATGCATGCTGTATCGGATGTCTACATTGTACACTGCTTATTGAAATGTATTGAAATAGTGTAGGAAGGAAGCCTTACCAATGTTGGTTCGTGTCTGTCTTCCGCTGGGGAATAGTGTTTGAGGATGGAATAGTGTTCCGGTACGGACCGGGATTGCTTCGGGAGGAGCCGGTTATCTGCGGACAGAGTTTCGGCGTGCGTCGGGATTGTAGGTTGCGTTCGGGCAGAGGTTCGGCGTGCGTTGGGATCGCAGGGATCACTCGGGCAGAGTTTCGACGTGCGTTGGGATCGCATGGATCACTTGGACAGAGTTTCGGCGTGCATTGGGATCGCAGGGATCACTCGGGCAGAGTTTCGGCGTGCGTTCAAGTTGCCGGTTTGACTCGGAAAGAGTCGGGACGCCTTGGGAAAGACCAGGCAAGGCCTCGGAGTACCACGAGGGGCCTCAGAGTACCTCGAGAGTGCCTTGGGGCAGCGCAGGAGCATCGCGGGAGCGCTCGGAGAGGCTTCGGAGCACCGCCAGGGGGCTCGGAAGGCCTCGGAAGGATTCGAAAGGGGCCGGGATTGCCCCGAAGGGTCTTAGAGGGGTGCCTGAAGGCTGGGGGAGAGGAGAGAAGAGGGAGATGTGTGAAATGAGGGAGGGGGAGCCCTCTATTTATAGTGCCAGATTAGGTGCAAGAAGGTCCGTACGGACCTTCTAGGTAATCCAATTTTTTGGTTTTCCTCGATTTGAGAGAATAATGTGGACTTTAAGATGATTCTGAAATGATGATGTCTGGTTGCAATAACGTCCGTACGGACCAACCTTGCATGCAGAAAGGTCCGTACGGACCAACCATGTAGGGGGTAATGATCACTTCCGGGATTTGAGGGAATAAGTTGGACTTTAAGGGGATTCAGTAATCATTGAAACAAAGAGGTCCGTACGGACCATATTTGCTTTTCTGATTTCTGAAAAATTCCCAAAAGGTCCTTTTGTCCCTTTTTATCCCAGAAAGGTTCCTCCCTTGGTTTGGCTGGGGGTTTTTGGGGGTTTTGAGTGTCAAACGTCTTTGAGACTGCATTTGTGAGTCTGCGGTGTTTCCCATGTGCTCGGAAGAGGGTGATCCAGATTTGGGTACTTACAGAGTCGCGCCCTGACCAGCTTTGGGAATTGAATTTCAAAGCCATGTAGGTTCAATCTTTCCACTGATATTTCAACCAATGGAACACTACAATCAAAGTACAAGGTATGAATAACAAAATGAAGTATTTACATTTCCATTGTGATCAATTGAATATGTTAAATGATTGGGTAAAGTAGGTTGGATCTATTGAATTTAACATGGGTTTTATCATTATACTATTGTTGATACATCCTTGAATGACGTGAATAAGTGTGTAGTCCTTATGTGTTACACCTTATACATTGTTAACCTCTTTATGATGTGTTTGGCTAGGGTTCCCTACTTTGGAATCCTAAGTTCATGACATTGGTTCAAGGATGATTTAGCCTTCGTGCTACCCGTAGTTGATACTTGTTATCCGTTGCTATCATTTTGATATGCTCTGCTTGTATGATTCCCTACTTTGGAATCATTGTTTATAGTAAGCAAGTATGTAGTACTGTGCTTCTGTTTTAAAGTCCAGCTGGTACTTATTTGTTGGTTGGGCAGCGTATGGGATTATAATGGCACCGAGCCAAGTTCGTTATAATTCATACACTGGGTTCCCAAGTTGCCTATCCATTGGCCATGGTTTGGGTAGTGGGCTAGCTCCCCTTTTATGGGTGATGTCTTGTTGCACATTTGGGTATGACTTTGTGTCATACTCCTTGTTTATTGTTACTATGATTGGTTCCGGAACCGCTTCTTCAACAACTGTTGCTGTTTGGATCGGGATATCCTTTTGAGGATGAAACCTTGGCTCAGTATCCTTCTAAGTGCTATATTATTGCACTTAATTGTTATATGTATGGATATATTTTTCTTTGTGTTATAAGAAGGTGATATACATGACTTATTGATATATGCTTCTTAATGTGATTGCATATCATCTTGTTGCATATATAATAACTTGCTGAGATTTTTCTCACCCCGTCCTTTCAATATTTTCTTAGATAGAGCCGGGCCAGGGGCTAGGACGTGTTGACCATTGAGAGGGCGCCAAGTTAGTTTTGAGGAAGGTTTGGTAAGGATACATTATGTAAATGTATGATCTTGGGTAGTATTCATAGTCTTATTGTTATCCTTATTTTGCAACTTCTAAAGGGTTTTGTACATTTTTTTTTTGGGAACTAGGTTCCTTGGTTTGTAAATAGTGTGAATGTGGAGTGATTTAAATTGAAGCTGAAGGGTTAAATTTTATTTAGTAAGTTGGTAAAGTTTTTAAATGTTAAACAGGTTTATAAAGTGAAACTTTTAGAAAGTACATTTCAAAAAATTTTCTTTAAAAGGCGTCTTCAGCATGTGTCTCGGCACGTGGCCAAGTAGGTCTACGGGTCGGGGCGCTTCATGGAGGAGGTACCTCCATTGTTGGAACTTTAGTAGAAACCTGTTCTGGTGATTGTGGAACAGTGACAAAGAAGGAAAGTTGAAATTCTTGTACTGATTGTTGATTATCAGGCCTTGCCATCGAAATTGGTTGTACATCTAGTGTCTTTTTCATGAATAGGGCTTTGTGGCTCCATTGCTTCTGCGATTTAGGTTAGACAAAGATAGCAAATACAGTGCATGTGTGTGAGAGAGAAAAATTGGGGCAAGGGGGAAGAAACACAGTGAGGAATAAAGGATGATGTGACGAATGTGAGTCACATTTAAACCCACAACTCTCCCTTTCCTAATCAATTAAGGAAGCTTACCTTTCTAGGACTCTTAGGCTTACAACGTGATTTTGACAGAGTCCTCAGACGGATAAAAACCCTAGGCCTTCACACACAGATTATCACCATAAAAATAGGGGTTCAATTTTATCAAAATACCAAATACCTTTTATGGTAACAACAAATCTCTTTAGCCATATCACTTCCACAAATACCCCTTTGAAATTTTCCTTCCTTTTTCCATGAGTATCTTGATACACACCTTTCTTTTTCATGAGAGATATTGGAAATCAAGAACATGTTAAATAAAAAAATAAATTAAGAATGAAAATAAATGAGAAACATATTTACAAAGCACCCTATATAACCTAATATGATGAATGACTAGAATGATTCATCACTCAGGTGAAGGAAAAAATCTCAGTTTCAAATGTGACATAGGATGTGAGTCGCATTTGGGGATACATCTTGATCACATAAAGTCAATGGGCAATAATCTAATTTGTACAACCTATAGGATTAGAGATGTTAATCGGTCTAACCCTGTCGGTTTTGATCTAGCCCTATCGGTTTTGGTCCCTAATAGGTCGCGGTTTAAACGGCCCGCTTTAAACGGTCTGCCAAAATTGCGAACCTAGACCTACCTCTCTCGGTTTTGGTTTTAAACGGGTCATTAACGGGTTACACCTAAACAAAATAAAAAAAACGTATATATATAAATATATAATTCGAAATCAAGTAATTAATGAGCAACGAGCCAAAAAATAACATTCGACGACACACAATCCAAAACAAAATGACTCAAAGTCTCAAATGAGTCATACAACGAGTCAACAACTTCAAACGTAAAGTGATAAAGTTCAAAACACAAACAAACTTCAACTTCAAGTTTTAGTGTTTTACTAGTTAAAAACTAAAAAGTACTAATCAAACATGTAATGATAAAATAAGTCAATAATCATAAATATCATCTTCACTCTTCGGTCTTCAAACACATCTACATTTAGTCTTCAACCACATTTGATATCAAGTAGAGATGTTAATCGGTCCAACCCTGTCGGTTTCGGTCTAGCCCTATCGATTTCGGTCCCTAATCGTTCGCGGTTTAAACGGTCCGTCAAAATTGCGAACCTGACCCTGTAAAACCCCGGTTTAATAGGTACGGACCTGCGGTTCTCGACCCTATTAACATCTCTATCTAGGATGCATCCACCCATTTTTTATTGTGGATAAATTTCATATTGAGTAGCTTTCACTTTTCTTATTACCCAAAGATAGCCCTTTGTCCAGTTATCTTTTCAAGTTTGATTTCAAACTATTATCTTGAAGATCACTTGATCACACTGGACTGGCTTTATACAAATGAGAGAAGCAGTTGTTTCTCTTTGATTAAGGCACCCACTGTGAGATATCTAGGAAGATTGTATCAAGTTAACAAAATACAATATGAACAAGAAATGCCCACAATTAAGGAATCATACATGTCAATAATGTATGACAAACAAGTGACCACACTAAGATATTTCGTGCTAATACATGATACATTTTTTTTGAGTTAGTAAATATACAGATGTGTCAACGGATGTGTGCACATTTGTGCTCACATCCTCAAATATCACACAAACCAATAGACTTCCTCAAGGGGGAAAATCTCTCATGATCTTATGCCTTTGTAAATATATCAGCAAGTTGATTTTCAGTCCCAACAAATTCCAGACACATTTTTTTATTCTACAAGATCCCTTATGAAATGATGTCTAATATCAATATGCTTAGTTCTGGAATATTGGACAGGGTTCTTGGATATGTCTAGAGCACTCTTGTTATCACAGAAGGCATTCAGAATTTTGTTATTCAACTCATAGTCTTTAAGCATTTGGTTCATCCATAGCAGTTGTGTGCATCAGCTACCAAGAGCAACTTATTCAGCCTCAGCTGTAGATAGGGACACACAATTTTGATTTCTACTATACCAAGAAACAAGGTTGGTTCCTATATAGAAGCAGCCCCCAATAATACTTTTTATGTCATCACAATTTCCAGCTCAATCAGAGTCACTATACCCAACCAAATTAGTGTTTGTCTCTTTGGAATAATGTAACCCTAGGTTTGCAGTCTCATTCACATATCTGATAATCCTTTTCAAGTCTTTGAGATGGGAAACCTTTGAGTTTGCTTGATATCTAGCCAGAGGCATACACTATACATAATGTCAGGTCTACTAGTTGTGAGGTATAACAAACTCCCTATCATGCTTCTATACACAGTCTGGTCTACACTCTCACCATTTGTGTCATGACTGAGCCTTTGAGATGATCCTATTGGTGTTTTGAGGTGAGAGGAGTGTTCAATGGAGAATTTTTTCACCAGATTTTTGGCATATTTGGATTGGGAGATGAACATACCTTCCTTGAATTGTTTGATCTGTAAACCTAGGAAGTAGTTCAACTCACCTACCATGCTCATCTCAAATGTGAAGGTCATGCTATCCCCAAATGCAGTCAACATAGTATCTGAATTTGATCAAAACACTATGTCATCCACATAAATTTGATCTATAATTATCTTCCTTTTTTCTTTATTCATAAACAGAGTTTTATCCACTTCACCTCTCTTGAACCCTAGGTGAAGCAGATGGTCAGTTAACCTACCATACCAAGCTCTAAGGGCTTATTTCAGCCCATACAGAGCCTTTTTCAGTTTATACACATGGTTTGGGAAATCATGGCCCTAAAAACCCTTAAGTTGTTCTACATAGACTTCTTTATTTAAGACCCCATTCAGAAAGGCACTCTTAATATCCATTTAATGAAGAGTTAGCTTGAGGTAGCAGGTTATGGCCAACAAGAGTCTTATGGACTCAATTCTGGCAACATGGGCAAAAGTTTCCTCAAAGTCAATCCCTTCAACTTGAGTATACCCTTGAGACACAAGTTTAGCCTTGTTCCTAGTAATTACCCCATTTTCATCAGTATTATTTTTAACAATCCATTTTGTGCCTATGACATTCCCATGAGAAGGCCTAGGAATTAAGGTCTAGACATCATTCTTTTCAAATTGGCTCAACTCTTCTTGCATGGCCAAAACACAGTCCACATCCTTTAAAGCTTCAGTTATATTTTTAGGTTCAATGTTTGAAACATAACAACAAAAACTTACCTTGGATAATGCTAATGAGCAACTCCACAAATCAACTAGTTCTCTGTAGTTTACCTTTCCTTTCTGCTTGGTTCTCACCTAATCATGCACATTTCCCACAACCTGTGAGGTGGGGTAGTTTTTCTAGATTCTTGAAGGGATACCCTTGATTTGTCCACACACCCATCCTTATCACCTTCTGGATTATCATCTTTGTCAGATTCAGAGAAGTTGTCCTCGGGTTCAAGAGTTTGGAAGGATGTGGGGATAGATGTGGGTGCAGATGTGGAGACAGATGTGTCCACATCTTTAGTCACATCCTTCTCTGCTTCAACATTTGTTTCAATATTAGCATCCTCTGTTTGCTCCACAACATTTGTGTCTGTAACTTTCCAGTCTAGCAAGCAACCTGAAACATCATCAATCTTGAGGTTAAGATCAAGTGAATCATTAAAAACCACATTTGCAGATTTCATAATAGTTTTTATTTTTAGGTTAAACACCCTATAAGCTCTAGTATTAGTGCAGTATCCCATAAATATTGCTTTATCACTCTTTAAATCAAACTTGGACAAGTATTTCCTATCATTGAGGATTTAATAGATAAAGCCAAACACATGAAAATACTTTAGAGTGGGTTTCTTACCAAGTAGGATTTGATAGGGTGTCATAGTGCTCCCAATTATGAGAAACACCCTATTGCCAATGTGACATGCTGTATTCAAGGTCTCTGCCCAAAAAATTATTGACAGGTTTTTGGAACTAAGCATAATCCTAGCCATTTCTTGAAGGGTTCTATTTTTCCTTTCTGCAACTCCATTCTGTTGAGGAGTTATAGGAGCAGAGAATTCATAAGTAATTCCCTTGGAGTTGTAGAAGGCAGTAAACATGGAGTTTTCATACTCAGTGCCATGGTCAGACTAATCCTTACAGCCTTAAGGCCATACATATTTCTGACCCTTTTGTACCAGTTTTTGAATTCACCTATGTTCTCAGATTTCTCCCTTAAAAACATCACCCATGTGTACCTAGAGTAGTCATCAACACACACAAAAGCATATTTTTTCTACCAAAGCTTTCTACCTCTATAGACCCTATCAAGTCAGTGTGTATCAACTCCAAACATCTAGATGTGGAGCATTTTTGGACCTTTTTGTGTGAGGATTTTGTTTGTTTTTCCTTTTGACAAGAACCACATGCATCAGTGTTTTTAAAGTTCAGTTTAAGGAGGTCCTTTACAGCTTAATACTTTTGGAGTTCCTCCAATTTTCTGCTGCTAGCATGCCCTAGCTTTTGCTGCCACAGATTGGCATCATTTACTTTATTACTTAGACAGGACAGATTGTCACCAAATTGGTAACAATTATCAGCAGATCTAGGACCAGTAAACATACACTTGTTATCGTTATCAAACACCACACACAAGTGTTTATGAAATTTAACATATAGGTCATTATCACACAACTAACTGATACTTATCAGGTTGGCCTTTAAGCCTTCTACATGGTAAACATTTTGCAGTTTTGGAAGACCCTTAACATCTAGGGTTCCTTTTCCAGTGATTTTACCTTGTGCACTGATAAATGACTTTTATATAGTCATTTATAGCATAATTATCTTAGTATTAGCTTAGTTTTTATTCCAATTTTAAAATAGTGTAATTTAGCTTCTTTTATCATTATCTTCGATTTTACACTTGTTGGTATAGTTTTAGTATATTTTACAGGTTTAAAGTCAAAATATTGGACAAATGAGGCTTTGGGAACATTAAGAGATCAAAGGCAAGGAAGGATAGCTTCAAAATCCTCATTCAAGCCAAAATCCAGCTGGAGTGGCCGTGCGTTATGGAATGGAGTGGTCGTCCACCTGCCAGGCCAAAATGGCCCCAAGTCAGCAACGTGGCCGGTCAAACCAGGCGGAGCGGCCATGCAGCAGAATGGGGAGCGCCTGTGCAATATGGCCAGTTCAAAATCCAAATTGGCGCCAAGGCTGGAGCAGCCGTGCAAGACCATAGTGCACGGCCGTGCACTCTATACCAGTTCATGGAAATGTGTCTTTTGAAGATGTCTTTTTGAAGAATCACAACCCTAACCTAGGATACCTATTTAAAGGCCATTTGTATCAGTCAAAAGATATCAGATTTTACATCTAAACACCTGATATTACATAGCAAAAACTCTAGCAATATTTACTACATAGATCTCTTGAAGATCAAAATTTGTTTTCTTGGAGTTGTACTTGAAGTATCGAAGCAATAAAAGAATCGAAGTTATTTTCCAGCCTTGTCTTCATTACAAACAATAAGTTCTTTCATCTTTATCTTTATTTATATTTATGTTTGTTCTAGTCATGGCTAGTGAGTAATCCCCCATATTCTTGGGGTTGAAAACTCAAAATGTCTATTATTCATCATCCTTTATAAAAGTTTTGTCATATTCTCTTCATCTTAACAATTCTCTTTATATTAAACTCAAAATGACTAACATTTTGGAGACGTCCAACTTGTATGATTCTAGTTAATCGAGAGAAGTACCTAGCGGAGAATCTCGATTAACGGAACCATATAAAGGAACTAGGTTTCATTGATCACGAGAGTAGTTCAATGGCCTAGGGATGTTCCTTGAATGGAAAGTGCGTTGATTTGAAAACTTTAATGGATCCTTGATAATTATGGGCCATCGAGAGATAGGGCATAATTAGTAAAGGATACAAACGCTACTTGCTTGATCGTGAGAAGTAGTGTAGGCTTAACGTACCATCCTTGATTTCGATGAGTATGTATATTTTCAAAGACATGACTAAATGATGAATAATTGACTAAAATGATTTCCAATCTCGAGAATGCTTTCGTTTATAAGAGTTTTTCTAAAGTATTTTCTGCGTATGTTCTTTTCTCGAAACAACTATATTTCTCCCAATCTCATCTATATTTCTTAGTAAAAACAAATTCATCCCAAAGTAAACCCTGTCCTCGTGGGATCGACCCGCACTTTCACTCGCTATATTGCAATAGCCCGTGCGCTTGCGGAAATTAAAACGAATTGTTAGGTTTTCAACCAACATGCACCACCAACAAAGTTCACATTTCCCCCATTAATCAACCTATAGTCAGTTAGGACATCTTGGTTCCCAGTCATATGCCTAGAGCACCCACTATCAAAATACCATGAACCAGACACTACTCTTAAGGGAAGAGTAGACAACATTGCAAGTACCACTAGGTTTAGCCACCCACTTAGTTTCAGTTTTCTTTTTGTGGTGCACTTGCTGCTGTGTACTTGAATATGTGTTTGGATGTGTACACATCTTGTCATACATCTGAGTTTGTTTTACACAGCCATCTTTTCTATCAACTTTCAATTTATAACAAAAGGGACGAATGTCCCCAGGAGCAAAGCAGTAATGACAGATATAATGCCTTCTTCTTCGCCTTTTGGCACTCAGAACTGGTTTTTCATCAGTTTTTAAAATCTCACTTTCCTCTTTTATAAATTTGGTTTTTTCAAACCTAATACCGATTTTTCCAGTTTTACCAAGAGCTATAGCTTCATCAATTTTCATTTTCCCAGTATTTAACTTGTTTAGTGTACCTTCAGCTTTTTCAAAATCAGTTTTGAATTTTTCAAACTCTACTTCTCTCTTGGTTATCGGAACTTCAAGTTTAGCAATTGTATATTTTTATCATCATTTTCTTTTGAAAGTTTAGCTTTCTCATCTTCACAAACAGACAATTTATCAGAGAAAGAGCTTTGTTTACCTTGGCTATGATGTAAAGTAACGCAGTGGAATAGTAACCAAGGCCTGATCGAAATCAAAACCTTCTGCAAGGAATCGCAATTCCTTAGATAACAAAAACTTCCTAAGAAATCCTTCTGCAAGCCAATAAAATTGACCAAGAATTTTGCAAGATGCAAACTGAAATTCAATTGATAAAAGAGACTAATGTTTTTAAGAAACTAAAACAAGTTTAAATACTCCCCAAACAACCCTAATCAACTTGGAAAAGGAAAAGACTAAAAAGCCCAAAAATAAACGTCAAAACAGGAATACTAAATCAAATCAAAATCTGTAATCCGCCAACATCACGACTCGTGATCTCCTTCACGAGTCGTGCTTCCTTCCTCAGTCATGGTACGATGCGTAATACCAAAATCAGTCGTGCGGTGATCCTTCACGAGTCGTGACATCAAGCACGACTCGTGCCTTAGCATTGTCTACTTCAGTCGCACGACCTACCAATGCCACTGTACCAGTTTGCTGCAACAAGCCTCCCAGATCCGTTTTGGCTGCACTTACGACATCATGCGCCTTCACTTCAAAAGGATTCATCCCCGAATCCATATCCAAATAAATGGGAACATCGGGATGGAATTCAACTAAGTTCGCAACATTAAAAGTATTAGAAATATTCCATCCCTCGGGTAAATCAACAACATAGGCATTGTCATTGATCTTCTTCAATATCCGGCAAGGCCCAATCTTCTTGGGATGAAGCTTGTGATACGGTCCTTGAGAAATCCGTTCCTTACGCAAATGAACCATCACCAAGTCATCAACATCAAATACCTTCAAATGACGTCGCCTATCCACAATCTCCTTATATTTGGCATTCGAAGCTTCAATGTTCTTCTTGACTTCCGTCTGAACCGCATCAATCATCTCCGCCATGTTTTCAGCTGCAATACTATACCCCGGAACTCTAGGCAAAGGAATCAAGTCAAGAGTATGCTTAGGAGGCCGTTGATACACAATCTCAAAAGGAGTCTTCTTCGTCATCCAGTTTGTCATGTTGTTAAATGCAAATTCAGCTGTTGATAGGGCCAAATCCCACTTCTTTGGATACTCACCACATAAACAACGAATCATAGAACCCATGGTCCTATTAACCACCTTTGTCTGGCCCTATGTCTGCGGATGAAAAGAACTGCTAAACTGCAAGTCTGTCTGAAAAATACACTACAAAGTACGCCAAAAATGACTAAGGAACTTAGTATCACGGTCGGATGTAATAGACTTCGGGACCCCATGTAGACGGACAACCTCCTTAAAGAACAAACCCGCAATGTGAGAAGCATCATGAGTCTTTTGACAAGGAATAAAATGAGCCATCTTAGAAAAACGATCCACCACCACAAAAACAGAGTCATTGGCACGTTGCGTCCTCGGAAGCCCAAGCACAAAATCCATGGAAATATCCTCCCAAGGTCCATCCGGAATAGGCAGAGGGGTATACAAACCTGTATTTTGAGACTGCCCCTTGTTGATCTGACAAACCATACACTTCTGAACAAATCTGTGCGTGTCCTTACGGAGATGTGGCCAATAATACTTCTTCTCAACGAGCTCCACCGTCTTGTCTCTCCCATAATGCCCCTTCTTGTGGACCTCTGCAATAAGACTTTCACGAACAGAGCCCTGCAGAATACATAATTTGTCCATATAGAACAAGAAGCCATCCTGCAAGAAAAACAACCCAACAGGATTCCCATCTCTACACTTTGCCCACTCATCTGCAAAATCATCATCAATGGCATACAAATCCTTCAAACAATCAAAACCCACAACTACATTCTCCATTGTCACCAATAAATTGACCCTTCGACTCAAGGCATCCGCTACCTTATTATGTTGTCCACTCTTGTGTTTGATAATAAAAGTGAACTGCTGCAAATAAGCAACCCAACGAGCATGCATACGATTAAGAGGATTCTTACCATTCATGTACTTCAAGGTCTCATGATCGGTATAAAGAATGAACTCACGCTGTAACAAATACTGCTCCCAATGCTTGACAGCCTGTACCACTGCATAGAACTCAAGTTCATAAACAGTCCACTTCCGCTTAGCTTCCTCCAACTTCTGGCTCATGAAAGCAACCGGTTTCTTGCCTTGAAACAAAACAGCCCCTATACCAATCACCGAAGCATCCCTCTCCAATTCGAAGGGTTTAGAAAAGTCGGGTAAAAATAGCAAAGGTATAGTAGACAATTTCTCCTTGATCAAAGAAAAACTAGCTGTCACCTCATCAGTACAAAGAAACTTCCCCTTCTTCATACATTCCGTAATTGGAGCCATGATAGTGCTAAAATTCCATATAAAACGATGATAGAAAGTGGCAAGGCCATGAAAACTACGAACCTCACTGACTGTCGTTGGTGTAGGCCAATCACGAATAGCACGAACCTTGTCCTCGTCCACCCGAATACCATTTGCAGAAACAATATAGCCCAAGAACAACAAATGATCAAGCATAAAACTGCACTTTTTGAGATTCACATACAATTCATTGTCCTTCAACGTTTGTAGAACCGCCCAAAGATGCTCAATATGCTCCTCCTCCGACCTGCTATAGATCAAAATATCATCAAAGTAAACCACCAAAAATTTACCATTGTAAGGTTTCAACACTTGATGCATCAATCTCATAGAATTACTAGGAGCATTTGACAACCCGAATGGCATCACCAACCACTCATATAAGTCTTCCTTGGTCTTGAAGGCAGTCTTCCACTCGTCCCCCGGTCTAAAACGAACTTGATGATAACCACTCTTCAAATCAATTTTGGAGAACACCTTGGAACCCCTCAACGTATCCAACATGTCATCCAAACGGGGAATCGAAAACCTGTACTTAACAGTGATTTTGTTAATTGCCCTACTATCCACGCACATCCGCCAAGTACCATCCTTCTTAGGAACAAGTAGAGTCGGGACTGAACATGGACTCATACTCTCCTGTATATAACCCTTCTTAAATAAATCTTCCACCTGTTCACGCAAAATCTCATGTTCTGCGGGACTCATCCTGTAATGTGGGAGATTAGGTAAAGAAGCACCTGGCACCAAGTCAATGTTATGTAGTATTTACGCAAGGGAGGTAATCCTGCAGGAAGCTTGTCAGGCATAACATCACGAAACTCATCTAACAAAGACTGCAAAGGTGTAGGGACCAAACTAACATGTCCCAATACTCCATTTTGCACCACCGCAAACACAAAAGGAGCATCCACAATATCCTCAACAAACTCATTGGCAGTACACAAAGAGACAATAGGTTTCATCTTTGGTTTACCACTAGAACCACTTTTCAAAGCATGTAAATGAAAACGCACCCCATCTTTCGCAAAATGAATAAAATTATCCCGGCCATTATACACAACACCAAGATCATTGTAACGACCCTAACCCTATGCACTAATTTTAGTATCATATTATGTGCTTTTAATACTAATGTTAACTTTATGTGTTCATTTATGTCTTTAATTTCTTATATTAAGATGAGATGGTTGGGAAATAATTTAAAACCTTAGGATTGCAAGGGAAATAAAATAAAGCATCTTGGGGGAAGTATAATAATAGGAAATGGATAAAATATGAGGTGAGGTTAAAGTATGTGGGATAAAGAATTGGAGTATGGGGTTTAGTTTTACTACTCTAGAACTTGGGAGGGTTTAATTGAAAAAGATTGAAAGATATTAATTAAGGAAGCATGGGGGGGCATACTACCTCCCTTATTTCCCTCACCCTTCCTTGACCTCTCCATACTCCCTTCATCATTCTCTTCTTGCTTCCTCCCAAATTCTCCATGGAAGCTCTTCCATGAAAGCCTCACTTCCCAAGTTCCTAGGGCATTCAATTCTTCTCCATTTGGCAATCTGATTGTACTTCCGTGTTCGGGGAAACTAAGGGAGCACATCAAGCCAAGAAAATCCTTATTCCATCCTATATTTGCTAAGGTGAGTTATTATGACTTTTCCTTCATTAAATGTTCATGAACTATGGATGTTGTTATTGTTAGTATAGTGATTGTTTGATGCTTTGGAAACCTTCTTGGAGTTGAGAAATTGGTTAATGGCATAGAATGATGTTGTTATTTAAGGAGGTTGATCAAGAGTGTAAGAACATGGGTTGAGTTAGATTTAGAAGGTTAAACTTGAAATGTGGTAGTGAAATGGGTGGAAAATCAAGTGGTAAATGATCTAGGTTTATGTTATTTTGGGTGTAATAATTTAGAATGAGGTTTGTAAAGTTAGAAAAATCCTTTTGGTGTTCATAAAAATGAGGAAGATTATAAAGGGAAAAGGAGTATTTATGAAGAGGGTTAGTGAGATGAAAAAGGGCCAGGAATTCTTCTTGGGCGGTCGCCCATGGGGGCTTGTGCGGCCGCCCATCACCACAGCCATTGACCTTCAGTTCCTTCTAGCTTGGACGGTCGCCCAAGTGGGCTTGAGCGGTCGCCCATGTTCCTCCTGCGCGGTCGCCCATGACCTCAAAGACTGCCCTTCCTCTTACCCCTTGCTTGGGCGGTCGCCCATACCTCCTTGGGTGGTCGCCCATGTCAACAAAAGTTCATCTAGTTTCCTATCCTGCTGAATTCTTACTAGCAACCACTTAGCTTGATCCCTAACTAATTTGAAGTAGTGGAACCTAACTTTCCCGGGATATGAATTAATCCTTTTAACCTAGGTTAAAGTAGAATACTTGGGCCACTTAATGACACCTAAATTGGTTAAAATGGAATTACGGAAGCACCTTAAATATGACTCAGAAATCGATTGGTAATCTTATTTGGCCCCTTATCAAATGTGACTCCAACTTGGTAAATTGAGCTTGGACCTTTATAGAGGCCATGTATTGTTGTATATTGATTATGAAAGGTTGGCTAATGATACCTTGTTACCTTACTTGATTTCATATTCATTGATGGTGCTATGCATAGTGTATTAGTTAAATATTGCACTATGATATTGGTTGAACATGATTATATTTTACCATATGGCTGTATTGCTTATCCCCTTTGTTGATTATGTTTCAAGTAACTATTATGTGCTTGATAATGTGTTAATCAGCTGATGTTGGGGTTATAACATAATACGATCAATTATGGAAGTGTGACCTAATGTGATCGAATTATGTTATATCTATGACCGTCCCCTCCTGTGGCCACAGTTCGGGGTTATAGCATCTGTATTGAGCCAAAAGCCTTACAGAGTTGCTACTTTCTTATATGGTTCCTTGAAAAACGGGTCTTATAAGTGTGAGTATTGCTTAAGCAGCTCACCTAAGATTGGGGTATTATTCCCCAATGTTGTACGACTATTGTTCAGACAGAAAAGGTAAACCGAGGTAATGTAAAGTGTTTACAGCTTTTCCAATGTGTTATATGCAACTTGTTAAGTGTTGCATCTTATTTGGCATATTGCTGCATTCATAATAGCTTGCTGAGATTTATTCTCACCCCTCTCCCTTTAATGTTTTTAGATCCCGAGACAGGCGGACCGGCCAAGTAAGGGCGGAGAGGAGTTTGGAAGTGATATTTTGGGGTTTGTCGGGGTATGTATAGGTTGGCATAGAAAGTGTATTTTGGTATAATTCCTTTATGGAGTTTGTATTTATAAACTTTAATTTCTACGTTATGACCGATATCTTTTGTAACTAAAACAGTTTATTACTTTCAAAGTTGTTCAACTCTTACTCCAATATGGAGAGGAGTGGAGTTATTTTGAATTGGTTATGATAAGGATGTTTAAGTTGTAAGATACATCAAAGTTTTAAAAAGTTTAGGTGATTTGAGTTAGTTTGGTGACGCTCTAGCTCGGGACACGTGTTAGGTTCTGGGTCGGGGTCCTCACAGTTGGTATCAGAGCTCGGTTAGAGTTCTCGGGTAGTGTCTAGCTGAGTGAGAGTGTGTGATAACTGACGTCGAGTGTTTAATGCAGGAGTTTGTTCTAATGGCGGGAAATGATGGCGATCAGGATTGGGCTTTGAGGAATGTTGGTAATCCGAATGCCGAAATGATGGATATGTTTCGAGTATTTCTTCAGAATATGGCAAATCAGAATCAAGGTAGGGCACAACAGAAACCAGAAGGTAGGCAAGGGCACCATGGCCTCGAGAAATTTGTGAAGATGTCTCCCCCTAGTTTCAATGGAGATCCGGATCCGACAAAGGCGAAGAGATGGCTTGAAGCTATGAATAAGATTTTCGCGGAAATGGAGAGTTCGGATGCAGAAAAGGTGAGATGCGCCGTTTTCAAGTTGGAAGGACCCGCTGAGCTCTAGTGGCAGGTAGTGAAGGATGGCTGGGATCGGGATCTTACACCGCAGATTTGGGAAAATTTCACGCGCAAGTTCCGGGATCATTTCGTTCCGATGGTTACTAGAGATAAGAAGGAGGTTGAGTTTCTGAAATTGGAGCAAGGGACAATGACCATAGCACAATATTCAACCAAGTTTACGGAGTTAGCCCGATATTGTCCCCATTTGGTACCAGAGGAAGAGAGGCGGATCTACCGGTTCGTGAAAGGCTTAAGGGTGGAGTTCCAAAAGCAGCTATTGACGCATGACTTTGCCAACTTCCAAGAGGCCGTGAATATGGCGTACCGGATTAAGAATGATATAGAGGAGCATCGTGGTAAATTTGAGGGTGGAAGTAGAAATAGATTCCAAGGTCAAGGTTCTGGGCAGAATAGAGGGCAGCCAAGGACATCAGCTTCGGGAGCAGGTAGAGGAGGAAATGTGGCGGCTTCAACAAACCGTTCGACTCCGGGTCAGTTTGGGACATTATGTGGATATTGTAAGAAGCCAGGACATTCAGAGGATAAGTGTTGGAGCAAGCAAGGCAAGTGTTTAGAGTGTGGGGCAACAGGCCATTTTCGGAAGAATTGTCCCAGGTGGCAAAAGAAGCAAGCTTCGGGTAGTGGACAAGGGGGACAAGGTAGTGGTGTGAAGAGAGATATCGAAGGGAAACCCAAGGATAGAGTGCAAGGTCGAGTGTTCACCTTGGGTAGAGGAGAGGTCGATCCCAATGCTGTCATTAGAGGTATAGTCCCTGTCTCAGGAGTTAAGGCCCGCATTCTTATAGATCCCGGGTCTTCCCATTCATTTGTGGCATCTCATTTTGAATTTTCATTACATAAATTGCATGAATCTATGCCTTATATATTGGAGGTCTCTACTCTTATGGGAGAGTGCCTCGCATCTTCTTTGATATATCATGGTTGTTATGTGACTATATGTGGGCATGTATTGCCGGCGGATTTGGTCGAGTTACCAATCCGTGACTTTGATGTGATCCTTGGGATGGATTGGTTGAGTCAGTGTCATGCTTTGGTAGACTGTCGTAGAAAATGAGTCTCATTTGCTATGCCTGATGTGCCTACTTTTATATTTGATGCGGACAAATCTATGTTCGGTTGCATGTTATTTCTGCTTTAAAGGCTAGAAAAATGCTATCTAAGGGGTGTGCGGGTGTAAGTGCTCCAATTTGAGCTTGTTAGTATTTTCGTTAGAAAATTAACGAAAGTTATAACATTTCTAACAATTCCTAACAATTCCTAACATTCCTAACATTTCTAACCAAGCAAGGGTAAAGTGGGCATTGTTATTTAAGGATAAACCAAGGAAAAGAATCAAAAAAGCAAAATAAATGGTCAAAAACCAAAAATAGAAATGTCTGGAACAAAAACTGGCTGCCTAATTTGAATTTTCAAAATAATATTCCTTGTGTCCAAAGCCTGAAGCTGTAATTAATGAACAGTGCACGCTGAAGGACATATCCGCGCGGATGAGTTTGTCAATTTCAGAGGGCTATAAATTGAGGCCTTCAGTCACAGAAAAAAGAAGAAAGAAACACAATTGGCTCATAGAAGCTGTATTCTGGCGAAAAATAGGGAGAAAACAGTGGGAATTCACTAGAATTGCCACCATTTTCTCTCCAATCTTTCCCAAACCCCCCACTCACTCAAAATACTTTCAAAACACTCTCATACATACTCTCATACATACACCAATCCAAGCTCAAATCACCCCTTAGGAGGAGGATTAGAGAGAAAACATAGAGGACTTAATTGTTATCTACTTGTTTTCTCTTTGACCAACTCTATCATCAAACCCTAAACACATTCAAGCCTTGAATCCACCCAAACACAAATCCAAACACCAAATGATACTCCTCAAGTCAAACACCAAATTTTGATACTCCTCAAGTCAAATTCCAAGCCTAGGAAGATAGGGTGTCACCATTGGTAAAGCCCTCCTTCTCTAAACCCTAAAACTCCCTTTTAACTTCTTGTTCATCTTGTTCTTCTTACTTTGATTTACTTTATGTCTAGTTTAACTTAAGTCTTGACCTAAGATGGTCATCTTGAAGTTCATTTTCATGAATGACCATCTCAAATGGTCCACATTTTAAATCTCTAGTTGATTTTTCTCTTTAATTTCATCTCTACAAAATTCCCCTTCCCAAGCAAATGAAATGCTTAAGTCCTAATGTACCCCAAGGATGGTTTGATATAGTAGATCACCACTAAAATGTCTAGTGACTACTAATCAAAATCTAGGGAAATGGGGACAAGCATGGATGCAAAACCCCTTTTAAAATCATGTTTTCCTTCTTGAGAAGTTGCTGTCCAGTAGCAATTTTCTAAGACCCCAGTCCATGGTCTAATTTTTTGGACACAGACAAACTTGGAATTTGGTGTTGACTATAAAATAATTTTTGTAGCCAACATCCAGAGCTTTCCAGAAATATTTTTACTTTATTTTTTTCGTGAGTAAAACTCCATTTTTCAAATTTTCCTTTAAAGGTCAGTTCATCAGTCTCTGGAAATCCAGATTTCACATCTGAGATTTCCAGAAGGTTTTGGTCCCTGAAATCATCTCCAAAATGGGAAGTTCTTTTACATTAACCTTATTTAAGGTGTTTTGAACATTTTTCATTCTCGGACTTTTCCCAGATTCTGGAGTTTTCAAGCCCTAAAGTCCATTTCAAAATCAAGTGTCCACTGCCCTTTTCATTCTGGCAGAAATGGTTTTCAACTTCCAAAAATCTTTTGAGTACCAAATCTCAACCCAAAAATCACACCAAAAATCATGGGATCTTTCCAAAGTCTAATAAAGAATTCCTAATTTTTACTTTCCTCAGTTTCAACTTATTTTGGCCAAAGTAACACACACACACACACACACACACACAAACAAATGATTTTAAAATGTTTGGAAGACTCGTTTTACGAGGCATTCCGGGTGCACACTAACGTCCTTCCCGGCGTGTAACTTGACCTCCGAACCCAAATCTCTAATCTCGGGCATTTTTCAAAGTTTTGGCCCTTAAAACCAAAATGGCGTGGCGACTCCGGTCTTTTCGATTGGTTTTTCAAAGAAACGAAAATTTCAAAGTAACCTTTCGGAAAAAATTTGGCGGGCACATCATCACAGTGGCGACTCCGTTGGGGACAAATAAGCTTTTTCTAAAAAAAAATTGATATTTGGTATATTGGTGGAAACCATTAAACTTTCCGTTATCGCCTCCTAACACGAGTCGGGGATAAATTGTGGTTTAACAATCCCACGTACCGGTATCATTGTTTTTTCAAAAAAAAAAAAAAAGCTTCTGAGGGTCAAGCTTCCCTCCCGGCATTAAAAATCATTTGTTGTGTGTGTTGATTTTTGCACATTTTCGTGTTGTCTTGGCTGCCTCGGAAAAAGTCAAAATTTTGACTGTCGGAATCATGTCCCTAACTGTTGGAATTTTTGTGTTTATGTGCTTATGTGTGCATTTACTTTCAAAAAAAAAAAATTCAAAAAAAAAAAGAATTTCAAAAAAAAAAGGAGTTTCAAAAAAAAAAAAGAAAATTTTCAAAAAAAAATCATGCATCATTCTTTTTAAGACACATGAAAAATTTCTATTTTACTCAGAAAAAGAAGATAGACTGCTTGCACACTACGCGCACGTGACCTTACACTGCACACTACGTCCCTAACCCGGGGAAATCCTTGTCGCGGCCCGTTTGGTCTTATTACGCCTCTCGGTGCAAGCACAGGACTACCCAAACATTCCATGGAGCCTCGTGTCGACCATGCACTTGTCCGTGACACACTTTGTCCGAGACCCGGTTGGTTTTTAGTCTGGTCTGTGTCATGCCCTGTCCGTGTATAGACCTTTCCTTTCAAGCCTTTGTTGGCATACCGACTCAATATCTTTCGGGGACCCTAATCAGTCGAAGTCATGCCGGTTTTCCGCCGCAGACTTTGACCAAGATATTGACCGGCGCCTTGACTTCGGCTCTGACTGGCACAAATTATACACTGACTCCCAGCGTGACACTGAGTCATCAAGGATTAATGATTATTCCATGCCTAATTATGGCCTAATTGACGACAAGTCAAGATCAATCATGGACATTTATCAGTCCAAATCATGCCGACTTTTTGTCGAGCTCTCGGACATGATCTTGACTTTGACGTCAGCTTTGTCCGTAATTTACATCGAATGCTCGTTAAGACTCGATTACCCGCTAGACTTTTAGGATCGTTTTTCTTTCGGTCGGTGGGACCCGCTTGCCCTATTGGACCCTCGCCCGGGGCTGTCCACACTAGGAGGTCGAAATACAGGTGGAATACGAGGGGCTTATAGACGTAGTGACGGGGCCCACTAATCCAGGATCCAGAGTAGTTTGCGAAAAAGAAGAGCAATCTTTTCCAACCGATTAGGTTAATAAAACATGTTTTAAGTAAACAAGAACAAATAACTGCATGTTGCATGAGCCCAAAGCCCAAACACCTACCCACCTTCAATTCCCACACATCTTAACCCTCGTGTCTTTCCCCCCGCAGCTCCGCACAAAGCTTGGTTTCGGGCACCGGGTCACCGTTTGATCAGTTGGGAGGAGTCAAGTGCATCGTCAGCTTCACCGTTTGTTCCGACTCCGGGTTTCAGAATGTCTGCATCAGCTGGTAACGATGGGGACAACGTCACTCCGCCTCCTGGGACTCCTCAAACAGAACCGCAATGGAATTAGCTAGCCGAACAGATGAGAGTGCGACAGAAGCACTTTGAACAACCTTATGGAGGCTATCAAAAGCCATGGATTGGCCGCGCTCAACCTGCATGGCACCTTCACTGTGGAAGAAGAGGAAGACCCCAATCCCTCTCTTGGTCAACCCGACTACTCCAGGATGCCACCACCGGCTTCCCACGGTACTACCACCAGAGCCCATGCTCCTCGACCTCTGAGTCAGCTCCCAACCGCACCGCGGATCCACATGCGGCTGACGGGACGAGTCGGTTCGCAGTACCTCGGTGGGGACAAAGTCGCACGGAATGTCTACTCATGGTTGGGGTTACCTCGGAATGCCACGGCAAATGGGGATCCCACCTCGGTTCGGAACCGATCAATCCGGACCTTCACATCAACGGTTTGGAATGCCGCCACGGTCGGTTCGGGCCACGCCAAGAGCCCTTCCTCAGAATGATGCTAGCTCAACTGCTCCTCACACAGCTTTCACAAATCCATGTATCACTCAGGGTTCGATGGGTTACCAAACCTCCATCCCGGTTTCATCAGAATCACCAGGACCACAGTACCCCCCTGGTTACACACCCTCACCACAGGCAGCCATGCAATTCAACAACCAGGGACAGCAGCCCGCACTCAAGCCTACTTACGGGCCTCACCCCGGAAATCCGAGCTATCCAGCTACCTAAGATCTGCCTCCATCTTCTCTTCCGATTGGAAGCCAACAGCAAGTCGCTGGGTTCTATCCCTTTGCCTAAGCTCCTACCTACACTCCCCAGGGTAATTTTGGCCAAGGACCGATTTTCACCTATGCTCCGGGACATGGTATTCCTTCCACCAATGCACCACCAACAGCTAGTCCTCTTCCTGGCTCAAATATCGGCTCAGGCATTCCCGCTCCACCTTTGGATCCCCAATTGGCTTGGTTTATGGAGCAACACAAGGAACTGAAAGCGCAGATCGCTGAATTGACCGTCAAAAGGAACACTGCTCTTCGGCCTACAGATCCCGACTCAATTGTACCCCTGCCTCACAAGTTTGTGATGCCCAATCTCGAACTGTTAGATGGAAGTGCGTGCCCTAAAACTCACTTGGACACCTACACTTTGGCAATGAAAGCTAAGGGATGCACAAACCAGCAGTTGGCTGACTACTTCAGTCTCTCTTTGAAGTCAGGGGCTTTGAAATGGTTTTTCCGATTGCAGCCTGAAGCTAGGGCTACTTGGGAACAGATTACCAGTACTTTCACGGATAAGTATAAAGCCAACTTGGAATGGGAAACAAACAGAGTTGACCTGCAGACAACAGTGCAGCGCCCTGATGAGAATATTGGGGATTTCTATAAAAGGTGGAACCTGAAGCTTAGTTGATGAGTGAGTTTTACACTCATCCATCGACTACTTTTACGAACTTATTATTTGCTTAATCCTTGAGTTTTGTGTGTTTAATGGATGTTTTTAGTGTTTTTAGTTTCAGTGGTTCAAGTTTGGAAATCGGAAACAATCTGTGAATAAATCAAGCGGAAAAAAATGTTATGATGCAATTATGGGACGGACTGAGTTCGAATGGGTAGTAATAAACCAAGGCAATTGAAGTGGAGTGGCTGGCCAAATGAAGAAAGCAGCTGGGCCAATGCAAGAATGAAAGTTGGGCAAAGGAAGATGGAATTTGGGCCATTTCAAGTAGCTGGGCCGGAAGGAAAGAAAAGAAAATGGGCCTAACAGTCTGTGCGTGTGGGCGGTCGCTCAGGTTCTTATGGGCGGCCGCTCAGGAGAAAAAGTGTTGAAGCCTTGAACCTTCTGCCGGTATGGGCGACCGCTCAGTGCAGTGTGGGCGGCCGCGCATGAGTATGTGTTGTGAAGACCAAATGTTTCTGGAGAAATGGGCGACCGCCCAAGGGTGTTGTGGGCGACCGCCCACGAGGCGTTTTGCAGAAGGCTTCCAGGCGGATTGGTACTGATGGGGATTAATGATTATTATTAATGGTGACTGTTCATGGTTTTAATAATGGGTTAATTGCAGCAGTGGGTTTTTGGAGAACATGGGATATTTATTTCTTATTATTGTGTTTTTCAGTTTTTTAGAGACATATAAGTAGAGAATCATCATCTTTTCTCTAGGTGCTTCTGCAGAATTTTCTTAAAACATTTCTTGGTGTTCTTGTCTTTTTCATGGATAGCTAATTTCTTAGTTCTTGGAATTGGAGGTAACATTTTATGTTTTAAGTTTTACTTTTCATTTTTATCTTTGTAGTACTTGGGATTATCAAGTTATTTTCAATGGAATTTTAGAACTCTTGTCTTGATCAAATAATTGTTCTTGAATTATTTAGAATTTCAATTGTGAACCGCCAAATTTACAATTGAAATTAGTCTTGGCTTGATTTTCACAATTTGTTGAATCCCCGCCAAACGATTCATAAGAATTGTGGTTTATTTGGTGTTCTTAAGTTCTAAAATGGGTTTCTAACTAATTTATGAACGGGCCAAGGGAATAGATTAGTTAGAAACACTTGATTGCAAATCACCCGCCGAAGTGTCCCAATCATACTTTTGTAAGAACAAAACCCCAAGTGCACTTTGATTGATGAATTGTGAAACTTGAGCATAATTTGTGAAACCAATTCGGAATTTTCTCCTTATTATTGAAATCTTTTATAATCACTTTTACTTAATTTTTGCAAACACATTAGTCTTAAACAAATCAACAAATCCTTCACTTTACAAACTTTTTGTTATAGCGGTAATTCCTACACTTTAAACTTCGTGTCTCTGTGGTTCGACCCGACTTACCCTATCTACAAATCAATTGTAGGTAGTTTGAGTTGGAATTTTCTTTTGACGTTTCGACGCTCGTCAAAATTTGGCGCCGTTGCCGGGGACGTGAAATTTAAAGTTGTTTTAATTATTTGCTATTGTGAATAGTATTTTGTGTATATATTTTTGTTTTGTTTTAACTTGGTGTTGCAGATTTGAATGTTTTGTCGTAGGTCACTACAACCAGATTTGTTACCAATTGACCACAACATTCATCGCATCAACAAGAGGAAGCACCCGGAACCAAGTGATACAGAAAGTGAATCGGTTTACTCTGAACAGTCCGAGAATTCCGATTCTGAAGAAGAAGTTAAAATGGCGGAACCACAAATGATGGGTGATTTTGCACGTCCGGTAATTGAACCATCACCATCATGCATTGTACTCCCACAAGCAGCAAGGAGTTATGAGTTGAAGAACCTCCATTTCAACATGCTCCCTTCATTTCATGGGATGGCATCGGAAGACCCAATTACCTTCATGAGAGAGTTCTATAGCACAGTGCAAGGTTTTCCCTTGGGGCAACTAACCGAAGAGCAGTTGAGAATGAGGTGTTTTGCGTATACGTTGAAAGATGCTGCCAAGACATGGTTTATGGCACTTGCTCCGGCCTCTCTTAACACCTGGACGGAAGTTTACAACAAGTTCATGGCAAAGTTTTACTCTCATCAAAAGACATCCGACTTGAGGTCCAAGATAATGTCTTTCAATCAAGAGCCAGGTGAAGCTTTTCATGAAGCTTGGGATCGATTCAAGATGTTGCTAGTCCAATGTCCTCATCACGGGTTCCCTTTAGCCCTCTTAAATCAGGCCTTCTATGATGGGTTGACTCAACAGGGTCAAGCACAAGTGGATAATGCAAATGGGGTGCTATGGGTGAGAAAACGGCCGATGAAACAAGAGCCTTATATGAGAGACTTGGCATGAATTCGCAACAGAAAAGTGTGAGAGGAGGAAGAAAAGGCATTTTTGAAGTTGAGTCTAATGATGTTCTAGCGCAACAAGTTTCGGCATTGACTACACAAATGAAGAATTTCATGGGAATGATGACGGCTCAAAGCCAAGGTCAAAACCAAGGGCGAAATCAAGGAGAGGGAAGTTCGGGCACGAGTTGTGTAATTTGTAATGTGAATACCCATGATATTATGGGGTGCCCATTGAAAGATCAGTTCCCGGAATTTCTTGAGCAAGCAAATGCAATGAATGCTTTCCAACCAAGAGTGAGGAATGATCCGTTTTCCAACTCTTACAATCCGGGTTGGCGGAATCATCCCAATTTCTCTTGGGGAGGAAATCAAGGGCAGGGTCAATTTCAGCAACAATACCAACCACAAATGCAAATGGGGCCGAAGAACAAGGGCCTGCAAGGCCAAGTGTGGAGGAAACGTTGCGAAGTTTATCCAGCCGCTCAACGTAATCAGGTGATCATGGACCAACGAATGGGGAACCAAGAAGCTTCCCGAAAAAGCTCGAAAATCAGATGGGTCAAATTGCCGAGGCACTCCAAAAGCACAATTCGGGTACACTATCGAGTCAACCGGAACAAGCAAAGGCCGTCACCCTGAGGAGTGGTAAGACTCTTCAGGAGGTACACTCTTCTCCTTCTCCTTTAGATAATAATAATATGCATGAGAATGAAGTTGTGGCCGAGGAACGAGTTGAAGTGGCTCCCGAGGAGAAACTTCCAACTCCACCTCTTAAGCCTTATGTGCCTCCCGTCCCTTTTCCCTAGATTGGTCAAGAATAAGGTCGAAACACAATTTAAAGAATTGTATGACATGCTTTCTAAGGTGAATGTAAATTTGCCTTTGCTCAATGTGATTAAAAATATTCCTTCATATGCTAAATTTTTCAAGGAATTGAGCACAAATAAAAGAAAGTATGCCCCGAATGAAAAAATTGTGGTTTCGGACCAAGTTAGTGCTGTTTTTGAAAAGAATTTGCCTCCTAAGCTTAAAGACCCCGGTAGTTTTAATGTGATGATTTCTTTGGGGGACTCTAAGAAAGTGAGGGCAATGTTAGATTTAGGAGCTAGCATTAACTTGTTGCCTTATTCTTTGTTTGTGGAGCTTGGGTTGGGTGAACTAAAACCTACTACTATGACCTTGCAACTTGCGGACCGTTCGGTCAAATACCCAAAGGGAATAGTAGAAGATGTTTTGGTTCAAGTTGATAAACCGATTATCCCCGTTGATTTTGTGGTTCTTGATATGGAGAGAGATGCTAAAGATGTGAATGATGTCCCTATTTTGTTGAGGAGACCTTTTATGGCTACCGCAGATGCGGTAATTAATGTGAAAGATGGAAGTTTGTCTTTAACTGTCATGGATGAAATTGTTAATTTCTCTATCTTTGATTCCATGAAAAAGCCATATGAGGTCAATGAGTGTTTATTTTGTGATGTTGCTGAAAATTCTGTGTTACTTGAGCCACGATGTTGAGGGCTCTCTTGTTTCGAGTTTGTGGATGAGTTAGTTATGGAAGGTGTTTTTGATCAAAATGAGGCGAGGGCCATTCTTGCTGAGATGGATGTTATGGAGGAAATTACTGAAAAGGTTCCTTTGGAATCTTTAGGTAATTTTAATCCTAAGCATTTGCCATCTATTGTCTCTCCTCCCGAATTAGATCTTAAACAACTTCCATCTAGCTTAAAGTATGCTTTTCTTGGTGCAAATGATTCTTTGCCTGTTATTATTGCTTCGGACTTAACAAAATTGCAGGAAAGAAGGTTATTGGATGTGTTGAAGAGACATAAGTCCGCACTTGGTTGGAGCATTACTGACATAAAAGGAATTAGCCCAACCATGTGCATGCACAAAATCCATATGGAGGATGATGCCAAGCCAGTCCGGCAGAATCAAAGGAGGATGAATCCTCACATGCTTGAAGCGGTAAGAAAAGAAGTCTTGAAACTGTTGGATGCGGGTATTATCTATCCTATTTCCGATAGTAAGTGGGTAAGTCCTGTTCATGTTGTTGCTAAAAAGTCCGGAATTACTGTTGTTAAGAATGAGGATAATGAGCTTTTGCCTACTAGAATGGTCACTGGTCAACGCATGGTTATCGATTACCGAAAACTTAATGCGGCGACTAGAAAGGATCACTTTCCTTTGCCATTTATTGACCAAATTCTAGAGAGGCTGGTCAAGAATATTATTGTTTCTTAGATGGTTTTTCAGGCTATAATCAGTATTCCCATTGCTCAGGAAGATCGGGAAAAGACCACATTTACATGCCCTTTGGAACATTTGCATATCGGAGGATGCCCTTCGGTTTATGCAATGCTCCTGCTACATTCCAAAGGTGCATGATGTCGATCTTTTCTGAGATGATTGGTAGGTTTGTTGAGGTATTTATGGACGATTTTTCGTTGTATGGTAATTCGTTTGATGCATGCTTAGATAATTTGACTTTGGTTCTTAAAAGATGTTGTGATACCAATTTAACTTTAAGTTGGGAAAAGAGTCATTTTATGGTTAAGCATGGAATTGTGTTGGGTCATTTGGTCTCAAGAAAAGGGATTGAAGTTGACAAGGCAAAAATTGAGATAATATCTAAATTGCCTCCGCCAACAAATGTTAAAGGAATTCGTAGCTTTCTTGGTCATGCGGGTTTTTATCGGCGTTTTATAAAAGATTTTTCTAAAATTTGTAAGCCGTTAACAAACTTGCTTGCTAAAGAGACGGAATTTGTGTTTGACCAAGAATGTCTCAATTCTTTTAACTTGTTGAAGGAAAAATTGACTTCAGCCCCTATTCTTGTGGGTCCGGATTGGACTCAACCTTTTGAGATAATGTGTGATGCATCCGATTTTGCGGTGGGTGCAGTTTTGGGTCAGAAAATTGATAAAAAGTCACATGTGATCCAATATGCAAGTAGAATGTTAAATGATGCTCAATTGAATTATACTACAACCGAGAAGGAATTCTTGGCGGTGGTATTTGCTTTGGAAAAATTCCGTTCTTACTTGCTAGGATCTAAAGTGATTATTTATTCGGACCATGCTGCATTGCGTTATTTGCTTTCCAAACAAGATGCCAAACCCCGATTGTTAAGATGGATGTTGCTTTTACAAGAATTTGATATTTCCATCAAAGACAAAAAGGGTTGTGAAAATGTTGTGGCGGATCACTTGTCTAGACTTGAAAAGGGGTGTGTGAGTGAAATTCCCTTGAATGAAAATTTTCCCGATGAGCAATTATTTGTTGTTAAAGATTTTGAGCCTTGGTATGCCGACATTGTAAATTTTTTGGCTACGGGGGTTCTAAATCCAGATTTTTCAAGTCAAGAAAGGAAAAGATTTTTGTCAATGGTTAAGCAATATTACTGGGATGACCCATATTTGTTTAAACATGGTCCCGATATGGTTATTCGTAGATGCATTCATGAAAATGAGCAACAAAATGTTCTTTCTTTTTGTCATGAATTGCATTGTGGAGGTCATTTTAGTGGTAAGAAAACCGCTCAAAAAGTGTTACAATCGGGTTTCTTTTGGCCAAGTCTTTTTAAAGATGCATACATTTTTAGTAAAAGTTGTGACAGGTGCCAAAGAACCGGTAACATTGGTAAGCGGGATGAAATGCCTCTCACGAATAACTTGGTTGTGGATTTGTTTGACGTATGGGGCATAGATTTTATGGGTCCTTTTGTTGTTTCATGTGGTTTTGAATACATTTTAGTATCGGTGGATTATGTGTCAAAGTGGGTGGAAGCAATTCCTACCCGGACTAACGATGCTAATATTGTTGTCAAGTTTGTCAAAGATGTGATTTTTAGTAGGTTTGGCGTTCCAAGGGCGATTATAAGTGATGGTGGTTCTCACTTTTGCAACAAAATTTTTGGAGCACTCATGAAGAAGTATGGGGTGAATCACAAGGTTGCAACCGCGTATCATCCCCAAACTTCCGGGCAAGTGGAAGTGAGTAACAAGCAAATAAAGGCCATTCTTGAAAAGACGGTGAAGCCAAACAGGAAGGATTGGGCCTTGAGGTTAAATGATGCATTGTGGGCGTACCGTACCGCTTACAAAACTCCGATTGGAATGAGTCCATACCGGCTAGTCTTTGGGAAAGCTTGTCATTTGCCGGTGGAGATAGAGCATAAAGCATTTTGGGCAATCAAGGAGTTGAATATGGATTTGCAACTAGCCGGTGAGCAAAGGTTACTTCATTTGAATGAGCTTGAAGAGCATCGGTTGGAGGCATATGAGAACTCCCGGTTGTACAAGGAGAGAACAAAAAGGTACCATGACAAAAAGATTTTGCACAAGGAACTTATTCCGGGAAGCAAGGTGTTATTGTTTAATTCAAGATTGAAGCTTTTCCCGGGAAAGTTACGTTCTCGTTGGAGTGGTCCGTTTGAGGTGGTGAACGTGTATTCTCATGGAGCCGTGGAATTGGTGAATCCGGTTACTAACAATAGGTTCAAGGTCAATGGACAAAGAGTGAAGCCTTATTTGGATGGAGTTTCGGGATCAAAGGATGTTGAGTGGATCGAGTTGAAGGATCCATAAGCGTTGAGGAAGTCATTCCGTCGAGCTAACGACGTTAAACAAAAGCGCTGCTTGGGAGGCAACCCAAGGTAAGTAGTAAATTGTAGTGCCCTTAAATTTAATTTTTCCTTTGTTTTCATCACTTTGAGGACAAAGTAATCATTAAGTTTGGGGGTGGAGAGTTTTAGTTTTCATTTTATTGTTTGCTTTTTATATAAAAAAAAAAAAGCTTTGTTTTTTTGCATTTCGGGAACGTGTCGAACTACGGTGACCTGAGCCTATTGTTGTGGGTAGTCCGCCCACATCAATGGGGACGTAGGCAGCGAAAGTGCGGTCAAAATATGGGTCGAATTGTAATGTATCAATAGATATTATGCTTGGTGTTTGTTGCTTGGTGTTGTGCAGATTGAGAGCCAGAAAAAAAATCCTCCTGCTGATCTGGGCGACCGCCCATGGTGTTGAGGGCGACCGCCCATGCCTGTTGAACAAAAAGGAAAAAATTGCTGGACAACTGGGCGACCGCCCATGGTGTTGAGGGCGACCGCCCATAGCTCTTTGGAAATTTGAGAAGAACTTGCTGTGCTGGTGAGCGTTCGCCCACAGGTCATTAAGCGACCGCCCACGTTGAAATTTTGAAATATGGAGAAACTTCTGGACATGTGGGCGACCGCCCAGGATGGGGTGAGCGACCGCCCACCTGGAAATTGGGCGTTACAGTTTTGCCCTAAAAGACCTCTCCGCCGTTTCACTTTCTCTCTTTCATTTCAAAATTCAAATACTCTCTCTTTCTCTCTCTTAAACATCCGCCCCACTCTCTTCATATCTCTACAAATCTCCTCCCCAAACACCCAAATCTTCCAATTTTCTTCCCTAATTTGCCTTCCTCTACCATACCCAACCTCTTAAGCCAAAGATTTGAACCCAATTTCCACCATTGTTGCCAAGAATCTTGGAGTTATTTTGAAAAATTTGCAAAGGGTGAAAAGGGTTGCAAAAGGTTTGATTTTGGAGGCCAAAGCAAAGAGTTATTGTGAGAATCATTGTGCAAGGAAGGGGCCTTTCTTCTCAGTTCATCTTCAACAACTCCGGCGAGATTCCGGTCAAATTCCGGCGAACTCCGGTGACTTTTCCGGCGAAGTAAGATTTTCAATTCAATCTTCTTTAGTCCCTTCTCCGTGGAAGTTTTGTGGGTATAATTGATATAAAATGTCTAGACAAAGAAATGCTCCCGTCCCGGAGCCGGTTGTTGAATATGATGATACAAAGTTTGTTGGGGGTAAAGCGAAATCGTTTTTTGATAAATATGCAAACAAAGGGTTTCACAATTGAAAATGAGTTTAACCGGATGAACTTGGGTTGGATGACATCTTTGCAAGGTATGGTTGGGGTAATTTAGCAAGCCGGCCAACTAATAGAGGTTCGAAAGTGTTGGTTCGGGAATTCTATGCAAATGCATTTGAGGCAGGGCAAGCAAGGAAGTGTGCGTGGGTGAGGGGAAAGAATGTGTATTATAATGGTGAGGATATCAATAGCTACTATGGGATGGAATCGCCGGGGTTTGAGAACAGTGCGTGTGATTATTATAATAGTGCAAAGATTATGGAGCCGAATGTAGCGGGGAACCTTGACGGAGTTGGCTCCGTATTTCGTAGATATTGATGTGACACTATTGAGAAACGGTAATGTGAAGAAGGCTAGGGATATGGATTTGAGGATGCGTGCGTTGCATCGATTCATTTGTGAGCGTATTATGCCTACTTCACATTACAACGATGTGCATTGGAGAAGAGCACTGTTGATGACCGTGGTGTTGTCGGTCAAAGGTTCAATCTTGGATTGGCGATATCCAAGGAGATTGTGAACACCATTAAAACTATTGGGCGATGCAATTTTAGTTTCCCGTTATTGATATCTGGTTTGATAGAGAATAAAGGAGTGAATTTTACTCGGTTGCGGATTGCTAGGGATATTGTGTCAACTGGGACGGCGGTTAGTAAGAGGTCCCTTACTATAAAGGGGCATGCTCAGTTGCAGCCGGGAGAAGGTTCATCGAGAGGAGTGAGAGGGAGTGAGGAGGATGAGGATATGGAGGAACAGCAGTTCACTCCGACGGAGGCGGCCTATTATGTGGGAGGCCATGTGGATGTGTTATCCGAGGAGATTAGGCAGCTCGGGGACGGTGCGAGGTGATGGATCGGCGATTGTTGGGTATGGAGGAGAGTCGAGAGGCAGTGCAGCCTATGGCTGCGAGGAGTATTACGCCGCTAGTATGTGGAGGCGTATGGAGGATGCGCGATCGAGAGATGTATCGGAGAGATGAGGCACAGGCTTCCTCCTCCTCCACCGCCTCGGCATATTCCATACCGCCGCCATGATATCGTACTCCGGAGCTTGATTGAGAGGATGGGATTCTTAGGATGCGCAGCGCAGCAAGAGCAACAACAACAGCGGCAGCGCCATAGCACCGGGTTCGAGCGGAAGTGGCTCGGTTGGTCCGTGGGATCAATTTTGGAGATAATTTGTTGGTTGAAGGTACCCCTATCCTTTACTTTATTTTATGCATTAGGGACAATGCATGACTTAAGTTTGGGGGTGTGGGGTACTTGATTGTTTGTGTATGCTTAATTCATCATGGTAGTTAGGATTTGCTTGCTAGGTAAAAAAAAAAAAAAAAAAAAAAAAGAAAAATGAAAAGAAAAAAATAGAGAATAATTAGCTATGTCCTTTCTTGTATATAGTCATTAACATTCTTGGTGTTCCCCATATTTGCATGTGATTTGATTTTGACCGCTAACGAGGATAATTGGTTGTGATATTGTGTAGATGCAAGTTGGTATATTTTTGGTTAATTGTGGTATATTACTTAAGAGTTATAATTGTGTCATAAATCTCTTAGTTGTAGTTTCGTGTACTTGTGGAAATATGCTCTTTGTTGATAATTTTGATTCATTTTTATAAAGTTTAGAGTACACCCTCATCTTTTAAGTTAATGAATTTGTTTATCAATGTAGCAACATTAGGCAAGTCTTGAAAATGAGTATTCCTTGGTTGTGAATGGAACCCCCCTTGTGATCTTGAAAAAAAAAAAAAGAAAAGAAAAAAAAAATGAGAGCAATGGCAATGCAATGTATATTCGGTGAAACCTCCAGACGCGTAGATTAATGGGTTAGGGATTATTCTAGCTTAACCAGATTTCTGGGTATGCAGTAGCGTTATGGAGGAAGAGCTTTACCGCCGTGATGGTCCGTATCAAGCTCGCTACCGAAGTGGCTAACTCTCAAAGCTTTTAAATAAATCTCTACTTAGTATTAGGGGCATGGAGTTCGCTGCTACAGTGTTCCCTACTTGAACGGTAGTAGATTTTAAAGTGTGCTTAAATGATCAAGTTTGGGAGGGGTGTAATTATTTCATGGGAATATTCATGCTTTGTGTCTAAAAAGTGTTGTTGTTTGGTAAATAGAGTCAATAAAATAAAAGATTGTTGGTGTACTTAGCTTTGTAAAAATGGATCGTGGTTGTGAGAAAAGAGAAAGATGATTGTGCATAAAGAGATTTATGGGGTAATTATAATGGTTAAGTAATATTTTACAATTAATGGAAAATATATTGATATTTGCATTGTGGAAAGTCTTATCCTGCGGTTGAGTGTAATGTGATTTATGCAATTGTGGAACATGCAAGAATGGAAGGACATAGTTGATTATTTGGGTAGAGTAGTTTGCTTTTATTTTTGTGTGTTTGTTTAGTTTTAACGTTTATAGTTGGTTTTAGTGTTTGCTCGAGGACTAGCAGATGTCTAAGTTTGGGGGTATTTGATGAGTGAGTTTTACACTCATCCATCGACTACTTTTACGAACTTATTATTTGCTTAATCCTTGAGTTTTGTGTGTTTAATGGATGTTTTTAGTGTTTTTAGTTTCAGTGGTTCAAGTTTGGAAATCGGAAACAATCTGTGAATAAATCAAGCGAAAAAAATGTTATGATGCAATTATGGGACGGACTGAGTTCGAATGGGTAGTAATAAACCAAGGCAATTGAAGTGGAGTGGCTGGCCAAATGAAGAAAGCAGCTGGGCCAATGCAAGAATGAAAGTTGGGCAAAGGAAGATGGAATTTGGGCCATTTCAAGTAGCTGGGCCGGAAGGAAAGAAAAGAAAATGGGCCTAACAGTCTGGGCGTGTGGGCGGTCGCTCAGGTTCTTATGGGCGGCCGCTCAGGAGAAAAAGTGTTGAAGCCTTGAACCTTCTGCCGGTATGGGCGACCGCGCAGTGCAGTGTGGGCGGCCGCGCATGAGTATGTGTTGTGAAGACCAAATGTTTCTGGAGAAATGGGCGACCGCCCAAGGGTGTTGTGGGCGACCGCCCACGAGGCGTTTTGCAGAAGGCTTCCAGGCGGATTGGTAATGATGGGGATTAATGATTATTATTAATGGTGACTGTTCATGGTTTTAATAATGGGTTAATTGCAGCAGTGAGTTTTTGGAGAACATGGGATATTTATTTCTTATTATTGTTTTTTTCAGTTTTTTAGAGACATATAAGTAGAGAATCATCATCTTTTCTCTAAGAGCTTCTGCAGAATTTCCTTAAAACATTTCTTGGTGTTCTTGTCTTTTTCATGGATAGCTAATTTCTTAGTTCTTGGAATTGGAGGTAACATTTTATGTTTTAAGTTTTGCTTTTCATTTTTATCTTTGTAGTACTTGGGATTATCAAGTTATTTTCAATGGAATTTTAGAACTTTTGTCTTGATCAAATAATTGTTCTTGAATTATTTAGAATTTCAATTGTGAACCGCCAAATTTACAATTGAAATTAGTCTTGGCTTGATTTTCACAATTCGTTGAATCCCCGCCAAACGATTCATAAGAATTGTGGTTTATTTGGTGTTCTTAAGTTCTAAAATGGGTTTCTAACTAATTTATGAACGGGCCAAGGGAATAGATTAGTTAGAAACACTTGATTGCAAACCACCCGCCGAAGTGTCCCAATCATACTTTTGTAAGAACAAAATCCCAAGTGCACTTTGATTGATGAATTGTGAAACTTGAGCATAATTTGTGAAACCAATTCCGGGAATTTTCTCCTTATTATTGAAATCTTTTATAATCACTTTTACTTAATTTTTGCAAACATATTAGTCTTAAACAAATCATCAAATCCCTCACTTTACAAACTTTTTGTTCTAGCAGTAATTCCTACACTTTAAATTCCGTGTCTCTGTGGTTCGACCCGACTTACCCTATTTACAAATCACTTGTAGATAGTTGAGTTGGAAATTTATTTTTGACGTTTCGACGTTCGTCACAATACAAAAAATTTCTGGATATCCTTTCAAAAGGTTCTGGATACCCGTAACCCGTTTCTCCATAACTGTTTCTCCCTAGATTTTACGCCAAAACCCATACGGTTAGGTTATGATGGAATCTTCCTCGTTGACTCTTCCCGGATCGAAAGCATATCAAATACTCCCTCCGTCTCACTACAATTTCCTCCGTCCCACTATAATTCACACAGTTAGTCAACTGAATTAATTTTTGATTATGATTTTATTAATGTCTAGATATTTTTATGCAATTCTAAAAAAATTTATTGATAGTATTTCTAATGGTAAAGCAATAACAATTTATAAAATTATAAAAAAATATCTAGATATTCATAAAATCATTGGTCAAAAATTTACACAGTTGATTAACTGTGTGTGAATTATAATGGAAAGGAGGGTAGTATTTAACAATATCTGTCCGTTGCGCAATCTTCTAAATAATTGGTTTCCGTTCCACGCGACTGCTCCGCAAAAGTAATTGTTATTATATTCAATATTTTCCAACTACCCCTTAAAAACATTCAATAAAAAAAAAGGTATTCCCCTCAATGAAGTACCATAATATTTATTTCAATTATATATTGTATTTTACATTTTAAATAATAATTAACTATGAAATACTAATATAGAATTTTATAAGATAAACATGTACATTAAAATTGAAAAAGAAAAATCAGTACAAAGTTAAAAAAATATAAAAAAATAATAATACTATTCGTTATTATTTCTATAAATATAAATATGTTCATAGAAATATAAATTGCAATTCATTCGTGTGGTACTAAGAGGGGGTATAAACTAGTTTTAAGAACTAATTAATGGGAAAAAATTAACAAAAAATAATTTTTGGATTCATTAGTGGTCTATGTATCTAGTGCATTATAATTGAATAGCATGGTTGAATATATTAGAAATTGGATTGTACATATGGCTAATTTTTAAAAATTATGTGGCCCAAATAATAGTTTTGACTAAGAAAAGTTATGGATGAACGACAAATATATGAAATGTATTTTAGTGTTATTTACTATTAATGGAATATACTAAGAATTGACATCTTATGTAATGTAATTTACCATCTCATTTCATATTATGAAACGTATGCTAACAACGTTAAAAAGATAAATGAAATATTAACAAAATAAAAAAAAACTAATATCCATCAAATATATTTAACATTCGTTAGCCTACGTTCTTCATATCTAGGCGAGAACAGAAAGTATGTGGGTCCGCCTCTCTTGCCATCTCCCTCCTTCTTCTTCCACATATCCCAGCGGCTCTAATGGCCTTTATTACTCTCCATTCCATCCTCACCATCTACAAATCTAACTCCATATATGAATGTTTCATACAAATTCGTGGATATTTCTCCGGTTAAGATAAGAGAGAGAGATACAGATTTTATATGCCATAATTTCAAATTGTTTGTGTTATATGTAGTAGTATTCACATATAATAATTGGTCATCTTTCATATTGAGTTTGTAAAGTAACATTTCATTCATGGTATAAAGTCTTGTTCTTCATTTCTTGTTTTCTTATGTCTTCTTTATCTCACATGGAATTACTAATAAAACTTGTGAAGCTAAATTTGTTATATAATAGCTAAGTTTGAAGAGTTCCTATAAGCTTGCTTGAGCTTCCCTCTATTATGGAAAAAATGTCAAGTATGACTTAAAGTTTTGAGTATTATATACTCCCTCCGTTCCAGCCCAGTGTAAACTTATTTCCCTTTTGGTCCGTCCCAGCCCAGTGTAAACTGCCATAAATGGAATGTCCTATAATATTTTATATTCTCCCTACCCCACCCACTCATTCTCCACCACACAATTTATTCAACCAACCTACTATTTACTCCACTCATTCTCTCTCTTCATTTTCTACCACACATTTTTATTATCTTAATAATATTCCTTAATTGGTGTGCCATTTTTTTTAGTTCTACGGTGAAATTTGGGACGGAGGGAGTATATATATATATATATATATATATATATATATATATATATATATATATATATATATATATATATATATATATATATAAAAGAAAGAAATTAATAAATAAATAAATAAATAAATAAATAAATTTAAATATTAATTATATCTTAATACCGAATAGGGTATTAGGCGGGAGGAAGTAAACCAGTTTAAATGTTCAGGGTTGTGACTCTTTGAATGGACATTCGCTAAAGAGTATGACTGTTCGGAGAGGCACACCCGGATCGGCCGTGCAAGGCATAGAGCACGCCCGTGCAAGTATGGAGCGGCTGTGCCAATTTTGGTGACACGCCCGTGCAAAGTATGGAGCGGTTGTGCAACTTTGTTGACTCGGTCGTGCAGCTGAGACACCAGTTTGGATAAGTTGTGTCTTTTCAAGACCACAACACCAACTTTATAAATAGGGCTGGACTCCTTGGAAGTGATATACAAACACAGAAAAATACTGAGTTTATTACTTCCTTGAGTCTTTCTTCTTAACAAATCTATTCTTCGAGTCAAATAGTTAAAGCTTCGATTGTTGTTCCCGAGTTATTCAAAGGAGTGTAACTTTGAATAAGAGTGTGTAGGTTTTGTATCCTGGAGGTAAAATTCGTTGAGACCATTACACTATAGTGGGACGAATTAAATACCTTAAAGATAACATCTTTTGGTATGCCTAACCTACTGTTTCCTTACCCACAATCGAGTCATATACAACAGTTTTAAGGTATTTGAATTTTCGTATAGATGGAGTCAGTTTTGATGAAGGGACAATTACCCGAAGCAGATAAGTTAGAGAGGCTAAATGAACTGAACTACAAGCGTTTGAGCTTGAAGATGGAATACTTTCTCACCATTGCAAAGGTATTCTATGTGCTATGTGATCCTTGTCCAAAGGAAAATGAAAATGATAAAGCAATCGAGGCACAGAAAATCGAGGCTGCTGAAAAAGTGAAGAAATGGAAATCGGATGACTTCATTTGCCGATTCACCATTCTGTAAGCATTGAACAACACGTTGTTCAACGTGTTCCAAATACACAAGACCGCCGCTAATGTTTGGTTTGCAATCAAACGAAGTTACGTCAATGAAGATGCTGGTAATAAATCTTTTTTGGTCAATAAATTTGTTGAATACAAGATGGTAGACTCGAGGCCTGTCATTGATCAAGTTAAAGAACTCAATGACAGCCATCGAATGTGCCGATGCGGGTGAACCCATTTCTGAGACATTCCAAGTTTCAACCATCATTGGTAAACTTCCACCTTCTTGGTAAGATTACCAAAAGAAATTGAAGCATAAGAAGAAGGCCATCTCTTTAGATGAACTTCTTCAAGGCATCCAAATTGAGACTGAAAGTCTTAAACGTGATGGCTCAATTTCTGAGAAGATTGATGGTGTAAACTATGTGGAAAATAAAAATGTTGCCGGAACTTCCAAGGGAAACCAAGGAAAATTCAAACGGAAAAACAACTTTAAAAATGATGGAAAGGGTAAAGCTAAGAAAAACCAGAAGAGTTCTTGCTATGTTTGTGGAAAAACAAATCATTTGGCTAAGAAATGCTATTACTGCAAAGGGCAACAGAAAGATGAACAAGTAAATGTAGTTGGGAGCAACTTCAGTAGCATGCTTTCCGAAATCTGTCTAGTCAACAATGTCGACTCAGATTGGTGGATTGATTCAGGGGCTACATGTCATATAACTCCAAATTGATGCTTATTCAAAACATATGAAGAAGTAAAAGAGCCAAAAGCTGTTTATATGGGAAATGCTTCTACAAGCGAGGTCTTGGGCATAGGGACCATTATTCTCCCCCTCACTTTGGGAAAGACTCTTACTTTGAAAAATGTGTACCATATTCCCTCTATGAGGAAGAATCTTGTATCCATTCCTAAATTGGACGAAAATGGCTTTAAGGTAACCTTTCGCGCCCAACAAGTGAATATCACTAAAAATGGGACGTTTGTTGGAAAGGGCTACATTAAAGACCAAATGTATTTATTGAGCATTGATAATAAAATTACCAGTTTTTCTTACTTTGTTGATTCTAATTTTAATGTTGAAAAGCATGATTTTTGGCATTCTAGATTAGGACATATTGGTATGAATGCAATGAGTCGTATGATTAAATATGAGTATATTCCTAAATCTTCGACTATTTATTCTATGAATAATTGTGAATATTGCGCTCAATCTAAGTTGACTAAAACATCTTTTAAAAGTGTAGTAAGATCAACTAGGTTACTTGAGCTAATTCATACCGATATTTGTGACAACAAAGATATTTTGACAAGAGGTGGAAAATGTTATTTTATTACGTTCATTGATGATTTTTCTAAGTTTGCATATGTGTATTTACTTAGAAAAAAAGATGAAGCTTTTGACAAATTTAAAATTTTCAAAGCCGAAGTTGAAAATCAAACCAATCTAAGGATAAAACGATTAAGATCGGATAGAGGTGGTGAATATTTCCCAAACGAGATGATTTCATTTTGTCAACCAAATGGAATTGTTAGGGAATCTTCAACACCTAATACTCCACCACAAAATGGAGTAGCCGAGAGGAAAAATTGATCCTTAATGGAGATGGTTAGTGCCATGATTATAAATTCAAAATTACCAATGAGCTATTGGGGAGAGGCACTATTAAGTTCTGTTTACATTTGTAACAGAATTGTGAATAAACATATGAAAACTTCATACGAATTATTTAATGGGCGTGTGTTGCATATGTTTTAGATGCAACTTTGAAAAGAAATAAACTTGGGAGCAAAGCTGTGAAATCTATATTTATTGGTTATTCTTCAATAAGCAAAGCATATAGATTTATGAGAATTAATGACAATCGTGTGTTTGAAGCTACACATGCTATTTTTTTATGAACCTTTGAACATAAAAAATGTAGACCAGGTAGATATAAACCATGAATTGTCAAAAGAACTTGAAGTAGAAAATGCATCAAGTTCACATGATAATGGTGATGCCATTGCTAATGATGAAAATTTGGACAACAATAAAAATGATGAAATAGTTGAGTTAAGGAGAAGTAAAAGACAAAGAATTGAAAAGAACCTTAGTCCTGGCATGTTTACATATATGTTAGAAGAGGATCCTAAAATTTTTCAAGAAGCTATGTCTATGTCTGATTCAGACTTGTGGAAAAGAGCCAAGGATGATGAAATCAAATCTATACTTGATAATGAAACATGGACTCTAGTCAATCCTCCTCCTAATACTAAACCTATTGGCTGCAAGTGGGTTTTGAAAAAGAAACTCAAAACTGATGGTACTATTGATAAGTACAAGGCAAGATTAGTAGCCAAAAGTTATAGTCAAAAAGAAGAAATTGACTACTTCGAAACATTTTCACCGGTCACTAAATTTACATCAATTAGAACTATGTTTGCTATAGCATCCGTCTATGGACTAGAGGTTCATCAAATGGATGTTAAAACAACATTCTTAAATGGAGATTTAGATGAAGAGATTTACATATAACAACCTGAGGGTTATGTCTCTAAAGGAGAAGAACATAAAGTATGTAAATTAAAGAAATCTCTATACGGACTTAAACAAGCACCAATTCAATGGTACAAGAAGTTTAAGCAAGAAATTCGAAAGTTTGGTTTTAAGAGTAGTAAAGTAGAAAGTTGTGATTTTACTAAAGTTACTCTTAATTATAAAGTTGTTATAACTTTATATGTTGATGACTTGCTAATATTTGGTTCTGATATTAATTGTATTAATGAAACAAAGAACTATTTAAAACAAGTGTTTGGCATGAAGGACTTAAATCCAGTAGATGTCATTTTGGGGGTTAAGGTGATCAAAAAGGATAAAACTTACATATTAACTCAATCTCATTACATTGAGGAAATATTAAAGAAGTTTAATTATTTTGATTGCAAAATAAGTAAAAGTCCTATTGACCCTGGTATGAAGTTAGTTCCAAATAAAGGCGAGGCCGTAAATCAAGGAGAATATGCCAAGATAATTGGTAGCATAATGTATGTGGTTAATCATACAAGACCTGATCTTGCATGTGCAATTGGCATACTTAGTAGATTTACAAGTAATCCAAGTGAAGAACATTGGACGGAACTAAAAAGAGTACTAAGGTACTTAAAATTCACAATAAACTATGGCTTACATTACAAGTGTAATTCACCTATACTTGAATGTTATAGTGATGCAAATTGGGCATCAGATGTAACCAACTCCAAATCAACGAGTGGTTGGTTATTTACCATTTGAGGAGCCATAGTTGCTTGGTCTTCAAAAAGACAAACATGTGTTGCTTTGTCTTCTATGGAATCTGAGTACATAGCCATGTCAATGGCTAGTAAAGATTTAATATGGTTTAGAAGATTTCTAAGAACCATACCATTTATTGATTCTAAGAAAGGAGCCACAACTTTATATTGTGATAATCAAGTTGCCATATTCAATACAAAGAATGAGAGAATATCAAATCATAGCAAACACATTGCTATGAGATATAATCATATTAGAGATATGGTTAAAAAGGGAAAGATAGCACTTGAGTATCTTCCTACAAATCAGATGTTAGCTGATCCACTAACAAAATCTTTATCAGGGGATAAAATTACAAAGGTCATGAGAGATATGGGACTGTTACCGGTCTAAACAATGTCTTAATTGAAACCAACTTTATCTTAAGGTACAAGTCAGAGATTTGTCACCTTATGTTTAAAGTTAAATGGAAATTCAATATTAGACATTGGTGAAATGGAAACTTTGATACATTTCGAGTGCATAACTTAAAAAATAATGGGGTGCCACTATTTGAAAGTTTCATATCTGACCTATGCACTTTCATTGCCACAACAAGATTAGGATGGATTTAAAATCCCTAATAGACTTATAGCTTTTGTAGAATGCGTTGTGGACATTCTCGATAAGTCTACCTATACAAGTAAAGAAGTGAGAGGCCGCTTCTTATGGATTACTTCGGTAAAATTCCTAGAGTACTTGTGAAAACTAGGATTAAGCACAAGGCCCAACTACAAGGTGCTGACAAGATCAAAAGGGACATGAAATCATACATGACGAGAATATGTCTCCCTAAAGGTTTCACATTCAACCATAAATTTTAAGGCTCGTCCACTTAATGGGTATTCGTTATGTAAAGAAGCTGAAATTGTTTAGTGTCATTATATGTAAATAAGTGGGGGATTGTTATATATAGTAGTATTCACATATAATAATTGGTCATCTCCCATATTGAGTTTGTAAAGCAACCTTTCATTCATGGTATAAAGTCTTGTTCTTCATTTCTTGTTTTCTTATGTCTTCTTTATCCCACATGGGATTACTAATAAAACTTGTGGAGCTAAACTTGTTATATAATAGCTAAGTTTGAAGAGTTCCTATAAGCTTGCTTGAGCTTCCCTCTATTATGGGAAAAATGTCAAGTATGGCTTAAAGTTTTGAGTATTATATTATTATTATTATTATTATTATTATTATTATTATATATATATATATATATATACTCCCTCCGTCCGCTTACAAAGTTCACACTTTCTATTTTGGGCGTCCGTTTACAAAGTTCACACTTTGTTTCTTTCCTAAAAAGGAAACCTTAAATCACTATTCTCTCCACTCATTCTCTCTCCTACATTATTTTAATACTCACAAACCATTATAATTTACTATTCCCTCCACTCATTCTCTCTCCTATTTTATTTTCACACTCACATCACTTTCAATATAATACTCCCTCCTTAATTAACGTGTAAACAGTAACTGTGAATTTTGTAGGCGGACGGAGGGAGTATATATATATATATATATATATATATATATATATAAGAAAGAAAGAAATTAATTAATTAATTTAAATGTTAATTATATCTTACTACCGAATAGGGTATTAGGCGGGAGGAAGTAAACCAGTTTAAATGTTTAGGGTTGTGACTCTTTGAATGGACATTCGCTAAAGAGTATGACTGCTCGGAGAGGCACACCCGGATCGGCCGTGCAAGGCATAGAGCACGCCCGTGCAAGTATGGAGCGGCCGTGCCAATTTTGGTGACACGCCCGTGCAAAGGATGGAGCGGCCGTGCAACTTTGTTGACTCGGCCGTGCAGCTGAGGCACCAGTTCGAATAAGTTGTGTCTTTTCAAGACCACAACACCAACTCTATAAATAGGGCTGGACTCCTTGGAACTGATATACAAACACAGAAAAATACTGAGTTTATTACTTCCTTGAGTCTTTCTTCTTAACAAATCTATTCTTCAAGTCAAACAGTTAAAGCTTCGATTGTTGTTCCCGAGTTATTCAAAGGGGTGTAACTTTGAATAAGAGTGTGTAGGTTTTGTATCCTGGAGGTGAAATTCGTTGAGACCATTACACCATAGTGGGATGAATTAAATACCTTAAAGATAACATCTTTTGGTGTGCCTAACCTACTGATTCCTTACCCACAATCGAGTCATATACAACAGTTTGTTCTATTGAAATTTTTGGAGATAAAACCCATATGAACAGTTCAAGCTATAGAAAAAAATCAAGATTTCTTTGAATTTGGAATTCCACGGAAGAATTTGAAGGCAAGAGAGAGTAGTCGAATCGGCATAAAGAAATATTACTTACTTAACAATAGTTATTTTATTAAACGAGTTCGTTCATTACGTTAAGAAAATTAACGTCATCTAACTTAGTTACCTTAATTGTAATGTGACTTAAAAGTACGTTACATTATGTTGTCAATTCATAGTATATTACCTTTAGTGTAATCGATGGTGTAGTACGTTCAATATTCTTGTAATTATTTCAAAAAGTTATTGTAATTGAACATTTGAAAAGATGACGATTTTCAAAGGATTAATTCTACAATGCTCTTCCTAACAAATCGATCCCATGCAAGGAAACATAATATTCTATATCTCATATACAACCTTTATAATCTAAAGTAAATTTTTTATGTTTTCAATATAATGTGAATTTTATTTGGTTTTTATTTTTATTTTGGTTGAAATTAGGTTTGTTTTGGTTGAAAGTTGGTCTGATAATTTATGTACACAAGTCTTTTAGATTTTTTTATTTTGCTATTTTGGTTGAAAATAAAGCATTATAACTGAATTATCATACACTAAAATGTGTCATTCAGTCTTATGGTTCAACCATGAATGTCAGATTTAACGAAATATCAAAGTTTTTTTTCTTCAAATGAGAATAAATGTGAAAAAAAAATACTCTTTTAGTTCAGTTATAAAAGCGGAATGAAGTTTGGTCAAATGTGGAGTGTGTGTGCCTAAGGGTATGCATGTCTTTTTAATGGCTGAAGGGTTTATATAGAATTATGAAAATGCCCAATTCTTTTATGGTTTTATGCGTAGCCTGTAGAACCCTAAGGAAAGTGCCCATTTTAAATGCAGCGTGTAAGTCAAACGAGATAATAAAGAATACTTATACTCCCTCTGTCCCACGTGATTGCAAACTTATTTCCATTTTGGTCCGTCCCACATGAATGCAAACTGCCCAAAGAGGAAATAAATTTATTATTTTATATTCACCCTACCCCACCCACTCATTCTCTCTCTTCATTTTCCACCATACAATTTATTCAACCAACCTACTATTAACTCCACTCATTCTCTCTCTTCATTTCCTACCACACATTTTCATTATCTTAATAATATTTCTTAATTATTGTGCCCGGAAAAATGGTTCACAATGACGTGGGACGGAGGGAGTATTTTTTAGACTGTTAACCAGTGGCGGACACATAAATTTTAGAAAGGGAAGGGGGCAAAAGTTTTTTAGCAGAAAAAAGATAAATGGGGAATTACCCCAATCTGGACCGCTCTCCATCCGAGCATGCGGGAAGGATACCGAGGGTTCACTTATTCGTAATCATAGAGTCCCGTGACTTTCCAATGGTCAAATTGACCAAGCAAAGCAAGGAAGGACATTTTGTACATTAAAAACAGCAAAAGGATCTCGCAGGAAAGGAAGAGTCTGCCATGCGGACCTCCTTGTCATTTTCAGAGGCTATAAATACAGGTCTTTTGCTCCTTCATTTGTGACATAAAAAACACAACAAAAACAAAACAAGGCAAGAAAATCTGAGAAGAGTGAGCATTATGGACATTCTGCCTAATTTAGTGCAGAATTCTCTCCTTTTTAATCACACTAAGTAAATCACATACTTTTCCCAAACCACAAAAATACAACAAGAACAAAACAAGGCAAGAAAATCTGAGATTGAGTGAGCATTAGGGGACATTCTGCATAATTGATAGCAAAATTCCCTCCTTCTTAAACACCCTAAACAAATCACATACTTTTCCCACAAAATCAAACCCTAGAAAGATAGAAATAACCAATATTGGTGAGATCTCCTTTCAAACTGCTTTAATCTTTCGTTTACAAGTATTTTAATGTATTATAAATCATTGTTGTTAAATATATTATTTATAGTGTAATATTTACTTGTTTTATATATTTTAGACCAAAACTATCTAAATGATCCTAAAAGATTTTCCATTCACAATGTGTTTATTAATAGAGGTCTAATGGTGATAGTGGTTTGTTTGTATTCCATGCATTGTATTTCCTTTATTTACTTTCAAAGTGTATATTTTTTTACAGCACGAGTGTAACAAAGGCCACGATTCATATCACGAGTGGATTAGGAAGGGCACAACTCGTGACCTCTAGCACGAGTCGTGATGGCTGCAGATTTTGATTGCCGATGTCGAAACAATTACTTTGGGTATTTTGGTTTTTTGCATTTAAATTCGTTTTAGGGTTTTGTTAAAGTATTTAAGCTTGTTTAGGGTTTTGGAACAACTTAGTTTTTGATTTTGATTAATAGATAAAAGCTTAGGCTTTCATAATTGTTCTTGTTTTTCGTTCGGTTAACAATCTCTAGCCTCTGGCATCATTTGGTATCAGTTTCCTGGACGAATATCAATGGCCAAACGAGACGTGGTGGTCATGGTGGACGAGGTGGTCGTGGTAGGGGCCGTGCAGCGGATCTACATGAAGATGATCACCATCGCGAGCGAGACCTACGTGATATTGAGATGGACGAATTGAGGAGACAGGTTCAGATACTTCAGAATCACTTTGATTGCGTGGAGCGTCCACCGGCTGTCGATTCAGATTCAGATGTGTCATCCGAGGGCACGAAGTATCAAGATGGGGTCAATCCCTTTGGCCGCAATAGGCATGCCTCATACCCTTCTAAGGAACTCGGTGTGAAGGATGATATTCCTGATTTTGAAGGTAAATTGCATCCTGATGAGTTTATTGATTGGCTTAATACTGTTGAACATGTTTTTTATTTAAAACACATGAGTGATAGCACTAAATTGAAAGTGGTTACAATCAAGTTAAAGAAACATGCTTCGATCTGGTGGGAACATGTTAAGAAACAACGGATTCGAGAAGGAAAAACTAAAATTCAGTCTTGGGAAAAGATGAAGAAGTTGTTACGTAGAAAATTCCTTCCTGAACACTATAGGCAGGAGTCTTTCATTGAATATCACAACTTAAAACAGGGTAATATGTCAGTAGAAGAGTTTATCAGTGAGTTTAATCGTTTGCGTATGCGATGTGATGTTATGGAAGAGGATGAGCAGACACTTGCTCATTTCCTTGGAGGTCTCCGTATTGATATCTCAGAGGTGATTCAGTTACAGCAGTGTTGGACTTATGAGGATGTTTGCATGCTTGCTATGAAGGTTGATCAGCAGCTAAAGAGAAAGAAGGTCGTGAACCATTGGCAAGGCAGGGATTTTGCTAGTAATCGAGCAGCAGGCAGTAGTAGCACTACAAAAGGGGTTGCACCGACAACTCCTAAACCACCAGTTGTAGCAAAACCTAGGATTATGAAAGTCCAAAAAGGCTAGATATTGCGAATATGTGACACATACCTGTCAAGATACCTACAAAGCCATCACAAATACGTGTTGCAGCAATAATGAGCATCATCTGGACCACATAATCCACCACCCTTTCTTCAGTGGAAAAGTAGTAGGCCCAATATTTATGACCTAATACTAAGGCCATCGATACTGTAACACATTCAGCAGCAACCATTGATAGTCCTACTCGCATAGCTATCAGAGCTTCTTGTGCTCTCCCCTCTCCCAATTCATTTGACACTCTTATGCTAACCATTCAAAAGAAAAACTACATTTGTCAACAATTTTTACTCCCTCATTCCCAAAATAATGACCAAAAAAATTTCAAATTTACAATTGATCAATAGCAAATTTGAATTTTTTTTGGATCATTTATTATCGAAAAGAGGTAATACTTGAGATTCCACACTCTTACAGAGCCAACATACTGTAGAAGAAAGGTTTTGGAATCCAAATTAAGAGAGAGAAAATGGGGAAAACTACATTACTGCTGCCACTAGACCAAGGGGTATCATGTACAACATTGTAAGTGTGCTAAGGCTGAAATAATAACACATAATTATAAAAAATTCTTAGATGTCAATTTTAAAAAATCTTTTAAAGTAAAATATGAACATTTATTTAGGAATCGGAGAGTGTATTTTATAAAATTATGAAACCTGATTGACGAAGCTGATGTTTCAAGTGTTGGATCCGAAAGAAGACCACCGAGGAGAACCATTGCCTCACATGCCCATATCTCTAAGCTGTGAAATTTCAAGAACTCAAATAAATACACTTATTCAACTCATAAAACTGTATAATAACAATTAGGAGTGCAAAACTGTGACTTACCACACCATAACAGCCGAAGGAATCTCAAGCTTCAAGAACCTCAGAAGATATACTAGGAGAGAGATTTTGGACACTGGTCAAGAGGCAGAAAAGGATGAACAAAAAGCAAGGAGAGAAGAAACCATAACAAAGCACGCCAACGACTCGAAAAAAGTCCTAGAGAAAAAAATGGAAGGATTGCTTCAATCAGGTAATTTCCATTCATACCCAAAACTGCTAAATCCATGGTGGTCTTAAATGGTCTGTGTAAGCGCATGAGGTGTCGAATATAAATGTGTTAGCGATATTAAAATAAGGGGTGAATGGTGTGATAAACTATTAATGAAAAAATATACAGAAATCCCAACTTTCTCTCTCTAAATTATGTTTTCTCTCTCATCTCATCTCATCTCATATTCTAAATCTCTATCTAATTTCTCTCCTCACCTAATCTGAATTTAATTTCTTGTTTAATTGGAATATAATATCCAATTTTCATTATCAATTTACGATTTACTAAGCTGGACATAACAGATTGGGGAACAAATAATAATCCTAAGAGAGTTTTAATTAAAAAAAATATAATTACAGATGAGGAAAAACAATCACAATACCAACAATTGCAACCCTAAGAGAGTTTCATTCATGATGGGAGAGTTCATATTCAGGCATATAAGCATATTAATTAAGGTTATCAATACCTTGTTCAATTCGGCGGAGAGGGAAGGAGATGTATTTGGGCGTCGTAGGAGACGCCGGCACCACGAATTTCACCGAAAGTAGACGCAGTGGAGAGCAATAGCGGCTGCAGTGGAGAAGTTGCAGTAGTGGAGAGAGAGAGTAAGAGCGAGGGCGAGAAGAGAAGAGAAGGGGAAAACGTGTTTGCCGTGTGTCTAGGTTAGGTCGTAAAGTAAGGTTAATATGCTGCCCTTTTTTACAATTTAATAAAATAAAAATAATTTATGATTAATTGCAACTAAAATTGAATGGAGAATTTGAAACGAAAATTTATCTATTTCAAAATCCCTCGCAAAATTTGGCGGGTTTCCTCCCTCCAAACTTTTTGCGGCCAATTTTTTTTAAGTTTAAAATATATAAATCTTATATTAATAAATGCAACTGAATTTGAAACAGAAAATTGAAACAGAAGATCATCTGTTTCAAAAACCGTTGCAACCCCAAAACATGAAGCGACAAAATGGTTTTCCATTGCAATATTAATTGTGCACGTCAATTTTCAATGATCACTTTTTACTCTGAAACTGATTTCAATTCGGTTGCAAAATTTCGTTTCAGTTGCCCTGTTCTGAAACTGATTTCAATTCGGGTACAAAATTTCGTTTCAGTTGCCCAGTTTTCTTGTAGTGGCGTCTTGAAGGGCGAGCCGACCATTGGCCTAACTTTCCACCACCACCACCGATACCGTATCAGTATGTTTTTTATTCCCCCCTCACCCACCATTTATGTTATTGTCTACTTTGTTACTTACAGAACATTGGGGACAATGTTTATTTCAAGCGTGGGGGAGGGACTCTTCGTATCATCCGTTTTAGTTTCATTAGTTGCATATAATTTAGTTATTTATGTTTCTTTTATACTTGCATTAATTAGTTTTTCCATAATTAAAATAGTTTTTATTTTTCTTGTGTACATTAAATTAGTTGCACGTTTCCTTCGCTAATTACCTTGGAATATTACCTTTTTCCCTTTTTGTTCATATTTTCTATGACTTGAAATTTTGTTAGAAAAAGAGCTTAGAAATATTTTGGTAGGTAAATGAAAAATATTAAATTAATATAGCATTAATAAAATTTTATTAAGGAAAGCATTGTCTTGGTTAAATAGAACTTTCAGATCATTTAGCACTTGGTTACATTTACTTGTGATTTTTGAAAATTATTCTTCTAATGTACACCTCAAGACATTGATTTCTATTCTTTTTAAGGGTATTCATACTCGTTATGCACTCTTTGAATCACAACCTTCACATAAAAATTCACCTTTTCATTTATACTAATCAAGGCTAATCAATTATAACTTAGTGTTTATTTATCATATAATGTCATCCACTCAAATAATCTAAATAAGCAAATCATTAATAGAGTGTGACTACCTAAATCAAGAAACTGCTTTGTCACGTATAAAAAGGATATAAATTTTAGCCTTTACATTTTTCCACTATGATCCTCCGCTCCAATTTTTTGTGATTCAAGGTGCATATAAATCCAATGAGTACTTTTGAATTGAGAATAAAGATCATTTCCTCTTTGTACTTTTTAAACATAAAACTCTTATTCACAAAGCACTCTAAGAGTGAGTTTTATTCTGCGCCCAAGCTTATGATCCAAAAATTTAAATTTTCGTTACATTATGACTCTGCTTAATCATGTTTTATTCATGCTATGAGAATTTATAATCTTTGATTTCCTCCCTAAATGTTTTCCTAAGATCTCTTCCTAAATACTCTTTAAGTTGTAAAAGATATGAATGGATATATAAAAGGGCAATTTTCTGAGGCAATGAGTCTTGTAACATTTATTATTTAAGGGATCTTCTTTGATTTTCTATTTATCATTGCATACTTCTCCATTTCTATTTTAAAACTTGCTTAGGGACAAGTAAGGATTAAGTGTGGGGGAGTTAATAAATGGCTATTTTATAGTAATTTATAGCATCTTAATTGCATCATTAGCCTTAAATATTAATACCTTTTAGTCTAAAATAGCTTCTTTTACTTTATATTAGGGATTTTATGCTTGTTGGTATTCTTGTATGATTTTACTGGCCTTAGGGGAAATTTAGGTACAAGCAAAGCTTAGGACGTATTCATTCAAGGGAAAGGATCAAAGCAAGAAGGGACAACTTGGGAAAAATAAGCAATCAAGCTAGAACAGCTTTTGCACCGCCATGCAGATTATATGACGCGACCGTTAAAAAGTCTCTGTTGCCAAGGAATTACTCCAAGACCGATTGCACGACGTGCAGATTTTCAACACGCGGCTGTGCAAAACTTTTTTTCCTCGAAGAAATTACTCCAAAGCTGCTAGCACGGCCGTGCAGATTTCAACACGCAGCCGTGCAGTTACTGTTGCAGTGAAAAGGCACCTTTCCAATTGAAGGCTTTTTGAAGAGATCCGACCCCTAGATTAAATGCATATATAAGAGGCCATTGTAATCAGTTTAATATACAAGAAAGCGCCTGAAAATCATAGTGAAATACTCTAGTAATATATTTATACACAATTCTTCAAGAATTATCAATTGTTTTTAGAATTTTGGTACGTCTTTGAAGATTGAAAGTGCAATACAATATTGAAGGTTTTATTTCTAGCCTTTGTTTCCGACAATCGCAAACATAAGTTTCTCCACTCCTATCTATATTTCTATGTTTTTCATTATTTCTATATGCTTGCATCAAATATGGCTAGTGAGTAATCCTCCATTTCTTGGGGTTGAAAACTCGGCATAATGTAGTCGTTCTTATTAAATCATGTTTAAAGTCTCTTTTACCATTTCATAATCAATTATTGTCATATCGTTTTGTCACACCTACAAATATGAAGTCGACCATAAGTGAGAATCTGATACTTGCTTGGCCGGCAACCTTGTATGTATTGAGAACATATCAAAAATATTTTATGTTGATTATTTTTATTTGTTAGGGTAGTTTTTTTTTTGTTTTAGTTTTGTTTTACTCGAGGACGAGCTAAAGATAAGTTTGGGGGTATTTGATGGATGTGGTTTTACCCATCCAAAAGATATGTTTCTAATCTTATTTTCTGCTCGAAATCTTGGGAATTTAATGTATATTTGAGTGTTTTGATAGTTCAGGGGCTAAAGTGCAACAATGCTAAAAATAGAGTATTTGTGCCTACTTTGAAAATTTTGGGACCAAATTGCAATTCTGAAAAGCTGAGAACTAAATTGAAATTATGAAGTTCAAGGGCCAAATTGTAAACTTTGGAAATTCAGAGATCAAACTACAATTATGAAAAATTGGGAAGAAATTTGAGATTTTAAAATTCAGGGGCTAAAGTGAAAGTTTGGAAAATTCAAAGATAAGAATGCAACAGAGAAAATTATAGTGAACAAAGTGCGACTGTGCCAATATTACGAGACGAATCCAAGGCACAAATGGGCCAAGGTTGCATGCATCAAGGCAATGGCCCCAAAAATCTATAGGTTGGCCGAGACAAATCAGAAGCTGGCCGGCCAAGGCTGTGGAAATTGGCCAAGGGAACAAGCAGGCTGTGGAGGCTGTTGGCGTGGCTGTGGCTGTGGGCGGTCGCTAGGAGGCCGCTGAAAACATGGAAATAAGGCCGTGATGTTGCTGTATAAATGGGCACTCACCGAGGTTGTTTGGGCGACCGCCCAAGTGGCGGTTTGGCCGAATTTGAGCGAACTGGGCCTGATTTTGGGCTGTGTTACACGGCTGTTCCACAATTTAATCCTAGGTTATTATATAAATTCAAGTCGTGGTTTTTGGAAGGGCGAATACTATCCCAGGACGAACAACAACTTCATGGTTCCATTGTTCCATTTTATAACGATTCAAAGTCCATGTTTTATTTATTTATTTTAATTTTGTAGTTTTATTATGAATATGAGTAGCTAAATATTTTATTCGCGGATTGGATGTAGCAATTAGTAAATTTCTATGCTAGTAATATTTTAATTCTTTCACACTTTTCTTGTTCTTGTTCAATGGGATTTTGCTTAATTCGTTTTTAGATTTCAACAATATTGTTTGATATTGTTGGTCTTTAAATTACTAGGCTTTAAATTACTGCACTTGCGTGGGTAGTTTTTACATTGGCCTAGATTCCATTGAATAGATCCAATTGAAGACCTTGCGGAAATCAAAAGGGTCTAAAATCATTTGTTCCTTGGTTTTTAAATGTATTACTTGGATGTTTATAGACCTTGCGGAAAACATCACATCGAAGTAATAATAGGGTTGCAACCCGGCCATCTAACCATCCCAACTCTTATTAAAGTGAACGATTTCTTGAACAAGATTAGTAATTGTTTTTATAAAATTAGCATATGAATGAGATAGTTGTGAAACCCAATCCGTGAATCCTTGTCATTCTTGATTTCAAAATTTACTTTATTTTCATTAGTTTAATTTATTTGCTTTTCAATATTAGTTTAATCAATCAAATAAAAAAAACCCCTTTGGTTACCTTTTCTTTGCACTAATTAAATTCACTTGTATTCACTCAAGTCTCTGTGGTTCGACCCTTACTTTTGTACACTGCTACTCCGATACTTGTACACTTGCAAGGTTTTATTACAAGTGGAATTTTTTTCCATCAAGTTTTTGGCGTCGTTGCCGGGGACTTATTGTGAATTATAAGTTAATTTAATTGGTGTATGTTTGGTAGACGTTCCTTGAATCCCGAGTTGGTTCCTGTGAATGATAATATTGATAGACTCGCTAGGGGCATTCCCTCTATTCAAGAGTCAACTGATTCTGAAACTTCTGTCACCGAGACAGAGGAAGTGTTAAGTGAATTAGAAACTTCTTTCACCGAGGGAGAAAAAGTAGTAGGGGATATGGCAGATCCCATAATGAATGAGTATGCTAGGCCCAGAGTAGACACATCAGTGTCTTGTATTGTATTGACTGATGCAGCGAAAACATATGAAGTCAAAGGGCATTATTTTACTATGTTACCTAAATTCCAGGGTCTTCCCGCTTAGGAATCTTTGAAATTTTTGAGAGAATATATGATGACTGTTGCAGGCTTCCCTATTAAGGAAGGGGTGACTGATGAACAGTTGAGACTCAAATGTTTTTCCCTCTGTACAAGGAGCGGCCAAAACTTGGCTTATGTTACTACCTCCTAGTAGTATCCGGACTTGGGATGAATTGCATGACACATTCCTGAGTAAGTATTTCCCACATGTCACCCTTGCTACATACAGACAGAAAATCATTGGGTTTTCCCAAGATCAGGGTGAGCCTTTTCATGAGGCGTGGGATAGATTTAAAATGTTGCTAGTGCAGTGTCCCCATCACAATTTTCCCCTCCCCTTTTGCATCAAACTTTTTATGGTGGGTTGAGTCAAGTTGACCAAGCTATGGTTGACAATGCAGCGGGTGGTTTTCTAGGTTTTAAAACCACTGCTCAAACCCAAGATTTATTTGAAATGTTAGGGGCCAATTCTCAACAGAAAGGTTCTAGGGGTAGAGATAAGGGAGTACATGAGTTGAATGCTAATAATGATTTGGCTATGCAAGTAGCAATGTTGAATCAAAAATTGGATAAATTGACTAGTGGTGGTGCTTCTTCAAGTGCCAATGTTGTAAATGATTTTTGTGCTAACTGTGGTTCTAACACTCATGCTACTCACATGTGTCAAAGTGGTTTGCTGTTTAATTCTGAACAGGCACATGCAATGCAAGGATTTAGCCAGCGGTTCCCTCAAAACAATAATCCTTATTCGAATACATACAACCCGGGGTGGAGGCAACACCCAAATTTTTCATGGGGAGGTAATCAAGAACAAAATAAGCCTCTCCATCCTCAACCTCCACCGGGACAGTATGAGCAAAAAAAGGAACCGTGGGAAATGGCCATGGAGAAAATACAGGCTGAAAATAATCAATTGAGGGCGGAAAGTCAACAAGCTTCCAAGAACCATGAAGCTGCCCTTCAGAAGTTGGAGACTCAAATTGGGCAATTGGCAACTGCCCTACGGGGTCAGAAGCCTGGGACCTTTTTGAGCCAACCACATCAAGCAAATGCCATTATCACCCTCCGAAATGGCAAACAGGAGGTAATGAGGTAAATTCGTCTTCATCTTCTCCTCCCCCCTCCTGTTGTAGATAATAGTAATGATGTGATTGAAAAGAGTACAAGTGACATGGGGGAAATTTCTAAAGTTGATTCTCCAACCCCCAAGCCATATATACCTCCTGTACCATTTCCTGGTAGATTTTTAAAAAATAAGTTGGATCATCAAATGAAGGAATTGATTGATATGTTTTCAAAGGTAAATATAAATCTTCCTCTTTTAAATGTGATAAAAAATGTTACAGCTGTAAGTACGCCAATCCAATTCGCGACCCAATAAAGTGCCTTTTACTCAATAAAATTGCGCTAGGGGGCATTTTGGTAAATTTTTGGTCCATTCCGAGACTTTCGGGAGCTTTTTATAAGTTTCTTGCGAAGAAAGTACTTTTAAGTATTTTTTCCATGCAGAAGGACCTACAGGGAATTAATTGTTTTGGACATGTTGGGAATTAACTCGAAATGTTCCAGAACTAGTTGTTGGCGCCCGAAATGGTTAGTGGGCTCGTCTAGTCGTGCGACATAATGAGCCACGGAAAACAGAAGCGTTACGCCGTGCGACACAACTGGCCCTCATCAGCAGCCTATAAATAAGACCCTCCCCCTCTCATTTATGGATCTTTTTGCAGCCTCCCTACTATCACTCTGTCAAAATTACCCCAGAAACTCATCTCTCTCCTCCTTCCATAGAGATTCAACCCAATCCCCTCAAATCACCTTCTCTCTCATACACAATTCACCCATCTACTCCCATACACTTCATACCAACTGAAGATCCAAGGCTCCTCTCAATCTCTGCGTTCGAATCCACCATTTGTAGCTGAATTCGAAGATCCCTACACCTAACTTGGTGTAGAGATTGTGGATCTATAAGGGTGACACATCTCTCCCCTCTTTCTCTCTCTTATATTTTGCTCTTTGCACAATTCATTGCAATCTCTATTCATTGACTTGATAATCAAGCTACATCTGCTCTGATTATCAAGTCACAATCGCCATCTCTCTGTTTAATTTGTATTGCTTGGTATTACTTCATGTTTATGAGCTAATTGTGAGGTAATTATTGCTTGTTCATCAAGGGAGTATGGATCTCTCCATATCCACACCCCTTTGATCAATTGGATATTGATTCGTGCATTCTCTATTTAGATCCCTGGTGTAATTTGATCTTCTAATTCCTTTATTTCATTTGTGTTCGATCTGTTGTAAAAGCCTCTGCAGGTGGCCTGTTGTGTCACGCGATAGAACTGGCCAAGCCATGTATAACTGGCCAATCTGCAGTAGCTTCAGTTTCCAATTGTAATCTGTTCACCCTCATTGTATTTGGGATGTGGCTTCCTGTAGTAAATGGTTCAGAAGATGTAATGTTCTCAGTTGATCAATAAAACAAAGCATCAATATGCATTTTTGTCACATATCTTGTCTCACACAATTTGCACACACTTATTGAATGAATTGGATGTTGAACATTTGAAACTTGTTTTTCAAATAGTAGGTTAAACTTTTCGTTCTTGTTCAACGTCCATTTCATTCATTTGTGTGTGCTTTGTTGTGTGACATTTTATGTGCTTAAATGCATTTTATGTGCTTTGTTGTCTTTGTACTCCATGTATGCTTCTGTTGTTCTTTGTGAGGCTTGGGTTTATATGTTTATCTTGCTTGGAGGCTAGGGTTCAGTTTGCTTGAGATTCTGGAATTTTGGCTAATGGTGTCACGCGACAGAACCTGCCATAGCTGTCCTGTGTCACGCGACAGTTGTGGCCACTCTGCATGATTTGATTTCTTGGTGCAGGTTTTGATTGTGGGGCTGTCCCATGAATATATTATGATCCTTTGATTATTGTATCTATGTGGGGATTGGTGTGTGTGGGTTGTTTTCCTTTTATCTCCCCTTTTCAAATAAAAAAAAAAAAAAAAATCATTTTTTCGCAAATAAAGGAACATAGTCATCCGTACACTACATCACTAGATCTAGAACCCTTGGGTGCGATGGACGGCATCACGGACGGTGAAGTATTTCGCCTATGCTTGAGCGCCTAAAATCAATCCTATCCCCCTAGTGCATCATAGGTAGAGCCACACTTTTTCAGCTTACCCAACGGTTGGTTTTTGATACAACATTTTCAAAATATACTAAAATGAATTGTTTCAAAATTAGTCATAGGCTTTCATACCTATTCCAAAACCTAGCACGTGTGGGCATGTTGCCAATGCAACGTGGTTTCACGTAAGGACATGTCGCTCTCACGACATGTTCTAACGAGAGATCATGTCGCATTGTCAACGTGCACCGACGGGAGGTCATGCCAGATTTTTCCTTGAATTTCTTCAGGAATACCCGTTATGCTGCCCAAATTTCCCCAGAAATTGGGATTTACTCGTCCATCCCATAAATGCTTCGGTTGCCTATTATTAATTTTTAATCAATACATTTGGTATATTTTGGATGGTGTACCCCTAGGTTTCCCCGAGGTTTAGATAGCGAGAATAAAGGTTTATCGTTTTCCAACTGTTCCTAGGATTTAAAAGACACTGATTTCTACTTGAACGCAAATAAAATGCTTGCACGAGTCCGTCTCATTTCCCATCCTTCCCTCTCCCATACCTCCTCAAGGTTCTTTCCTCTACCACCTTATACACCTCTTTACCTCTACAGTTACGGCAAGTTGGGCGTGTGCTCCGGTCCCCGGCGCTCTTTTGGGTCGTATTCCCGAGGCAAAGGCAGTTCAAGTGTCCGAATAACCTTTATCTGATTCGGTATCCGAGATGTTTGGTGCAGAGAAGATTATGGCCACCAGACTGGAAGTTCATATTCCATGGGTCAGCAGATTGCAAATGGTGTTTCCATGGAAAAGTTGCGGGCTACCCTTGAAGTCGCTTTTCCTCGTAAGCGGAAGGCCCAGTTGCTTGCTCAGATTGTTAAAGCTAAGGAAGATGACTTGTGAATGACAAAAAGATTGAGAAGGGGTCGCCTCATCGCTGTCAACGATGCTCTTCCTCCCATCCAAAGTTAACACAGTCACAGTCTCCGTAGGGTCTAGATTTTTCCTTTTTAGATTTTGAGTATGTTGCGTCTGTGTTATTGTCCTTTCAATAATAAAGGTCTTTGTTTCTCTTCTTGCTAGACTCGAGACATCACTTGCACACCCATATTACACTTAATTGAAACAGTTTTATTCTACATAATCACTTGTGTTGCTCAATCACTAATGCATTGAAATGATTAATATTTAAATTGATCAGAGTGAAAAAATCAACTGATATCTTTCTCAAATTGGGGTTCATCAATTCCCCATCTCGCATCTCATATGCTCACATCTCTTTCATCATCCTCATCGTTCCGTCGCTCAATGAATTTGCAATAATCTTTCTTAATTAAGCTTAAGCAAGCAATGAAGCCCTAATCTCGTTTAGGTCATCCGGTAGGGATTGCGGTTGAAACCTTTCACCATAGGAAAGCCATTACCTCATCCTCACCAAACAATATCCTTCATTTCCAGATCGGCATGTTTTGAAACCCCGTTTATCCGTCTCCAAAAGAAAGAGGGACTATCCTTGAGGCTCCCATAACTCAAGAAAATTGATCGCCTCCAAGCTCAAGAATGGCAGAATGCAAAGATCCATCCTAGGGACTAGCATAAGTTCTCTCTCTCAAAAAAATGATGATAAAAATAAAAAAAAAAAAGAAAAAAAGGGAGAGCCTAGTCCCTAGAAATTTTCTCAAAGCAAAAAAGGATCTAGTTGTTTACTCAAAGGGAGTCTCAAAGCCAATAAAGAGACAACATGGATTTCCCCTCTACCATTACCTTCAAACCAATCCCAAGCCATCCTCTTGCTTTTAGAGGATATTCCCATTGCCCTTGCCTTGCCAAAAGCCATTTCCGACCTCTCATTCTTAGAGGCAGTAAAGATGCAATCACAATATCCTCATCATAGAAATCCCAAACACATCCTTGAAAGCCAACCTCTCATCTTTAGAGGTTCAGTCAGTAAAAAGCCCAGCCGACCTCTCGTCTCAAGAGGTCATGATGTTCCAAATCACCCGATGGCCGATCGAAGCCCTGACACCCAGCTACAGTTCCCACCGGACAGCAGTTTCATTCTAATCTCATCAAGGATCTAAATCAGATTAATGCTTCGTTGCTTGCTTAAGTTGGAACCTAATCTATCATGGTTCAAGACCGTCAATCAGAGATTATGCAAATTCAAATCCAATTCATTCGACATTTCATGTGAGCATATTTCATTTCTCCTCCACAAACACTTCCCGTGAATGCCTCACTAGGGCTTCGTATCGGTGTCTTTCATTGACACTCCAAGGAGACATGTGCTTCAACCCTCCAATTCTCAAAAGATCCTCGAATTTCCACATTCCTTCATTTTCCAATTGGGACTTGCCCGAACTACGGCGACCTGAACTCCTTATAGTGAAGGGAACATAGGCAACCAGAAATGGTCCGGTCACAAATACATTCAAATCTCAGAAAATCCGATCTCATCAAGGGCCGTCCCTATACACAAATCCTCTTTCCATCTTTCCAAATTTGATCCACAATATTAGTTGGTTTTCTCCTCATGATTAATCAAAATATTAGTTCATATCAGGATTAGTGGTTGAATAACCCGAACATCAATAAAGGGTTTTAAGCATCCTTGTGATCATCATGAATAAGACAAGTTTTCAAATGTCTCGACAAGTCTTCTCCCTCTCCATTCTAGAAAAATAGAGCCAAACACTGTCTTTCTGTCAGCAGGGGCTTCCATACACTTTTCCACACCTTGTGACGCTTATACTCTCTCTCAAAAGATTCAAACCCAAAGTGATTTTTATACACAAAATCGGGATCCATTCCCACTTTTCGAAAGATGTGCCCCTACACGTATATATCCCTGAGTTTTTTCCAATGACTGACTGACTAAGGCCTGAAATGATGGGTTGCCTCCTTGGCCACATGATGATTCTGTCTGCAATAGGGCGGCATTGGATCTTTTCAAGCTGGGGCTTTTGCTAAGCTGTTCTCTCAGGCTCTCCCGTATCGGTATTTTTGCCAGGGTATTTTCTGCATCCACTTTGCTACATGTTGGATTTTTGGATTCACTTCAGGATTGCTTTGCGTTATCAACTGGGGCTTCGCCACGTCACCTCCTCAAGATCTGGGCTTTGCCTAGTCATCTCTTCAAAGCCAGGGCATTCTCTGCACTTCCTCTGCTGCTTGCCATCTCGGGCGCACGACCCACATTGTTCTCGACAATCATCTGCTCACCTGCTGCAATCTACACTCACCCGGAAGCATCCCCGACTTGCCTAGGTGATAAGTGACTATTATATAGTCATTTATCCTTAGTTTTATATACTTTGTAAATCATAAAATATCATTTCTCATTTCATTTTATGTACTTTTTAGTTCCTTTTTCATATTTTTCTAGATTTTACGCCTTTTGGTATATTTCTTGCATTTTAAAGACAGGTTTTAAGGTCTTTCTATCAAAAAGAATGCTTGGACACTTCAAGGCAAGAGACATGCAAGAGCACCAACCAAATCAATCACACAAAGCTAAATTCAGATGGAGCGGCCGTGCAGCCAACACGGAGCGGCCGTGCGCCTAGCCATTTTTCAGGCCATTTGTGGCCCTAAAATATAGAGCGGCCGTGTCTTGAAGATGGAGTGGCCGTGTCATTATTCATAGCGGCCGTGCAGCTTAGAGTGGAGCGGCCGTGCGAAGTGTCAAAACGCAAATTCAAATCTGGCGCCAAGGAGTGCACGGCCGTGCAACTTCCTTGACGCGGCCGTGCAAATCGTGACTGCAGAATGTAAAGGCACCTTTTGATGGCACCTTCTTGAAGAGTCCCCTCCCAATTATAAATAGGACCCTTATAATCAGTCTTAGATATGAAATTTTAGAGAGAAATCACTGATACTTCATAGATAGAAAATACAAATACTTGTGACAACAATTTTCCAAAGAGATTTGAAGATCAAGTTCATTGTTTGTTCTTGGAATTACTTTGGAAGAAAAGCAATAAAGTGAAGCACCATTTCCAGCATTTGCCTTCTATATTCATAAGTCTTTCTTACTCAATCTCTTATTTTAATTGCTTGTTTATTATAAATGGCTTGTGAGTAATCCCCCTTATTCTTGGGGTTGGAAACTCAAAAGCATACTTGTTCATCATCTAGAAAATGAAAAGTCTTGTCTTCTTTCTTCATCTAAACAATTTCTTTATATTATTCTCTAAATGCCTTACATTTTGGAGACATCCAAATTGTATGATTCATCCAATTGAGAGAAGTACCTAGCGGAGAATCTCGATTGACGGAACCATATAAAGAAACTAGGTTTCATTGATCACGAAAGTAGTTCAATGGCCTAGGGATGTTCCTTTGATGGAAAATATGTCGGCTTTCGTTCTTAAAGGGTTCTTACTAATTATGGTCAGCTAGAGATAAGCCGGAATGCCCGTTTGTGACAGGGCGGGAACAACGTAAACGAAAATCTCAAACAGTTAGGACATAATTAGTGAAGAATACAACACTACTTTCTTGACCGTGAGAAGTAGTGCAAGCCGAATGTATCATCCTTGCTTTTTATGAAAACCTTTTATCTCTAAGACAATGACGATTTGATGAACAAAATTATGTGTATGATTTCCAATCCCGAGAATGCTTCGTTTTATAATAATTTAATTAAAGTATTTTCTGTTTATGTTCTCTCTATTTTTCTGAAAACAAATTTTATCTTCCCCCCAATCTTTTATATGATTTCTAAAGACAAAAATATTCCCTAAAGTAAACCCTGTCTCTGTGGGATCGACTCGTACTTGCACCCGCTATATTATAATAGCCCGTGCGCTTGCGGATATAAATAAATCGTTAGGTTTCGACCTCGAACAAGTTTTTGGCGCCGTTGCCGGGGACAACGGTTTACTTTTATTTTTGTCTTTACTACATAATTTTTAGTTTTTGTTTTATTTTTACTGTTTTGCTTTCTCTTCCGATAAATTGTTGCGTTTAATTTCTCTTCAAGTGTTTTTCTTATAGTTTATGAAACGGACTCGGACATACGTTGACAACTTTGATCCGGAACCCGAAAGAAGCTTTCAGGAGAGACTAAGAAGATTTAGAGAAACTTTAAAGAAACATATGGAAGGAGAACAGCAAACACCCGCTAGGACCCTACGGGACTTTGTTAACCCAAGTACCCCGGGAACTAGATCCCCTATTGTTGTGCCGAATGTCGGAGCGGCACACTTCGATATAAAGCCGCAGCTATTGCACATGGTTATGAATAACCAATACAGCGGCACCGCTTTCGAAGATCCCCATCTACACATCCAAACATTCCTTGAATACTGTGATACCACACGTATTCAAAATGTTACGGTGGAAGCAATTCGGATGTGCCTTTTTCCTTTCTCTCTTAAGGATAAGGTGAAACAATGGTTGAATTTGGTCCCCTAGAATTCAGTAACAACATGGGACCAAATTCAAGAAGCATTCCTTGGTCGATTTTTCCCACCAAGCAAAATTGCCCAGATACGAACAAAGATCACTAACTGTCCAAGCGAGATAGTGAGACTTTGTATGATGCATGGGAGCGGTTCAAGGAACTTCTCAGAATGTGCCCCCACCACGGGCTTGAAAAGTGGTTGATTGTTCACACCTTCTACAACGATCTCATATTCAAAACAAGAGAGACCATTGATGCCGCTGCGGGAGGAGCATTGATGAATAAGGGAGTCGATGAGGCATACGACCTTATCGAGAACATTGCATTGAACCATTACCAATGGTCGAATGAGAGGGAGCAGCAACAAGGTACGCCCGGTAAATATAATGTTGATGCAGTTACTCTTCTCTCTTCTAAAGTTGACATGCTTTTGAAAAAGTTTGAAAATCTTAATGTCAATCCCATTGCTAGTGTAATTGTGTTATGTGAACTATGTGGGTCTGACTCACATAGTACGGATAACTGCGAGTTACTTGACGTTACTTCTAACGATCAAGTGAACTTTGTTAATTCTTTTGGTCAAAAAGGGGGGATGTATTCTAATACATACAATCCCGAATGGAGGAATCACCCCAATTTTTCCTATAAGAATAACAACGTTCTTAACCCGCAACCATCTACACAACCCCCGGAATTTGCACCTAAGAATTTCAACAACAATGCAAGTACCTTCCCCCCTAAATCTAAATTGGATCTTATAATGGATTTTGTAGTGGAAAATAAAAATTCCCAAGAAAAGATCAATAATGAATTTAGGGAATGTTTTAAACTGCTTAATGCTAGGTTTGATAACTTGGCAGCGCATAATAAGATGCTAGAAACTCAACAAGCTCAATAGGCTACCCCAATGAATAGGCCACAAGGGAGTCTTCCCGGTCAACCTCAAAGGCCAAATGAGCAAGTTAATATGGTAAAAACTAGGTATGAGCAAGAAAAGATAAATGAATGCCCTATAAATGATGATCATAGTCCAATCCCTCCAATGATTGAGACTAGTTTGGGGACAGAATCCCCTAAAAAGGAAGACAAGGATTATGATGAATTCCTTGATAACCTAGATGCCATTAATGTCAACATTCCATATTTTAGAAAAAATGAAGATATGCCTTTAGCCGTTAAACCTTTGAAAAAATTAATTTTTGAGAAAGAAAGGCTAGAAGAAAATGAGAATGTTATGTTGGCGGAGGAAGTAAGCGCTGTTTTGCAAAATAAAGACCCTCCAAAATTGAAGGATCCGGGAACATTCACCATTCCTTGTTGCATCGGCAGAATGAACATAGATAACGCTGTCCTTGACTTAGGAGCTAGCGTTAGTATAATGCCATTATCGGTAAGCGAGAAGCTTGGTATAGGGGAACTTAAACCCACAACCATGACTCTCCAATTGGCAGACCGATCCGTTCAATACCCCGTAGGTATTATGGAAAACTTGCCTTGTCGAGTAGGGAACTTGATCATCCCTGTCGATTTTGTTATCTTAGATATGGCGGAAGATCATTATATTCCCGTCATTCTAGGAAGGCCATTTCTTGCCACTGCGGGGGCAATCATAGATGTGAAAAATGGCACATTTTCCCTAAATATAGGGAAAGAAAGGGTCGAATTTAGTATGCATAGGTCAGATCTCGAAGATCCCTATCTCGAGGCCTACACGCCTAGTGAAGAGAGTTGGACCCCAAATGAAGAGACCTACACCCCTAGCGAAGAAGATTGGATTCCTAGTGAAAAAGATTTAATGGGTGAGGAACCAAAATCAAAGGAAGGAATGGAAATAGATATTGAACCTTTGATTTACAATAAAAATAATGATTTAGATATTTCTGCATGTCCCAAAACTAACAATGCAGTGAAAAAGTCAAAAAGAACAAAGAAGGAGGTCACTTCGAATTTTCGAAAGTGCAAAGACTATAGGTCACTTGTTCTAACCAAGAAATCGGGATGGAAGAAATGTCTACCACAAGAGATACTCATTACCCCGGAAGGATTGCAATGAAAAGTTGTCAATGACAAAAGGCCTACCAAATATCATGCACCTCCTACTGCCGGGAAGGGGTCAAGCTAAAAACCTAAAACAAGCATCATCGGGATGGTAACCGATGGATTATTTTTGCGTTATTTTTCTTTATTTCTTATTTTAAAGTTTTTATTATTAGTATGCTAACCTTGTTTTGTAGGTATTAAAAGAGAAAAATTAAAAGTGGTGAAACTGGTTAGCACGGCCGTGCAGTATAAGGTGGAGCGGCCGTGCAGTTCATATCGAGTCAGAACGGGTTGACTCAGCAAAAGGGGAGCGGCCGTGCAAATTACTTGACACGGCCGTGCAAAGCGCCTGGGGAGTTGCGTCGTTCCAGTCAAAGAGACGTGTCTCTCCCTCTCCTCCCTCATTCACTTCATCTTCTTCACTCCTCTCTCTATACCTCCGCCCCACCCACCTTAAATACCCATCTCTCTACCATTTTAACCCACAATACAACCCTCAATCCTCCTCAAATCCACCACTCAAACATTTCTCCCCCACCAAAATCATCCCAAAACCCTCCTAAAACCCCAATTCCGAAAATTCAAAACCCTTCACCCATTTCATAAATTCAAAGGGATTACTCCGAATCAAGGTGCAGGAAGGGAGCTTTTGGACATTTCAGTGGTCGGGTAACAAGGATTTCGGGATTCCTTCAGCAAATTCTTCGGGTAAAAACTCTTTCACTTCTCTTGTCTTTCAACTTTTTGGGTTTTTGCTACAATGTCTACCAAAGGAAAAGGGAAGGCCACAGAGAGAGCAACAAAGAAGTCTCGAAAAGAGCAAGGCTCTTCCTCTAGCTTTAATCCTACTCTCAATACTTTGGGGATTGATTTTAGAAGCCCAAGGGAGACGGCACGTTTTGTTACCTTGAGTTCTAAAAGGATTAGGCCAACCCAATTTCCTGATAGGCTTGCCCTAAGAGCTTTAGGAATTTATGGGGATGTTCTTACTCTTCATATGGGATTGAGATCCGATGGCTTCCTTCAGAAGCATGAAAAGACTTATGAGGTCCTTACCCTAGAATTTCTAAGCACGGTGAAGAGTAAGATTGTGCAGGAAACTTGTCGATTAACGGGAAGGGTTTTTAATCAATTCCATTTGGACTTTCGCCTTGGAGGAAGAGAGCTTCATTTGACCGGGGCTGAAGTTAGTAGAATTTTGGGTTTATCATTTCAAACTGAGTCTTTTCCCGACATGCCCATTGAATATAATGAGACTGCTTTTTGGAACCAAATTACCGGCCTTCCATCCTACACATCCCGGAGTGCCAAAGCCTCTTCTATCATTCACCCATCCATCCGCCTCATGCATAGGATGTACGCTTGCACCATCTTTGCTAGGGAGGATAAGGGAACGGTAAATAGGAAGGAGTTGCATGTATTATGGTGTTTTCTTTGGGAGAGAAGGAGGTTGAATTTGTGCAATTTTCTTTTTGAGTTGATTGGTGACATCATTTCCCCAACCTACAACGGGGAAATTCATATTGGAGGTATAGTTACTTTGTTTGCCAAGCACTTCAATTTTGAGATTCCAAATGATTGGGTTGAGGTGAGAGGGTCAACAAAATTGGATATTCCAACCCTTCGGACTATGCAGCTCATTACGGAGAGGGGGAATAACGAGTACAATTGGTTAGTAGGAGCGGGAAAAACGCTTTATATTGTACTCCCAAGCAACAATCTCCCCACCATTCGGATAAGAGAGCCCGAAACTTGGATATTTCCAAATGCCATTGAAGGAGAAGGCCAAGAAGAAGAAGGAGAAGAAGAGATTCAAGCACCATTGCCACCCGACTTCTATCAAAGATTTGATCAAATGTTTGCCCAACAAGGTCAATTGCTTGAGCAAAACGCTCAAATCCTTCAACAACTCGGCCAAATGGACGGTCGTATTCAACATGCCCAAGGAAGGATTGACGACATTTACAACTATGGGGCAAACTATTGGGACAACTTTCCACCACCACCACCATTTTAGTAAGTTTTTCTCTTTACCCTCCCGGGATTTGACATTGTTCCTTGAAACATTGAGGACAATGTTCATTTCAAGTGTGGGGGGTATATCTATCCTTTTATTTTTGCTTTCTAGTTTTAAATTTTTACTTGCTTTCTAGATTAGATTTAAATGCTTTCTAGTATAATTTTTTTCGTTTTAACTTAGTTGCGTTTTTCATTTATGCATGTATAATAGTATATATATAAAATAAAAATAAAAATAAAAATAAATAAATAAATCCCTATGATGATCTATATCATTATTTCTTATGCTTGCCATTTGCCCTAGAATAATGCCTATTTATCTTTCCTCTCATATTTTATATAAACTTAGAAATTTATAAAAAGAAAAATATAGGGATATTTCTAGGAAATTATATAGAGTTTTATCAAGAAAAAGGCATTTGATTAGAAGGAAATCTTTATCAATCTATACTTGGTCATTTTTATGAAAAATTTTGAAAATATTTCCTTAAAATTGTACATCTTTTATCTTTATTAAATGTTTATTCCCTTTTTAGAAGCACCCTTTGTTTTGTATCTTTTGAATCACACCCTTTCATCAAAAATTTCATCTTTCCATTTCTCAAATCAAATCAAAGTAAACATCTTTATCTTATTGCTAAAAAGAGTGACTTAGTCACCAATCCTTAAAAGCAAAAAGAAACCTATTACTTCCTAAGTAACTCGGGGCACGGCGTTCGCTGCGACGATGCTTCCTTGCCAAACGGGAGTAATATCCAAAAGTATTCTTGATCTAAGTATTAGGAACATGGGGTTCGCAACCACAATGTCTCCTACTTGAAAGGATCAAAAATAACTTAGGTCTTTTGCAAAAATATAACACGTGCAAAGATAAGATAAATTTGTTTAAAGTTTGATGAGATTTTTCCACTACCATCATCCATTTTTCCACCCTTGTGATTCAAAAATGCAATACAATTCTTCGAGAACTTCTAACTTGTGAATAAATATTTATACTTTCTCTTGTACATTTTAAAGAAATAAATTCATTTTTTCTCAAAAATCACTCTAAAAAGTGAAAGCTTCTCTTCTACCAAGAAATGAATCTAAGATTTATCCTTCTAGCATGCTTTACTTGGTCAAAATTCTATATATGCTATATTAGGTTATAGTCTTATAAATTATCTCTTTAAAAATATCCCCAAAATGCTTCTTCCTAGATAAATTTTTAAAGGTATACAAAATATGATTAGAAAGATGAAGGCATTATCCAAAAGGCATTTAGGGCTTGCTACATTATTTCTGAGGGATCATTCTTGCTTTTTCTCCCTCTCCATATTTCATTCTAAGTTTGCTTGGGGACAAGTAAAAGCTTAAGTGTGGGGGAGTTTGATAAGTGACTATTATATAGTCATTTATCCTTAGTTTTATATACTTTTGAATGCATAAAACATCATTTCTCATTTCATTTTTATGTACTTTTAGTTCCTTTTTCATATTATCTGAATTTTACGCTTTTTGGTATATTTCTTGCATTTTAAAGACAGGTTTTAGGGTCTTTTTATCAAAAGGGTGCTTAGACACTTCAAGGCAAAAGAAATGGAAAAGCACCAAACAAATCAAGCACACAAAGTTAAATTCCAGGTGGAGCGGCCGTGCAGCCAACACGGAACGGCCGTGCACCTAGCCATTTTCAGGCCATTTGTGGCCCTAAAATATAGAGCGGTTGTGTCTTGAAGATCGAGTGGCCGTGTCATTATTCAGAGCGGCCATGCAGCTTAGAGTGGAGCGGCCGTGCGAAGTGTCAAAGCTCAAATTCAAATCTGGCGCCAAAGGGTGCACGGCCGTGCAACTTCCTTGACGCGGCCGTGCAAATCGTGACTGCAGATGTAAAGGCACCTTTTGATGGCACCTTCTTGAAGAGTCTCCTCCCAATTATAAATATGACCCTTGTAATCAGTCTTAGATACGGAATTTTGGAGAGAAAACACTGATACTTCATAGATAGAAAATACAAATACTTGTGACAACATTTTCCAAAGAGATTTGAAGATCAAGTTCATTGTTTGTTCTTACTTTGGAAGAAAAGCAATAAAGTGAAGCACCATTTCCAGCATTTGCCTTCTATATTCGTAAGTCTTTCTTACTCAATCTCTTATTTTAATTGCTTATTTGTTATAAATGGCTTGTGAGTAATCCCCCTTATTCTTGGGGTTGGAAACTCAAAAGCATACTTGTTCATCATTTAAAATGAAAAGTCTTGTCTTCTTTCTTCATCTAAACAATTTCTTTATATTATTCTCTAAATGCCTTACATTTTGGAGATGTCCAATTTGTATGATTCAGTCAATTGAGAGAAGTACCTAGCGGAGAATCTCGATTGACGGAACTATATAAAGAAACTAGGTTTCATTGATCACGAAAGTAGTTTAGTGGCCTAGGGATGTTATTTTAATGGAAAATATGTCGACTCTCGTTCTTAAAGGGTTCTTACTAATTATGGTCAGCTAGAGTTAAGCCGGAACGCCCGTTTGTGACAGGGCAGGAACAACGTAAACGGAAATCTCAAACAGTTAGGACATAATTAGTGAAGAATACAACACTACTTGCTTGACCATGAGAAGTAGTGCAAGCCGAATGTATCATCCTTGCTTTTTATGAAAACCTTTTATCTCTAAGACAATGACGACTTGATGAACAAAATTATGTGTATGATTTCCAATCCCGAGAATGCTTCGTTTTATAAGAATTTAATTAAAGTATTTTCTGTTTATGTTCTCTCTATTTTTCTGAAAACAAATTTTATCCCCCCCACCAATCTTTTCTATAATTTTTAAAGACAAAAATATTCTCTAAAGTAAACCTTGTCTCTGTGGGATCGACTCGTACTTGCACCCGCTATATTACAATAGCCCGTGCGCTTGCGGATATAAATAAACTGTTAGGTTTCGACCGAACAATGTACATTATTTATTAGTTTCCAAATAAACGTGGAAAAGATTAATGTAGTCCAGGAATTTGAATTTTCTCTTGACGAAAAGCAAGATTTTTTTTACATTTATTGTGATGGGTCGGAGAGAGTATTTGATTTGTATTAGTGCTATGATCAAGAGTATATCTGGAATTTTTATAAAGATTATTTTCAGATAGAGGTAGTACTAATTGATTGAAGTCATAATTTTTGTATGTGAGAATGTTAAAAATTCTTCACTTGACAACTGAGAACAACTGAGAAGTTCTCAATTGTTCAGTGAACAACTGAGAACAACTTCGAAGTCCTCGTAGGTTTTCGAAATTGGTCAGTTCTTAGTAATTTACATTCGAGAATGATTGACAACTGAGAACTTCTCTACGGAATAAATGAGAGAACAAATTAGAAGTTCTCAATTGTTGGTCCCTAGAGTTGGTCATCGGGTAAAGTTAATCGTGTTCTTACTTGGACAATTGAGAACGATTGACAACTAAGAATAACTGAGAACTTCTCTACATAACAATTTAGAACAACTGACGGAGGAAATCTCCCTCTTTTAATAAAATTCCTAGCACGTGCACTAGTTGTTGATGTAGTATTGTAAACACCCCATTCTGAACCAATAAATCATGATTACACTACTATTCGTCTCTCTTTTGTGTTTTGATGAAAGCATATTAGTTTCGTCATGTTTCGTTATGTTTTTAACTAACCTCGTTAGTTTTGGACCTAACTGACTAACGGAACAACTGAATAGGACAAAATGGTCAACCGACTAGTTGTCTCGCACGAGACATACGTGTCTCGCACGAGACAACCCCTCTGCAGGATATGCAGAATCACAATCCTTCTCCGTTTCAAACTCTTTTCTTGATAAAATCTTATCCCATCCGGTTCTCCAATCATATCTGAGTTCTGGTACCTTCCTAGGGGTATTTTACCTCTCCACCTCTACCTTTTAAATCCCTATAAATACCTGATGGCTTTCAGTATTTCAAGGTCCCCGATCCACGATTGAAAACACACAACACACACATTTTGTTGGTTTCTCTCCTTGAAAGATTCCTACAAAATCACCCTAAAATCACCTTAAAATCACCTAAAGTTTGTTTATCAACCTTGTTGATCAACAAACATCAAAGCCCGAATCAAGGATTGAGGCGAAGCTCTGTCCGCATCAAGATTTGACTCTCATATAGAGTCGAAACTCTGCCTGAATCACTTCTCGACCGAGAAGACATCTTAGAACCACGTTCCAAATCAAATACTCCCTAAACGCTAGGTAAAATCCTATACTTTTACTCTATTCTTCTCAACCTCTCTCTATTGACTTTTAGAGTGGTGTAATCCCATCAAAAGGATTGTCCTAGAGTCCCTTCAATCCATGGAGGCGATCTCGAAACATAAAATTCGACATTCCTAATCAAGAAACTGATTAGGATTTTCTTGTTCCTTTATTTTATTGTTAAATTAATTAGATTGATAATAATCAATTGGCAAGACCGATCTTCGGATTGGGTGGAATGGGTGCTCCTCGACCTTTTCATTCCATAACTTAACCCCCGAACCCTTAAATCTCTTTAGAATCAAAAAGGTTTTTCTTATTGTTTTTCCTAAATAAATAATAAGTGGCGACTCCTATATGTTAAAAATTCACGCATCGCTACAGTGGCGATTCTGCCGGGAACAATTAATTAAGAGGGTTAAACTTGCGCACAATTGAATATTATCATTCTTTTTATTTTTCTATTTAAAATTGATTTTTCTGAATTTTTTCAAATTTTTCTGTACTGTTTTTATCAAAAAAAAATTACTGTGCAAATGCTTGTCGAGCGCGGGACAAAGATATCACGCGCCAGATTACTATTTGATTTTGAAAAACAAAAGTTCCAATCTATTCCGGCGGCGGCATTGATTAAAAAAAAGGTAAGTCATGACTTGCACAACGTTGAACAAGAAAAAAAAACCACCTAGTTGACTTTTTTAAAAAAAGTTTGACCGCATGAAACAAGCTTGGTCATTGACTTTCCTGTTTTTTAAAAAAACAAAAAAAAGAAAATTCAAAAAATTCAGAAAAATCAAAAATAAATTATTATTTTGCTTGTACTAACTTTATTTTGCAGGGTAGAATAATTAATTTATACTTTAACTTTATACCTGTGTGCGATTGGTTTTTGATTTAAAGTCCGGTCCTTGGAGGATTCGGGAGTTGTAATTTAAATTAATTTATTTAATTATTTCTCTCTCTCCCCTTATGTGGAACTACGACGGCTTAAGTCTTTCTAAATTGGAAAAAACGTAGGCAACCAATTGGTGCGACCATTATCTGTTTTTCTTTGTTTTCAAAAAATAAAACTCTCTATTTTTCTCTATCACCTAGATTCGACTCTCACACACGCGCACTCATATAAATGTCATTGCACTACATACCCTGATTAATCCGGAACCCACACTAAGGACGGATGACGGTAACCACCTAGTCGCCGGTCTCTCCGAAGTTGGATCATCCCACTCCGCGTATTCAATCCATCTAGATTGTCATATCGCGGGGAGCCTAGCCTTCCAGCCCTGCATCGCCACATATCATGTAGATTGACTTTTAAGACACTCCGTGACCGGTCGATTTGATCTTGGAATCCTTTTAATCCCTTGTCAAGATCGTTTTGTGCAATAAACCATGGAAAAGAAATCAAAAATTGTCGCTTCGGATTTGTTCCTTCGAAAATGTCCCTATAATTGTCCCTTCGAATTTGTCCCTAAAAAGAGAAAAATTTCTCACCAAAATTATTGCACAAAACTTGATGCTACTTGAGATTACTTCGACCCCTAGGTCCCTAGGTTTGGTTTTTAAATGTTAGAAATGTCACGACCCCAAAAATCGGATCCCAATTTCCATAATCCCAAAATTATGACACATCACTAAATAAATAAATAAGAGTCGTAACATTCAAACATTCTCAAATGTAACTTATTACATCAAATCATAATAATAATAATACTTAATAAATTCGAAATCTTGACAACTAAAAGTCAAGGATGGCCCACAATGCCAATACAATCTTAAATGCAGAATTAAATATTAAAACTAAAACTCAATAGACGGGACGGAGAACCACGCCTAAGGTAGTCTCACTTTATTCTTCGAGTCTTTTCAACTCTTCCTAATGATTACCTGAAGGAAGAAGAAAAGAAAAAGGGTGAGCGAACTAATGCTCAGTAAGTTCTTACGTCGCCCCTTCGATTTCTAAGAAAGGGGTGACCTCGAGGAAGCTGCTGTAAAACACTTATATAAACGGAAACGTAGCTTTTCAAAATATTTCTTTTTTAGAAAAAAAAAACATATTCTTAAAAAGACACATCATGGCAACCTTAAAATTCTCATTCTTAAAGCATAAAAACAAGTACAACAATCATATAATCTTATTCTTATCATTTGGATCACATAAGTGGTCAAACGACCAAAATCATAAAAGGAGGGTCCCCGAACAAGGGTCTTATTCTTATTCTTATGGTTTATCCGGATAACCGCACCCACAATTCTTAGTGGTGCAAATATAACTCGCCCCCTTATGGCGGGTGTCATGTTACCCCCATGACAGGGTTGTTCATATCTTAGTGTGATCATTTTATTCTTATAAGTGTACAAGTCCGTACAAAAGTCTTACTTGAAAATCTTACTTATAAAAGTACATTTTTGGTGCAAGTCAAACAACCATAACGAAAGGATATCCCATATACGAAAGACATTACTATATGAGATAAGATTACGATTACAAAGACGTAACGATTAAGGAACGGAGTTTATAAAATATGACCGGCCATGATGTTCGTATATAATTTTCTAAAACCAGATGAGAGGGTCAACAAAACGAGACATAAATGAATAAGGAACGTAATACCTTACCTCTTAATGCTAACGATAGTACTCCGCTACAACAACGATGCTTAACGGTGTCCGACAAAATCTATTACGAGAGAAAGAAATAAATATTAGAACCCTGTCCTAATAATAATGCTCAACTACTACTATCTATAAATAGTCTATAATTTATATTTATAAAAAGTACTTAATAAAAAGATGACAACCTTTTTACACAACAACAAAGGTTCTTCCTAATACTCAACATGTAAAATAATACTTCACACACTTACTTAACATATACACATCCACCTCCTTTTTCTTTCTCTCTACCCGGTCTTCTCTCTCTCTCTCTCTCTCCTCTTTTTCTCTTTTCTTGTTTCTCTTTATCTGATCACTCTCCCCTGCCTTTCTTTCTTTTCCTTTCCTCTTTTTCTTACTTTCTTTCTCTCTCTCACGTCTCTATCTCTCTCTCTGACTCTTTCTCTCTTTCTTTTCTTTTTCCTCTTTTCTCATACCTACTTGTCTCTCTCCGTGTCTCTTTCTCCCTTTGACTACTCTTTCTTTTCTATTTTATTTTTTCTTCTTTCTTTCTTTACCCTCTGTACCATCTCAAAAACTTATGTATCAAGCATACAATGTGTCCTTACCCATAGATACATATATATACATTCAATAGAGGTGAATCAAACATAGACTAGAGTAGTACTACATCATCTATACAATTTATATTTTCTAAATCCATGCATACGGAAAGATATTCTTATCTTTCTAGACTCTCTCTTTGTTCTTCTTCTCTAGCGCCGCCCACCTCCTTCTCTCTCTCTTTTCTAAATTTCGGAATTAACAATGTTAACCCTAGGTCAACCGTTGTTGTTATTTATATTCTCCCAAGACTGTTTCTAGGGTTACCTAGGTATCCGACCCACTAACAAAAGTCTCATATATGGGCTGATAACCGCCTCATTTAATTAAAGGTACACCCTAGTATTTATTTATTCATTTATTTATTATTTTCTAGCCCGTGCTAAAAATATTACTAATTAATTAACTTAAATCCCAAATTTTCAGTATATTATATTCTTACCCCCTTAAAAGAAGTTTAGTCCTCTAAACTTAACGTACCTTATCATAAGAAGAACGCTGGATACTTTTCTCGCATCTCACTTTCTAGCTCCCATGTGGCCTCCCTTTCAGAATGACGGCTCCACTGTACCTTCACATACGAAATGATTCGCTTCCTAAGAACTTGATCTTTCTTATCTACAATCTTGATCGGGTCTTTATCATAACTGAGGTCCTCTCGAAATTTCAGGTGTTCAAACTCAATCACATGGCTCGGATCTGGCACATACTTCCTCAACATAGAAATATGAAAAACGTTGTGCACTCCCGAGAGTACTGGTGGTAAAGCTAAAGGATAAGCCACCTCCCCAATTCGATCTAAAATTTCAAAAGGTCCCACGTATCTTGGACTCAACTTTCCTCTTATTCCAAACCTCATAACACCCTTAGTGGGAGATATCTTCAGAAATACATGGTCTCTGACGTCAAATTTGAGTTCCCTGCGATGCCGATCTGCGTAGGACTTCTGTCTACTCTGTGCCGTTAGCAATCTCTTTTTGATCAACTGAACCTTATCTGAGGTCATTTGTACTAATTCTGGTCCCACTAACTTCCTTTTGCCTACCTCATCCCAACAAGTAGGTGAACGACACTTACGCCCATACAACGCTTCAAAAGGTGCCATACCAATGCTCGAATGATAGTTATTATTGTAGGCAAACTCCACCAAACTCAAATGTTCGTCCCACGAACCCTGCCAATCCAAGGAACAAGCCCTAAGCATATCTTCAAGAGTTTGAATAGTTCTTTCTGATTGTCCATCTGTCTGAGGGTGAAACGCCGTACTCATACTTAACTGAGTTTCCAAGGCTCTCTGCAAACTTCCCCAAAACTTAGAGGTGAACCTCGCATCCCTATCCGACACAATAGAAACCGGCACCCCATGCAATCTTACAATCTCATCGATGTACAGTTTCGCCAACTTTTCTAGCGAGTCCGTGATCTTAATTGGCAGAAAATGGGCTGACTTTGTTAACCTATCCACGATTACCCAAATAGCGTTGTGCCCCTTAAGTGTCTTCGGCAATCCCGTTACAAGATCCATAGCGATATTCTCCCACTTCCATTCGGGAATCGGTAATGGCTGTAACATTCCACCTGGCCTTTGATGTTCACACTTGACCTGTTGGCAAACCAAACACTAAGATACAAACTCGACTATCTCTCTTTTCATATTATTCCACCAATAAGTTTCTTTCATGTTCCTGTACATTTTCGTAGTCCCAGGATGTACAGAAAATCGCGAGCAATGGGCTTCTTCCAAAATTTCCCGTTTAAGGGCTTCGTCTGCCGGAACACAAATTCTTGTCCCATATCTCAAGATCTTATCATTTCCAATTCTAAACATCGACTGCTCACCTCCCCCTAGCTTATCCACAATTTCCACAAATTCTGGATCAGTAGCTTGGACGGTTTTAATTCTTTCTAGCATAGCGGGTTGTATACTTTGATATGCTAAATAGCCCTTACCAGCACAAACCTTCACTTCTAACCCAATTTCCTCCATGTCCTCTATCACGACTTTACTTTTTGTTAACATCATTGCTAAAGTTCCCCTATTTTTCCGGCTTAACGCATCTGCTACCTTATTCGCCTTCTCTGGATGGTACAAGATCGTACAATCATAGTCCTTTAATAGTTCCAACCACCTTCTTTGTCTCATATTCAATTCCTTCTGAGTGAAAATGTACTTGAGGCTTTTATGATCTGTGTATATATCACACTTTACTCCATACAAATAATGCCTCCATATCTTTAAAGCGAAAACTACCGCAGCCAATTCTAAATCGTGAGTTGGGTAGTTTCTCTCATAACTCTTGAGTTGTCGTGATGCATACGCTATCACCTTCCCATTTTGCATCAGTACACATCCCAAACCCCTTAATGAAGCGTCACTGTAGATTACGAAACCTTCTGTTCCTGAAGGTAACGTAAGAATAGGTGCAGACACTAACCGTTTCTTTAATTCTTGAAAGTTCGCCTCGCATTCTTCTGTCCAAATAAACTTCACATTTTTCTGAGTGAGTTTTGTCAAAGGCAATGAAATCTTTGAAAATCCTTCTACGAAACGACGGTAGTATCCTGCCAATCCTAAGAAACTCCGAACTTCACTAACCATTGTCGGTCTCTCCCAATTAACCACTGCCTCAATCTTCTCCGGGTCCACAGAGATCCCATTCTTAGACACCACATGGCCTAGGAAAGTCACCTCCTCTAGCCAGAACTCGCATTTCTTAAACTTAGCACATAACTTTTGTTCCCTCAAAATTTGCAGCACAATTTTTAACTGTTCCTCATGCTCCTCCTTAGTTCTCGAATACACCAAAATGTCATCAATGAAAACGATTACACACTTATCAAGAAATTCCCGAAATATCTTATTCATCAATTCCATGAATATTGCAGGGGCATTAGTTAGTCCAAACGGCATCACCAGAAACTCATAATGCCCATACCTTGTCCTAAAAGTCGTCTTAGAGATGTCTTCTTGTCTAACCCTCAGTTGATGATAACCCGATCGAAGATCGATCTTGGAAAAGTAACACGCTCCTTGCAACTGGTCAAACAAATCGTCAATCCTTGGTAAAGGGTACTTATTCTTCACCGTAACCTTGTTCAACTCTCGATAGTCAATACAAAGTCTCATCGACCCATCCTTCTTTTTCACGAACAACACTGGGGCACCCCACGGTGAGACACTTGGCCTAATCAACCCCTTCTCCAATAGTTCTTGTAGTTGCTCCTTTAATTCCTTCAGTTCCGCAGGCGCCATCCTATAAGGTGCTTTAGAGATAGGTCCCGTCCCCGGGACTAGGTCAATAGAAAACTCTACATCCCTTTTAGGTGGAACTCCAGGTAATTCCTCGGGAAATACATCTCTAAACTCCTTAACAATCGGGACTCTATCCAGTGCAACCCCCTCCTTACTATTATCTGAGATAAAGGCTAAGAATCCCTCACAACCTTTTCTCAATAGTTTTTTAGCTTTTAAGGTTGAGATAAGTCCTGACTTCTTTGCAGGTTTCGAGCCTTTTAAATAGGACTCTGCTCTCCTGGCCTACAAAATACCACTTCTTTCTTGAATCAATCTATCTTAGCATGATACTCAGACAACCAATCCATACCCAAAATCACATCGAAATCCTGAAGGTCTAAACAAATCATGTCTATAGGCATATCTTTTTCCCCAACCCTCAAAGTACAAGCTTTAAACACATATGTTATCTTAATAGACTCGTTAGTCGGTGTGTCAATCATTAAACATTCACTTAAGGGCACAGGCTTCAAATTCATATGTTTAACCAATCGAGCAGAAATTACTGAATGGGTAGCCCCCGAGTCTACTAAAGCATAAACATCACGAGAGAAAAGTTTGATAGTACCTGCAACCACGTCCTCAGTCGCTCGAGCATCCCCGGCTGTCATAGCTAACACTCTGCCTTGCTGCTTTGGTTTGTCTTTATCTCCCCCATTTGTCCCTTTAGCCGCTGCCGCAAAAGTAATTGGGTCTGGGCAATCCTTAATCCTATGCCCCTGTTTGCCGCAGTTGAAACACGAAGCAGTACCCCAAAAACAAGCCTCAGTCGCGTGATTCCGACCACACTTGCCACAACGTTGAACTGTTCCCCTTGCCTGAACTTGACCCTTGTTTCTATCATATCCCCCTTATCGATCACGATTTTGATTGCGGTTTTGAACCCAGGGTGGCCCACGAACACGGTTATCTTCTACGACCCTCTTCTTATGACTACTTCCACTATTATTTGCTACACTTGATTGCCCTCGCTCCTTTCCTTTCTCATCATCAAAAATTCTCTTTTTATCATCACGCTGCTTCTGGTACTCACTTGATTCAATCTCGATTACCCGTGCTTTATCAATCACTTGGGCTAGTGTTGGCAGCTCCAGTGGCGTCAACCTGTACTTGATCTTGGAACTCAATCCACCTTCAAACTTGCGAGCCTTCTGCTCCTCATCATCAAAGAACGTAGGGGCAAATCGATACAATTCATAAAATTTTGCTAGATAATCGTCCACAGACATTGAACCTTGCACTAGGTTCATGAATTCTGCAATCTTCTTATTCTTTACTCCCGGAGGAAAGTATTTGTCATTGAAAGCCTTCACAAATTGCTCCCAATTGTGATTTTGTATCCCACGCGCCTCCGCTGTCTTCAACTCTGCTTCCCACCACGTTCCGGCCTGCCCCTTAAGCATAAAGGTGGCAAATGTCACCTTCTCTTCGCTTGTGCATGTCAAGGTGCGGAAAATCTTTTCAATACCTTTCAACCACTCATCAGGTTTTTCTGTCGAGGCGCCAGAGAATGACTCAGGTTTCCGCCTCTGGAACAGTTCCAGAGAATCTCGCATCGGAGGTGGTGGTGGTGGTGGATTTGCTTGACCCATGTTTACAGCGATGGCCTGTGTGAGGGTCTGGTTAGTCTGTCCAATGCCTACCACTGCCTGTGTTAGTATCTGGATAAGATTGGTCAGAATCGGGTCGTTCTGACCCTGTTTGCCTCCGATTGGACCTTGATGAACACTGCTTTGACCAATATCACCTACGGATGCCGAATCTCCTATCTCTCCTCCATGGGCCCCACGGCCCCCACGGCCACCACGACCGCCCCGATTCCCACGACCACCTCGTCCTCTGCGTCCTCGATCCATCTTCCTATAATAAGCCAAAAGAATTTTATCAGTCTAAATCCCAACATCATATGCTCAATAATTGCAATGGAAAACTAAAATAATTTCTTAAACTTCTAATAAACCCCAATAAGAAAATTCTCCAATTCTCTCTTTATCATAATCTTAATCCCCTTTCAAGATCTAAACCTTGACTCTGATACCAACTGTCACGACCCCAAAAATCGGATCCCAATTTCCATAATCCCAAAATTATGACACGTCACTAAATAAATAAATAAGAGTCGTAACATTCAAACATTCTCAAATGTAACTTATTACATCAAATCATAATAATAATAATACTTAATAAATTCGAAATCTTGACAACTAAAAGTCAAGGAAGGCCCACAATGCCAATACAATCTTAAATGTGTAATTAAATATTAAAACTAAAACTCAATAGACGGGACGGAGAACCACGCCTAAGGTAGTCTCACTCTTATTCTTCGAGTCTTTTCAACTCTTCCTAATGATTACCTGAAGGAAGAAGAAAAGAAAAAGGGTGAGCGAACTAATGCTCAGTAAGTTCTTACGTCGCCCCTTCGGTTTCTAAGAAAGGGGTGACCTCGAGGAAGCTGTTGTAAAACACTTATATAAACGGAAACGTAGCTTTTCAAAATATTTCTTTTTTCAGAAAAAAAAACATATTCTTAAAAAGACACATCATGGCAATCTTAAAATTCTCATTCTTAAAGCATAAAAACAAGTACAACAATCATGTAATCTTATTCTTATCATTTGGATCACATAAGTGGTCAAACGACCAAAATCATAAAAGGAGGGTCACCGAACAAGGGTCTTATTCTTATTCTTATGGTTTATCCGGATAACCGCACCCATAATTCTTAGTGGTGAAAATATAACTCGCCCCCTTATGGCGGGTGTCATGTTGCCCCCATGACAGGGTTGTTCATATCTTAGTGTGATCATTTTATTCTTATAAGTGTACAAGTCCGTACAAAAGTCTTACTTGAAAATCTTACTTATAAAAGTACATTTTTGGTGCAAGTCAAACAACCATTACGAAAGGATATCCCATATACGAAAGACATTACTATATGAGATAAGATTACGATTACAAAGACGTAACGATTAAGGAACGGAGTTTATAAAATATGACCGGCCATGTCGGTTCGTATATAATTTTCTAAAACCAGATGAGAGGGTCAACAAAACGAGACACAAATGAATAAGGAACGTAATCCCTTACCTCTTAATGCTAACGATAGTACTCCGCTACAACAACGATGCTTAACGGTGTCCGACAAAATCTATTACGAGAGAAAGAAATAAATATTAGAACCCTGTCCTAATAATAATGCTCAACTACTACTATCTATAAATAGTCTATAATTTATATTTATAAAAAGTACTTAATAAAAAGATGACAACCTTTTTACACAACAACAAAGGTTCTTCCTAATACTCAACATGTAAAATAATACTTCACACACTTACTTAACATATACACATCCACCTCCTTTTTCTTTCTCTCTACCCGGTCTTCTCTCTCTCTCTCTCTCCTCTTTTTCTCTTTTCTTGTTTCTCTTTCTCTGATCACTCTCCCCTGCCTTTCTTTCTTTTCCTTTCCTCTTTTTCTTACTTTCTTTCTCTCTCTCTCTCTCATCTCTATCTCTCTCTCTGACTCTTTCTCTCTTTCTTTTATTTTTCCTCTTTTCTTATACCTACTTGTCTCTCTCCGTGTCTCTTTCTCCCTCTGACTACTCTTTCTTTTCTATTTTATTTTTTCTTCTTTCTTTCTTTACCCTCGGTACCATCTCAAAAACTTATGTATCAAGCATACAATGTGTCCTTACCCATAGATACATATATATACATTCAATAGAGGTGAATCAAACATAGACTAGAGTAGTACTACATCATCTATACAATTTATATTTTCTAAATCCATGCATACGGAAAGATATTCTTACCTTTCTAGACTCTCCCTTTATTCTTCTTCTCTAGCGCCGCCCACCTCCTTCTCTCTCTCTTTTCTAAATTTCGGAATTAACAATGTTAACCCTAGGTCAACCGTTGTTGTTATTTATATTCTCCCAAGACTGTTTCTAGGGTTACCTAGGTATCCGGCCCACTAACAAAAGTCTCATATATGGGCTGATAACCGCCTCATTTAATTAAAGGTACACCCTAGTGTTTATTTATTCATTTATTTGTTATTTTCTAGACCGTGCTAAAAATATTACTAATTAATTAACTTAAATCCCAAAATTTCAGTATATTACAAGAAACCCCCAAAACGGATTTTCCGTTCGGCCAAAATTCGGATTAAAATCAGAAAATTGTGACTTTTCGTGGTATTGTCTCCCGCGAGACTGCTTGTCCCGTGCGAGATAAGTGTTTGGTCTTTTCGTCTTTTGGCCAAAACCTTCAAGCTTTCATACACCCTATTCAGCCGACTTGTTGGGACTCGATCATGGTTTAACACGGTTGCTACACGTCTAGGTCCATCACGAAAGCTCGACACGATGTCTGCTTCTCCTCCTACCATCGAGGCCGAAATCAACGAAGCTAAGGACCAACTCATCTAAGCCCTGCTTAAGATGGATGAACAAAGTAAACAAATTGAGGAGCAAAATGCCCAAATGGCTGCCCTCATGAAAGAGCTCAACGATTTGAAAGTCAAGAAAAGCAGAAAGCAAAAGCAGAAAGTGGAATCCTCTTCCGATGAAGAGGAATCCTACACCAAAAAGAGTAGAAAAACCAAAAAAGACAAGCAAGAAAGAGGAAGAATCCGATTCATCCTCTTCCTCATACTCCTTCGATGATGAGGAACATGTCTCCAAAAGCACCAAGACCAAGAAGGAAGGTAGTGGTGAAACTACTAAACTTGGTGACCATGTTACTAAGAACTATCTAGAGAAGAAACTTGCAAACCTTGACACTTCAATAGGGTCATTCGTTCCATTTGATCCCGATGCTCTTCAACAATCCATTACCAAGTTTCCTCGCAAGTACAAGACACCCGACATCGCCAAGTTCAGTGGTACTACTTGTCCTCGAGCTCATATTGAAACCTACACTTGGGCTATGCTTCCAATGGGCGTTGATAACACAATCTTGGCCCAATGCTTTCCTCAAACTTTAGAAGGTGCCGCAAGAGATTGGTACATGTCTCTTCCTACGACTACAAGGCTTGATTGGTCGTCTGCATGTTTAGTCTTCCAAAGGCAGTTTGAAGACAACTCCACTTACCGCCCTACTAGGAGGGATCTTGAACAAACCAAACAACATGCCAATAAGTCTTTTGCTGAATTTGCTAGAAGATGGAGACTCAAACTTACTAAAATTTTCAAAAGGCCTACTTTTAAAGAGCAAATCCACATCTTCCTTCAATGTCTCCGTGATGAATTTCAAGAAAAACTCGCCGGCAACTACTTTCCTAGTTTCAATGAACTCCACGAGTCCGGAATTAGGATTGATGACTTCCTAAAAAGCAAAAAGAAGGAAAGTACTTTCCGCTACAACAAGCCCACCACGAGTAAGGATGCTTCAGTCAACGCTATTGCATTCAACCGCCCCAATACCTGAAAGTATTCCGCTGTTCCTCCTCCCGAAAAGAAAAAGAGGCACTATGACAAAATTGAAGGGATCACTCAAGAAGAACTCTTCGATGTGCTTGTCAAGAATGAAAAGATCAAACCAAGGGAAGGTGGTCCTCCTAAGGATATGGGTCCTAATCATGCTCATCACTTATTCTACAAGTACCACAACTTCACCGGCCACGACACCAACACTTGTCACCACTTGAAGGACATCATACAAGACCTCTTTGACAATGGAGATCTAGAACGTCCCAACGTCATCAACAATCCTCTCCCTCGCAATCCATGAAGAAGATGAAACTCCGAGAAGAAAAGCTACACTTACCACTTTGGGGCTACAACTATCCTCTCCCTTTCTCCTTTTATAGAAGTAGATTAGGTTTTGAATTTCCTAGTATGAACTCGAAGAGTCGTTCTGTCTTTCTAGTACTTCTCACCTCCTCTAGTTTGTGTCATCTAAACTATTGTGTCTGTTTTAATTTCTTCGATTAATCAAAGTAATTTTCTTTTCCTAAATACTTTCCCTAAGGTTGTTCTACCTCATGAATATCATTCTAATTTATTCAAAATAATGGACCCTCCATTCCCTAATCATCGCAAAAAATAGAGACTTCTAAGCGAGTTTAAGAAGAAAGTTATCCTTAGGAAGCTTAAGGACTAAACATTACCCATACTGAAAGTCAAAGGTCAACAAACAAAGAAAGCCAAAGGAGTTGCTACCAACCTTCATTCCAAGAAGAGTGGGGCTACTCAATTCAAAGCTTTGAGAGTACAAAAAAAAAAACTCTCAAGCTTTCATCACCCCCACAACAAAGGTGAAACTTCAAATGCATAAAGGACTCTCCCACAAAGAAGAGGAGTCAAGTGATACCAACAAAAGAAAAGAGGATTCCTCAATATCCTCCTACATCAAGTGAAGAAGACTTTCATTATCAAGAAAAATGTTTACCCTTAAGTCATACTAATGATTGACTTTCTCCTCAAACTTATTTAGAAACTTCTAGATGATGCAAGGTTCATTAAAAGGTAGAACAACTTTTCTAGATCTTTGAGCCAACTAGCGTTTCTTGTTGAGTCTAGGGGCTTTCTGTTAACCACTCTCATACACACTCTTGAAATCCAAGCATCAAAACTGGGGCTTCCTCACCTTTCCTACTCCAGTCAATCTCTACTTCAACTCTTCAAATTAATCAAATCTACATTAGGAGCTTTCCTCTTTGCTTCTCACTCTCATCATTAGAGAATACACGTCTTCAAAGAATCAATACTTGGATCACCTTCCAAATAATAGAGTCCGTCTCTCATCAACTAAACTTGAGATCTCATCTCTCTCTCCTTAATGAGATTCTTCCAACTGAGTCCTCTTCGAGTTAACATACTATATTCAAAAAAAAAAAGAAAAGAAAAGAAAAGAAAAAAAAACGCAAAAGAGATGCCTGCTAGATTGAAAACCCGAAAGGGCGGTCTAGGCAAAAACCAGGGTGCGTCACTAAGAAAAAAATCAAGGTCAAAGGGAGAGTATTCTTCAACCTTCTTCATCGAGCATCATTCAATCCTCTTCAAATCAAATCAACATGGAGAGCCTTCTTCGATCATCTTCAAGTCAAGAGAGCAGACTCACAAGCCTGTTCACAAAGTCATCTACCACTTGCAAGCAACTTGGGGCTTGAGACAGCAAAGGGCCTTGGACATAAAACTATTACGACAGTTGACAGATTCGTAGTCGTTTGCCTCCTAGAGACACGATTCAAGGGAGAATTAAAAATGAAGATTCGCAACATGGCCTAGATGTGTTCACACATGGTTACTCATTGAAATTTAACAACAATGAAGAAACAATACAGCCTTGCTGACTAGCAACAGATTCTGCATAAACCTGATTTGGTCCCAACTTGTCAAACACGAGTTCACTCATACAATTCACCCATCTCAAACTTAAATCCCTACATATGTCCCTACATATCCATATACCATATACTCTTACATAAACTCACCACCAAAATGATCAACCGGCCATTTAAACGAACATACGTGAGCACCACCACGTAAGTGTAAGTACCCAAATCTGGCTCATGCCTTCCGGTTAAGTTTTTTGGCAATTTCCCGAACTTTTCCAAAGTTCAGGGGCAATTCGGGAACTTTTTCAAACCTTTCGAGGGGCAAAGGACTTGCTAGCAATTAAAATTCCACGTAGTCCTTCGCTGGAAAACACCTTCTAGAATGCCACCTTGCATGGTTCTAGAAATAAGCTGAGTCACAATGGGATAAGACCGCACGGCTTCATTAGCTGGGGGTTACAGCCGCACGGCTTCATTAGCCATCACCAGACTGCCTATAAATAGAGGCCTCCTCTATTCATTTTGGAGGAGGAATTTTAGGCACTGTTACTCTGCCAAAATACCACCACGAAATTCCAGAAAGCTGAGAGCAACCAAAATCACCTCCCTCCTCTCCAAAACCCATCCAAAGTTGGTCCTTCCTTAGGCAAACTTCAAGGAAATAGAGGAACACCACCATTGGTAACCTCTCCTCCTCTTTTCATTAAAATATACTTGTCATACTTGCTATATTGATCTTTGTTGCTTATATTGTCATTTACTTGCTTGATACTTGATATGTTGCCATAAAAATCACATCTTTAGGCATGTAGATCATAATACCCCCATTCCCTTATCGCATGGGATCCATGGAAGATCCATCCCAAGGATGAACAATAAGACCTCAAATGGCTTGTTCTAGGGTGGATCTCTCACATGGTGATGTGAAAATAGCATCCTTTGCATATAAAAATGTCATCTTTTTTCATAAAAATGTCATCTTTTCATTAAAAATGCCATCTTTATTCATGAATGTCATTCTCCCTTCCCATAGACCTTGCTTTCAAGGATTGTTCACCTAAAAGGTTCATAAAGGACATAGAAAAGCCATAAAGGTCCTTCCTTTACATTCCTAGCCTTAGCTTGCATCATGTTCATTACATATATTAGCATAAAAATGTCATATTTACTTTAAAATGCATTTCCCATGTCCCTCATGATTGGATCACTCCCCAAGAATTGCCTAGTGACCTTCATAAGGTACAAAAAGGCATAGGATGAGTATAAAGATCCAATCTTTATGCCCCTCCCCTAGTCCCCTTTGGTACTTGGAGCATCTCTTGGAGCGTAATGGTGTAAAGGTCCTATCTTTACATCATTTCCTCCACATAAAGATGCCATAGACGGATTTTCCTTTAGAAAAGGATGAATTTGAGCCCCACATCTCCGATCATCACTTGAGACGAGCATAAATGTCCCGACAAAGCTCAAATCGTCTCAAGATGTAGGATTGATGGGCAAAGGTCCTTCCTTTCTAAAGAGTCTCATCCTTGGACTATAAAAAAAGGTGTCCTTATTCTGATCACATATGATCCAAGGTCTCATAATGTTGATCATAAGTCCAAGATGAGAATGGGATCAAAGTCCCTAACACATCAAAATCCAAGAAATCCCGAGCGATAACCAACTCATGGTTTATACGTCCGGAAGATACTTTGGCACATTCCCTCCTTTTCAAAAACACACCCCACACACGAAAACACAAAGGCAAGCATGAAAATCGGATCTTGGAAGACTTGCTTCGGTAAGGCTCCTTGGGTGAACGACGATCCGTTCTTCCCAAGGGATAACTTAACCTCCAGACCCAAATCTTTTTTTTCAAAGTTTTGAGGAAATCAAAATGGTGTGGCGACTCTGTTTTTCAATTTAAACTGGATGTCTTCAAACTGATGTGAGGCGGTGATCCCCTTACACGAGAAAGCGGTTCCAACCATACAAAACAATATTTCAAAAAATGGGAAAAGTCGCGATCTTGGGTACCACACATTCACAGTTTGGCAACTCTGCTGGGGAGGAAAACAAAAAAGCTTTCATTTTTAAAATAAAAAAATGATACTCGGTATATAGGTGGAAACCATTAAGCTTCCCGTTATCGCCTCCTAACACGAGTCTGGGATAAACTATGGTCTAACAAAGCCACATATTGGTATCTCTTTTCGAAAAAAAAGAAGCTTTTTTGAGTGGGTTAGCTTTCCGTCGCGGATCCGATTCTCATGCTTGCCTTCTTTTTCTTGCATTGCATTGCATGCATTGTTGGTTCTTGGGATTGTGCATATTCTGAAACTGAATAGGAAAGCTTGCTGGAAGATGAAAAGGTGCCAAAAAGGTCGGGGAAACAACCTGCAAATGAAAGGAAATGGAACCTGGAAAGTTGATTGATACAGCCGTACGGCTTGATTCTCCTTGAATCCTAGCCGGGCAGCTTCATTGGCAATTCCACCAGGACAAAAATTGAGGTTAATCTGGCAGCCTTGGTAGCTTGGGGCTATTCAGTTCCAAGACTGACCAGGCTCCCAGAAAATTTACGTGCTTATTTGCTGCATTTTCCCCGTCCCAAAAATCATTCCTTTAAAACACATTTCTGAAAATTTCTGTTTTAACTCAAAAAGGAACATTTTTAGGAGGCCGCGCACTACGCGCACCTTATATATCCTGTACACTTTGCACGCACGTCCCTTTAACCCATGGTGGTTGTTCAGTTGCAGTCACGGACAGTATTACGATGCTCCCGGGCACGCACGGAATCACCCCAAACTCCCCATGGCAGCCAGTGTCAACCAATGCACAGTCCGTGTCACACATTTCAAAACCGTGACTTTTGGTTGATTTTTGGTCTAGTCTGTGTCATATAGCCCAGTTGCATACCCTCGTAAAGGTCAAACCTTAGCCCATGACGGAAGTCAGGATCCTTCGCGCAAGCGAAACTCTGCCGAAATTCCGCCAAGGAAAATTGGCAGAATCTTGACTCTGGCATTGACTTTGACTTTGACCCGTACGGGATACGTAAAGGTCAAACCTTAGCCCATGTCAAGAGTCGAGACCCTTCACGCAAGCGAAACTCTGCCGAAATTCCGCCAAGGAAAATTGGCAGAATCTTGACTCCGGCATTGACTTTGACTTTGACCCACACGGGATACGTAAGAGTCGAGCCCGAGTCCGTGCCAAAAATCCAAAGATCTTTCGCACAAGCGGAGCTCTGCCAAAATTCCGACAAGGAAAAATTGGCAAGATCTTGACCCGGCATTGACTGTGACTTTGACTCGCACGACGTATGCAACTGAGTTCAATGTGACACTGTGTCATCCGGCTTTTACTGCCCGACCCATGCTTATTATCTTCTTGGACAATGCCAAAAAGTCAAAACGTCAATCGCGCAAGCGAAACTCTGCCGAAATTCCATTAAGGCTGAAAGACGAGACTTTCCCGGCATTGCCTTGACTATAATCCGCATCGCTCGCGCGTTAAAAGTTCCTATGACCCGCTAGACCCATTAGGAGTGTTCTTCTCTCTCGGTCGGTGGGATCCGCGTGCCCTATAGGACCCTCGCCCGGGGCTGTCCACCCTGGGAGGTCGAAATACAGGTGGAATACGAGGGACTTATAGACGTAGTGACGGAGCCCACTGATCCAGGATCTAGAGTAGTTGCGAAAAAGAAGGGCAACTCCTTTTCCAACCAAATAGAAATTAAATAAAAGACATTGTTTTAAGTAAACTGAAAGATTCTTAATTTTCATATTGCTTGAGCCTTCAGCCTAAACACCTACCTCCGAGTCTAAACCTCACCTACCTCCGAGTCTAAATCTCACCTACCCCCTAGTCTAAACCTTGCCTATCCCTTTCTCGCAGCGAGAAAGAAGTGGGTGAGAATACCGGGTCAGCGGCTTGTCAGTGCAGAATTCTCAGATAGCTCACCAGAATCCTCAGTTTTGTCAGCCCAGAGAGTCAGAATGGCAGATTTGACAGAAAACCGCAGTGGTTTGGGTAACCCGATGACTAGGGAAGAAGAGCTAGCCTTAGCCTTGGAAGGCAGTCGTAAGGTCCATGAGGAACATCAAGCCATGCTTATCGATGCGCTCCGTAGTCATGGGGTTCAGATGGTGGTCGAAGCCAATGGTTTCCTGGTTATGGTAGAAGATGAGACTCCAGATGCAGCAATTTCAGCTCCCCCATCCTATAACCAATACCCTCCTCCATCCACATATGATCCCTTGCCAAGGACTACCCCTTTTCAGTCCTTTTCAACATCCCAAGCCATCAGGGTTCCAACGTCCTCACCTCCTCAGATAAGATCCAGCTTTGTTCACTACCAACAGAGAGAAAATGCTACAGCTACCCCAATCTCTCAGCCCCAACAGCTTCGTACTACCCAGCAGTCTCATCTAGGTCAACTTGCTCCTGGTGCCTCTCAGGTTTCACCACTGGGTTTGAATCAGTTTGTTTCCCCCCCCCCCACATCTTGGAATGGGTCAGTGTACCACTTTATAGCCCCAGTCAGGTTCAGGTCATCATCTTGGAATGGGTCAGTTTGCAGCTTCCCAAGCCCGACAATTTGACATGACCCCGCAAGCCACTTTGGGTCAGTTCGCTCCTCAGGCTCCATGGTTCGGAGGGGGTCAGCTTGCTTCCGTCAATTCTCAAAAACCGCTTGCCCCTGTAATATTGCAAGCTCATATGGGCCACCAGGCTTTTATCACTACTTCATCAGGCTCACCGTATTCACCGCATCCTCCAAGCTCTACCCTGCCCCTCCAGTTGGGAAGTCAGACAAGGTCAAATGCTCCTCATCCAATTCTTCACTCAACTGTTACGCAAGCTGCTCCTGCTCATCAAGTACAGTATACGCATTGCTCTTCTAGTCACGTTCCTCAGTGTGGTCAAGACACGTTCAGTCCTACTTTTATGGTGCCTCGAACCTCATATCTTCAGCAGCCTTTTGGATCAGCGCTCAGTACTCCCTGGTATTCAACTATTACGAGCCATATATCCTCATCTTCGGCAGTGGTCAGACCTTATGAGGCCACTTATAAGTCTCACCCCCGACCCTTTGGTACGTATTCTTATGCTTCAAGTTTGACTTACAAGGAAGGTTACGGTCACGCTTTGAATGCTCAGACTGCCATCCCTCCCACCAGGGTACTTCCTACTGTGGTTTCATTTGTTGATGCCAATCTTATGGTGGGGTCGTGTGGTCCTAATGCTCCTATTGACTCATTCGAAGGAATATTGGTAGAGCCAACTAAGAAAATACAGGAAAAGCCTAGCAGTGAAAGTGTCGACAATCGCTCGACTCGAGCCATCTCACCATACCAATCTCGCGTATCTGACACAAAGGAGTCGAATCTTGACGCTTACATCGATGATTACATCAAAAGGGTTCGTGCATGGGGAAGCACTTCTGGTCTGAAAATGTCTCACCGCTATAGACCTTACCCTTCCAACACGGCTGCAACATCCAGTAAAGGAAAGAAGGCATTGTGTACGATGGACGACATAAAAAAGGTACCAATAAATAGTGGTCCTCTGAGACAGCGAGAACATTTTGATGATTTTGGGATACCCATGGGCTCAATTTTCAAGGCTTTAGTAAAGCTAGGCCTCCTGGAGCCTCTCAGAGACTACCATCCAAAGAGCTCAAATACACTCCTCGACATGAATAAGCATTGCACCTTCCATAGTCATTATGGCCACACAACCGACAACTGCATAGCCTTGAAGAGAGCGGTCCAAGGGTTAATCGAAGCGGGCAAGCTTGAGCGCCCCAATGGACCAAAACCGACAGACTCTGTTCAGAATGGTGACCAAGTCAATGACCAAGGTTCGGATCAAAGAGCATCAAGAGTTTATTCCCCCCTAAGGGAGAAACCACATCCCGAGGATTTGAGCGTACCCTTAAGTAAAGTTTTAAATGGCTTGGTAAAGCAGGGTCTCCTCAAACCCATGAAAAACTATCGGCCCAAGGACCCCAACATCCCTCTGGACACCACTAAGCACTGTGCTTTCCACCAATATCACGGTCATACAACTGACAAATGTATAGCTTTGAGAAAGGCAATTCAGGGGTTAATTAAGGAGGGCAAACTCGAGCGCCTCAATGATCTCAACACTGCCAATGATAATTTCCCAAACAACATGAGTGTAAACATGATTGAGATTCAGGATTCAAGCTCTGTGAATTCAACAACCTTTGATATTTCCCTTAGCAAGCTAGATGTTTTAGTCGCAACAAATGTTAAGAGTGATTGGTTTGACTGCAACAAACATGTGACCATGGCAAAGCCGAATTTGGTAAAATGCTTTGAGCTCCCGCCCTCTGATAAGTTCACAACTGATGCCAAGGAGAAAGGGGACTATGATAATCTGGTGGCAGATAAGGCGGCCGTCAGGGCCGATAAGCAAGGAATTCCTGAACTCACCTAAGGTGGGTGTAATCTGTCATAGCTTCATGGGGAATTTACTTCCAATGCTGAAGGGTAGAAATGTGGTCCGACAGCGAAGAGTAGCTAGACTAGGGTCTACCTATCCTTAAGCAAGATTAAGAAATAAAACAATCTCTCAGTCAACCTTCGTAGGTTCTAGTACTTTTCTCTTTCAATCATGTAGTTGATCTTAAATCTTCTATCAAAGAGTCTTTTTCTTTTCTTGCTAGACTTAAGACATTATTTGCACACCTACATTACATTTAATGAAATGGTTTTATTTTATATGATCACTTGCATTGCTCGACAAATAATATCTCGAAATAATTCACGTTCTGATTAATCGGTATGAGAAAGTCAACCAATGCTCTCCCTATACACTTTCCTTACCTCACAAAAGGCCTCCATCAAGCCATACACTTTCCTTACCTCATAAAAGCCTTCATCAAGCCATACGACTCCCAAATCATGTCCTCACCATCACCTTGACCAAGTCAACGACGGCGGCAACGTCAAGGGACAACAAAAAGCCACTCAGCTTCGAAGGATTGACCCCATGTCGACAATAACCTAGGAGCTTGCCTTCGACCCCAAGGGCATCAAGAAAGTTCAAGCAGGGGCTCGCGGTGGCCCTCGTAAAAAAAAAAGAAGCAAGAGTGCAAAAAAGAGTAATACCCAGCTAGGATAAAAACCTTGTAAAGGGTTGTCTAGGCAAAAAACAGGATTGCACGTAAAAAGAGAAAAAAATGAGGCCAAGGACCTAGCGTCACCAATCAAAAAGCTTGACGGACAGGCAAAATCAAAGCTCGAAGAATAAATGTTATCGATAATAATGGAGTGGTCAAAGCAAAGGCAAAACATATCTTAAGTCCTTAGGTTATTCTCCCCCAATGAAGGATGAAGATCAAGCAACATTGAAATCATTGAAGCAGCCGTCCCAAAAATGACTTGGTCAAGGAATCATCCTGAGGCCCATGCCTCATCATCCAATCTTCTCATCCAAACATTTCCACTAAAGGAACCACAAATCCCATCTCCCAAAGCCAAACACAGTCCGACCGAAGCCGAACTACGGCGACCTGAGCTCCTCACAATGAGGGGAACGTAGGCAACCAGAAATGGTCCGGTCATAAGCACATTCAAATTCCCGAAAATTCGGTCTCATCAGTGGCCTCTTCCATAAGCATATTCAAATCCCAGAAAACCCGGTTTCATCAATGACCTCCCTATACACAAACCTTTCTTTCACACTCAGCCAACTTTGATCCACGACATTGGTTGACTTTCTCCTCATGATTAATTGAAATGTTTATTCATATTGAGATTAGTGGTTGAATAACCCGGACATTAATAAAGGGTTTTAAGCAATCTTGTGATCATTGTAAATAAAACAAGTTTTCAGATGTCTTTACAAGTCTTCTCCTTCTACATCTTCGGAAAAATAGTGCTAAACACTGATTTTCTGTCAGCAGGGGCTTCCATACACTTTTACAAACCTTTCTATACTTATGCTCTCTCAAAAGAGTCAAACCCAAAGCGAGTTTTTTTTGTGCCTACGTCGAATGAGGCCATCAAAAATAACACAAAATCGGGATCTATTCCCACCTTTCGAAAAGTATGCCCCTGCATGTATAAATTTCTAAAATTCCCTTCTTCCACATCTTCTTCCGATTGACTGAGTAACTAAAGAAAATAAGAGAGCAAGTATGAAAGGATAGGTTTTTCCCTCTCCGGCTACAATTCGCATTAGGGCTGCCTTGAAACTCTTCAAGTTTGGGGCTTTGCCAAGCCATTTCTTTAGACTGGGGCTTCTTTAGTCATTTTTGGGGTCCGCATCGGGTTCCTCACCATGTCACAAGATGGATTCAGTCTTGGTCAGATTAACCTAAGGATCACTTTTGCAGTACCAATCAGATTGGGACTTTTGCTAGGTCATAAGATTGGGGCTTCACTACCAGAAAAAGGTCATTTAGCGACGGAAATTTCCGCCGCTAAAATTATATTTCCGTCGCTAAAATAAATCACCGACGGAAAAATTCCGTCGGTGGTCTGCCGCTACCACTGTCAGCAGTTGCTCCAGACGGGTCAATTTCCGCCGCTATTTTTTTCTTTTACCGACGGAAATTAATTCCGCCGTGAATTAATGGTTTCAAATGACGGAAAATTCCGCCGCTATATTAATTTAATTTAATTAAATTTTCATTTCGGCGGAAATTTCCGTCGTAATAAAAATTAATTTAATTAAATTAATTTCAGCGGAAATTTCCGTCCGTAATAAAATTTAAATTAAAATTAAATTATTTCAAATGGCGAAATTACCATCGTCGAAATTATTTAATTTTAATTTAAATTTTATTACAAATGACGGAAATTTCCGCCGCCGAAATTAAAAATTAAATAAAAATTAAATGATTATAGCGGCGGAAATTCCGTCGCCGAAATTAATTTATTTAATTAATTTTTATTTCAGATTAATTCAGCGACGGAAAATTCCGTCGCCGATTCTCGAAATAAATTTAAAAAATAATTTAAAATATCAATAAACCAAAATTTTTTGTACCCGATATAACATTTCAATTTATAAAACTAAAACTATAAAAACTAAAATTCAAATATCGCGTACTCAAATAAAAAACTAAATACCACCGTACCAATTCGGGAGGGGGAGGGGGAGAGGGGGAGGGGGAGGGGGAGAGGGGGAGGGGGAGGGGGAGAGGGGGAGAGGGGGAGCGGGGGAGAGGCGGGGAGGGCTCCCGCGGTACCAAATGTCTCAAATGTTTACAAACAAGTATAAATTAATACAAAAATGTCTAAAAATGTCTAAAATTGTCCGCAATCAACCCGGGAGGCGGGAAATTACCCCGGGAGTCCCGCCGAGATGAGCTATCAACGCCGCCAATTGTCTTTGAGTCTCGCATGCCGTTCTCGAATCTCTCGCATGACGTCGATCGTTCTCCTCCCCGCATCTCGCGTCTCGAACCGCCAAAGCATCCGCAAGCTTTGCCCGCTCGCGTTTCTCCTCCTCCAACGCAGCCTCCAGAGTGTCGACCCTCGGATCATGAAACGTGGCCGGGCTACATTTCGCCGACGGCCGGGCCGACGTCGATCGGCATTGTCGCCCGTAATCCCCCATCCCTAACACTCGGGCTCCTCTCCTCGATGTCCCTGAGAGGTGACCTCCGCCAAACATCGTGCACGAAGGGGACGGGCTCGCGGGAGGCGTTCCTTCTGGGAACAACGGCGGCTTGATATGCAAATTAAAAATAAAACAAACAATTATAATCATATACACAATGTAAGGTACATAAATAAATTTACATATTCAAAATCAAGTCATTTAATGGTAGTTTACTTACAAAGGCAAGAGCAGATCGATCGTCAACCCATTGCGGAGGTTGATCGGGCGCCGTAGAATTCCGAATATGGGTGCTAGCGTAAACATCCACAAAAGTGATATTCGGACCATACTCCCTTTCCTATAAATAAAATAAGCGAGATTATTACTTTGAAATTGTATATATAAATGCAACATTTAAACCGATTTAAAAGCATGCATACACTACATTTACACTAAAACTATGAATTTCATAGCATCAACATTGGCTCCTACTAACATACGTACATAAACCTATTTAAAAGCATCCATACACTACTACATTTAAATTAACATACATACCATGCGGTCGTGATGCTCGGCGATCGTGAGCGTCCCCCCGCATGCAACGCCGCCGACCCCGAGGAGCTCGCTCTATTGGCCTTGGCCTGTTCGGATATAGCCTTCGCCGCAGCGACCCCCAATATTCGCAAAATTGACCAAACACCTCATCGGTCATAAAAGTAGGACACAAGTGGTCGTTCTCCCGCCGCGAGCCGAGTAGTATAATAATTTTTCTTCGTGGTACCTATAAAAAATATGAATATCTCGTAAACATATAATGATGACATTATAAAATTAAAAGAGTATAATCATTGTTAATTAAACTAATTAAGGATAGATAATATGTTACAAATAAAATCCGTAAATAGCTTGTGAGCCTGCTGATCGAAAACATATCTAGCCGTCGCCTCGCTGATCTCTGGCGCCCAATAATATTTAGCCTACAACATATAATGATAACATTACAAAACTAAAAGAGTATAATCATTATTAATTATAACATTTTAATAACAAACTAACATTTAAGTTTTAAATAAAAACCATTAACACATTACCTTAAACTCATCCCACGCATCGTCCTTCTGCCTCTGTGGCAATTTTTTCCAGTTGGGCCAAAACTCGGTCATTTTGCATACCCTTCTCCACAACCACTTCCAAGACCTTCTTCTCCTGTACAATGCAAGGCCCTAGAGGGTGTGCTGCCTCCTAAGCCTTCATCGCAGATGACAGATATGGAGCTTGATGATGAGTGCGAGGAGACAACCCTTCACGATGTCAACATTGAAGCTTACGATGTAGATGATGACATGCACGGTGGTGGGGGCCAGAGAGCACAGTGTGCTCAGCAGTAATGATGTGGGTCTTTGTTTTCTGGATATCTTAGTTATGACTTATGAGACAATATTAATCTCCAGAGTGTCAGTTTCAATAGTCAAGTTAGTTCCTTGTTTTGGACTAATCTTGTTTTTGTTTTATTTTGGATAAAAAATTTAAAATTGTATGCAATTTACCAATTTGGGAATAGGGTATAGTGTATAGGGTATAGGGTATAGGGTATAGGGTATGTGGTATAGGTATAGTGTATAGTGTATAGGGGTATAGGTATAGGGTATAGGGTTTAGGTATAGGGTATAGGGTATAGGGTATATGGTATAGGATATAGGGTATAGGGTATAGTATAGTGGTATAGGGTATGTGGTATAGGGCATAGGGTATAGGGCATGTGGGATAGGGTATAGGGCATAGGGCATGTGGTATAGGGCATGAGTATAGGCATAGGGTATAGGTATGTGGTATAGGGCATAGGGCATAGTGGCATGTGGTATAGGTATGTGGCATAGGGTATAAGGTATGTGGTATATGGTATAGGATATAGGGTATAGGGGTATGTGGTATGTGGTATAGGTTATAGGTATAGGGCATAGGTATGTGGTATAGGTATGTGGTATGTGGTATAGGGTATATATAGTGTATAGTATATAGGGTATTAGGTTTAGGGTTTATAATTTATTTATTTTTTCAAAAATAATATTTATTGACTCATATTTATTTTTTTGAGAGTAATTTAAAATAACTTTCATATTTTATATAAATAAAAATAATGGCATTATAAAATTAAAATTAATAAATATTTATGATTTATTTATTTTTTCAAAAATATTTATGATATTTTAATGTTTTTTAGTTTGTTATTTTGTTAATTAGTTCTAAAAATAAACAAAAATTACATTTTATTATCAGCAACGGAATTTTTCGTCGCTGATAAATAAAAAAATATTAAATTATCGCGGCGGAAATATTCCGCTCTGTTTAATAAAAAAAAAACATTTAATTTCACCGTCGGAAATATTCCGTCGGTGTAATATTTCAAAAAGAAAAATAAAAAATATTTTAATTTCACCGTCGGAATATTTCCGACGCTGATAAATAAAAAAATAAAAATATGATATATTTTCACTGGCGGAATAATTCCGTCGCTGATAATTATTTAGCGGCGAAATATTCCGTCGGTAAATCAACCGCCAAATTAGCGGCGAAAATAAACGAATATTCGAGGAATATTCGTTTTAGCGGCGGAATTTAGCGGCGGAATTTAGCGGCGGAATTAACTTCCGTCGCTAAATTTGACGCCAAAAATTTTCCGACGCTAAAGCCTATATTCCGCCGCTATTTAGCGACGGAATCTGTCCGTCGCTGATAATTCCGTCGCTAAATAGCCTGTTTCTGGTAGTGCTTCACCAAGTCACCTCTTCAAAATCTAAAACTTTGCCAGCTCAATTCATCAAATCGAGGCTTTGCCAAGTAAAGGGAAGGTTTGTTTGTTGAAAGCCTGCCACAAGCAAATTCTTTGGTGTCAGGATCGGGGCTTAATCATGACTTTAAATCCAACATTGGAAGTCGAGTCTACAAGACCCCTTTCGCACCGACCAGAATAAGAATCTTTTTGGAATCCAGGATGGGCTTCACACTCCGTAACGTAATGCTTCAACGGATTGGGGCTGCATTGAGTACATTTTGAGATCAGTCTTGGTCAAACAACCAGTTTGTTTCTATAACCAATACATTCGGACCTTCCCCACAATACTTCATCAAGTCGGGAGCTTCGCAAGTCATTTGGAGAAGTTTTCGTTCATGGATTCCTTGAGGTCGTTTCAAATATGACTCTCTCTTTGAATGACCAGTCAGTTTAGTGTTTCGCTGTTATCTTGGATCAGACCATCAGTCGGAGCTCTACCGAGTCATCTCTTTAAGCCAGGGCTTTGCCAATGAAAGGATCTTTCCTCGCTTTAATAGAACCTGGGGCTTTGCAGAATTTTTTCCTCAGACCGGGGCTTTGATAAGTCACAACCATCCTCAGAAGAGAGGTTTGGTCACTTTGACATTTGCTTTAGTCTTTGGTTCTAAAAGCCTGTCAGCATTAGCTTCAAATGCCAGAGTTTGAGAAAGGAACATTGATCAAGACCCGAGGTTTAAACCTGGGCCTCAAATTTCAAGAGGGAATTCTAGTCCACATTGACAACATCTCAAAGAACAATGCCAGCCTACCCGTACCCAAAGGATATAACCCCACCTGCTCAAAACCTGCCCAAACAGTTCCCAAGCACATACATCCAAACACATGCATCCCCAACACATTCTTACATACATAAAACCCCTCTCGCATTGCCTTCCCACAAAAGAGTCAGCCCGTGGCTCATGTGACATGCACAAAGAGAAATAACCTTAATTGATTGCAAATCGAAATAGAAAATACTTTTGCCCAAAGTTAGGCTCGCGCATGCCCCAAAAGCAAAATAAAAAAAATATACATATAAAAAATCATCATTCTAAGTGATTTCATGAATTGTTTGTCACCCCTTTAGCTTTGCTAGCATATTCACGGCCATACCATCTCATGCCTACATGCGCCGTCACAAATCTCATACATATCTCTGTTTGTCTCTTCACTAACGAATGCAGGAATTCAAGCATGAAAGACCATTTTCCATCGCTACGGAGACTCATCCTCAACAAGGAAGATATTCACCAAAGCCCAATATCAATGGTTTCAACAAGATTGCAAGAAATCAAATCCCCTTTTCGGCAAGAAATGATTCCGGGCAAAACATGAGAAGACAATCTCCAGTGTATGCAAATCGGTCAGGGACGCCAAAGTTCTCAAGTGCAAGCAGGTCAGGGACGCCGAGTTCTCAAAAGGCAAGTAGGTCATGGACTCCAAGTTCTCAAATGCCACAGCTCTATCCACTACCACATAGCCCCCGCGACTTGCTCTCCGGCAGGTAAGCACAGCAAAGGTACGTTAGTCCCTCAACATATCTCAGAAATATGCATACATTCACAAATGTTTCATGATTACCCATAACTTTTGCTACCTCTTTCTATAATTTGAAAGAGATAGTGAAGTACGCTTTAGTTTTTCCGACTTTAGCTACCTCTATCTCTGGTTCGAAAGAGACAGTGAAGTACGCTTAAGTTTTTCCAACTTTAGCTACCTCTATCCCATAGATAGTGAAGTACGCTTCAGTTTCTCCAAACTTTAGCTACCTCTATCTCATAGATGGTGAAGTACGCTCAAGTTTTTCAAACTTTAGCTACCTCTATCTCATAGATTGTGAAGTACGCTTAAGTTTTCCCAACTTTAGCTACCTCTATCTCATAGATAGTAAAGTACGCTCAAGTTTTTCCAACTTAAGCTACCTCTATCTCATAGATAGAAGTACGCTCAAGTTCTTCAAACTTTAGCTACCTCTATCCCATAGATAGTGAAGTACGCTCAAGTTCTTCAAACTTTAGCTACCTCTATCTCATAGATAGTGAAGTACGCTCAAGTTTTCCAACTTAAGCTACCTCTATCTCATTGATAGTGAAGTACGCTCAAGTTTTCCAACTTAAGCTACCTCTAACTCATAGATAGTGAAGTACGCTCAAGTTTTTCCAACTTTAGCTACCTCTATCTACTCGATAGCGACGTAATCTTTAGTTTCCTCAGGTGACAACCTCCATTAATTGTCAATCAGGTGACAACCTCCATTAATTGTCAAATCAGGTGACTCCTCCATTAATCGTCAAAATCTCAAGGATCCTAGACCTATTCCTAACTATCTAGTGAGACTTGAACTACGAACAAGGCTTGATTCCCCCGGGATACGTAGGTAGCCTTTCATAAAGGACCAGTCATCCGACCACATTGGTCACCCTTTTCCATTCATCACTCCTCAGTGGTGCGTGAGCCTTTCATAAAGGTCCAGCCATCCGACCACATTGATCACCCTTTTCCTTCATCACTCCTCAGTGGTGAGGCAGCCTTTCATGAAGGTCCAGCCATCCGACCACAATGGTCGCCCTTTTCATTCATCACTCCTCAGTGGTGAAATAGCCCCTCATAGAGGTCTAGATATCCGAACACATTGGTCACTTCCTTCATCTAGCATATCCCCAGTAGGATCAGTCATTTGACCTCCTAGGTCACTTTCCTTCCATTTTCCTATGCAAGGGACCATTTTCTCTTCGCCATTCCTCAGTAGATCTTTCCCGAACTACGACCTGGCTTGATTCCTCCGGGATACGTAGGTAGCCTACTTTAGGTTCAGCCAATTCATCATATATGACACCCCTTTCCCCAGCGGATCTTTTCCGAACTACGATCTGGCTTGATTCCTCCGGGATACGTAGGTAGCCTTCCAAAGGTTCAGCCACTCGATCACCTTGGTCACCCAATCCGTCTCGGCATTCGCCAGATTGGATCCTTTTCTATCGACAACCCCACTCGCCCTGCAAGTGACATTGCCGAGGGGCTTCTGTAAGTACCCAAATCTGGCTCATGCCTTTCGGTTAAGTTTTCCGGCAATTTCACGAACTTTTCCAAAGTTCAGGGGCAATTCGGGAACTTTTCCAAACCTTCCGAGGGGCAAAGGACTTGCTAGGAATTAAAATTCCATGTAGTCCTTCACTGGAAAACACCTTCTAGACACCTTGCATGGTTCTAGAAATAAGCTGAGTCACTAAGGGATAAGACCGCACAACTTCATTAGCTGGGGGTTACAGCCGCACGGCTTCATTAGCCATCACCAGACTGCCTATAAATAGAGGCCTCCTCTATTCATTTTGGAGGAGGAATTTCAGGCACTGTTACTCTGCCAAAATACCACCACGAAATTCCAGAAAGCTGAGAGCAACCAAAATCACCTCCTTCCTCTCCAAAACCCATCCAAAGTTGGTCCTTCCTTAGGCAAACTTCAAGGAGATAGAGGAACACCACCATTGGTAACCTCTCCTCCTCTTTTCATTAAAATATACTTGTCATACTTGCTATATTGATCTTTGTTGCTTATATTGTCATTTACTTGCTTGATACTTGATATATTGCCATAAAAATCACATCTTTAGGCATGTAGATCATAATACCCCTATTCCCTTATCACATGGGATCCATGGAAGATACATCCCAAGGATGAACAATAAGACCTCAAATAGCTTGTTCTAGGGTGAATCTCTCACATGGTGATGTGAAAATAGCATCCTTTGCATATAAAAATGTCATCTTTTCATTAAAAATGCCATCTTTATTCATGAATGTCATTCCCCCTTCCCATAGACCTTGCTTCCAAGGATTGTCCACCTAAAAGGTTCATAAAGGACATAGGAAAGCCATAAAGGTCCTTCCTTTACATTCCTAGCCTTATCTTGCATCATGTTCATTACATATATTAGCATAAAAATGTCATCTTTACTTTAAAATGCATTCCCCATGTCCCTCATGGTTGGATCACTCCCCAAGGATTGCCTAGTGACCTTCATAAGGCACAAAAAGGCATAGGATGAGTATAAAGATCCAATCTTTATGCCCCTCCCCTAGTCCCCTTTGGTACTTGGAGCATCTCTTGGAGCGTAATGGTGTAAAGGTCCTATCTTTACATCATTTCCTCCACATAAAGATGCCATAGACGGATTTTTCTTTAGAAAAGGATGAACTTGAGCCCCACATCTTCGATCATCACTTGAGACAAGCATAAATGTCCCGACAAAGCTCAAATCGTCTCAAGATGTAGGATTAGGGCTGTTAATTCGGGCAGGTACCCGTCGGGTCAACCCGGACCGACTCGAATTGACCCGGGATCGACTCGGCTCCATGCAAAAACTCGGGTCGAATTTGTCTCATAGATCAGGACCGTTTTATGGGTCGATTCGGGTCGGGTATACCCGGGTACTCAAATGAGACGTTCGCCGGGTAAGAATCGGAGAAGAGAGAAAGAGGGAGAGAATCGGAAACTCGCACCCATTAACCAAAAAATATGAAAAATTAAAATCAGAAACTCGCACCATACATTCCGGTTGGAGAAGAGAGAAAGAGGGAGAGAATCGGAGAAGAATATCAAAAATCGCACCATACATTCCGGCCAGATCTGAAAATATCGGCCAGATCTAAAACATTTCGGTCAGCTCTCCAGCAAGAACAACAACAGAAACAGAGTCAGCTATCTGAAAATATTCCATCTCCGATCACCGGAGATGGAGAAGGAGACCGAAGGGGGAGAAAGAGAGAGAGTAAGTGTGTGTGTATGTGTGTGTTTACAGAGAGTGAGTAATGAGAGGAAATAATACAAATACCTAATTTGTTGCTGCTACATTTGTTTTTTTTAAAAAAAATCAAATGCCCAATTTGAGCTACAGCCGGGTAACCCGACTCGGCCCGGCCTCACTCGACTCACCATGGCATGAACGAGTCGAACCCGGGTACTCGAGGAACTCGGCTCCCACAACTCGAGTCGGACTCGACAGCCTTTTAAACAACTCGACCCGACTCGAGTAAACCCGACTCGTGTTTTCTTCAATCAAAACCCGACTCGAACTCGGCCATACCTGACTCGAATCCGACCCATTTGCAGCTCTACGTAGGATTGATGGGCAAAGGTCCTTCCTTTCTAAAGAGTCACATCCTTGGACTATAAAAAAAGGTGTCCCTATTCCGATCACATGTGACCCAAGGTCTCATAATGTTGATCATAAGTCCAAGATGAGAACGGGATCAAAGTCCCTAACACATCAAAATCCAAGGAATCCCGAGCGATAACCAAATCATGGTTTATACGTTCGGAAGATACCTTGGCACATTCCTCCTTTTCAAAAACACAACCCACACACGAAAACACAAAGACAAGCATGAAAATCGGATCTTGGAAGACTTGCTTCGGCAAGGCTCCTTGGGTGAACGACGATCCGTTCTTCCCAAGGGGTAACTTAACCTCCGGACCCAAATCCTTTTTTTCAAAGTTTTGAGGAAATCAAAATGGCGTGGCGACTCCATTTTTCAATTTAAACTGGATGTCTTCAAACTGATGTGAGGCGGTGATCTCCTTACATGAGAAAGCGGTTCCAACCATACAAAACAATATTCCAAAAAATGGGAAAAAGCCGCAATCTTGGGCACCACACATTCACAGTAAGTCCAGTCAAACAACTAAAATTTGAAAAAAATCTACTTGGAATCTTTATGTGCTGACAGGTACAGAAAGGTAAGAATCTTTCCGGTCCATCCGAGACCAATATGCATATATCCTTGTATTACAGGGGCCGACAGAACCTCCACCTCAACCGACAACTTCAAAGTCTGTGACGGCAGCAAACTTCAAGTCCGTGACCTCGGCGACAACTTCAAAGTCTGTGACAGAAGCAACCTCAAGCTCGTGACCTCGACAACATCAACAAAGTCTGTGATGGCAGCAAACTTCAAGTCCGTGATCTCGACGACATCAACAAAGTCTGTGACGGCAGCAAACTTCAAGTCTGTGACCACGGCAACAACCACAACAAGAGTCTGTGACGGCAGCAACGACAACAAAGTCCGTGACCTCGGCACAATGGCAACGTCAGTAACCTCGAGCGGCGCACTTCAACAACTTCATCAATAAACAGGTATCTTCAGAATTGGGTCAAGTCTTTGATTCCTCAGTATGATTTTACCTTTTCAAAAAAAAAATCCCTCTTCGATTTTCAAAAATGCTTTTCAAAATACCTAAAATAGTCTTTTTAGTGTTTTGAAGTCGAACTACGTTTGGTCTGATTCTCTCTTAAAGATACGTAGGCAGCCGTGCGGCACGACCATCCCAATGTTCAGAATGATGTCTTTTCTATCGACGACATGACTTCTTTCATAAGTCTTGTCGCCGAGGGGCTCTGTAGACACCCCATTCTAAACCAATAAATCATGATTACACTACTCATCGTCTCTCTTTTGTGTTTTGATGAAAGCATATTAGTTGCGTCATGTTTCGTTAAGTTTTTAACTAACCTCATTAGTTTTGGACCTAACTGACTAACGGAACAACTAAAGAGGAAAAAATGGTCAACCGACTAGTTGTCTCGCACGAGACATACGTGTCTCGCACGAGACAACCCCTCTGAAAGATATGCAGAATCACAATCCTTCTCCGTTTCAAACTCTTTTCTTGATAAAATCTTATCCCATCCGGTTCTCCAATCATATCTGAGTTCTGGAACCTTCCTAGGGGTGTTTTACCTCTCCACCTCTACCTCTTAAACCCTTATAAATACCTGATGGCTTTCAGTATTTCAAGGTCCCCGATCCATGATCGAAAACACACAACACACACATTTTGTTGGTTTCTCTCCCTGAAAGATTCCTACAAAATCACCCTAAAATCACCTAAAGTTTGTTTATCAACCTTGTTGATCAACAAACATAAAAGCCCGAATCAAGGATTGAGGCGAAGCTCTGTCCGCATTAAGATTTGACTGTCATATAGAGTCAAAACTCTACCTGAATCACTTCTCGATCGAGAAGACATCTTAGAACCACGTTCCAAATCAAATACTCCCTAAACGCTAGGTAAAATCCTATAATTTTACTCTATTCTTCTCAACCTCTCTCTATTGACTTTTAGAGTGATGTAATCCCATCAAAAGAATTGGCCTAGAGTCCCTTCAATCCATGGAGGCAATCTCGAAGCATACAATCCGACATTCCTAATCAAGAAACTGATTAGGGTTTTCTTGCTCCTTTATTTTATTGTTAAATTAATTAGATTGATAATACTCAATTGGCAAGACCGATCTTTGGATTGGGTGAAATGGGTGCTCCTCGACCTTCCCATTCCATAACTTAACCCCCGAACCCTCAAATCTCTTTAAAATCAAAAAGGTTATTCTTATTGTTTTTCCTAAATAAATAATAAGTGGCGACTCCTATATGTTAAAAATTCACGCATCGCTACAAGTATGTACAAGCAAGGGTCGAATCCAAAGATACTTGGTGGAAAACAAGTTGATTTAAAGTAGTGAAAAGTAAAAAAGGGGTTTTGATTTGATTGTTTATTCCTACTCTACATATGCAAGAATTAAAATTAAACTAAGAAAACAATTAAAACAATAAAGAAATCAGATTAAACAAGCGATTCACGTATTGGATTTCACAAATACCTTCTCTCTATGCTAAACAAATATAAAAGGAACAATCTCATGAGTTCATTTGGGTTGGTGTGCTATTTGCAACCCTAATATTCTACTCTATATTGTACTTTCCGCAAAGTCTATATAATATACCAAGAATTTATTAAGCACTCAAGAACATTAGAACCTAGATCCTTTCGATTTCCACAAAGTTATAGAATGGATCTAATTATCAAAATAAAGGTCAACGTATAAATCAATCATGCTAGTGAAACAATTTATACCCAATAGTTTAAAAGTCAATCTCTATCTTAACATACAATTGAAACCCCAAAACTCAGTTATAAATACTTTGATAAACAAGAATGAGATTGAATGGAAGTATTAAATTTATATCATAGAGATTTGGTACTTGTTACATCCAATCCATGAATCAAATAAATTAGTTACAAATAGCCATGAAAACAAAAATAAAAAATAAAATAAAGAACATAAAAACTTGAATCCTTGAATCATCCAAGAAAAGATGTAAAAACTATGGAAAAAGATGACCTAAAAGCTTTTGAAGTGTTATATTTATAATAGGGTGAAGGAGGTGCCAAAAACTAGGAAATCAGGTCAAATCCTTGTCAAAAAAGGAAAATTGGAGTTGATGCGTCGAAAATCCCCACGGGTCCAAGAGATTTTCATAATTCTAGAAAAGTCCTCCATTTTTTTCTAAATTCCCAAAAAAGTTCCTGGAAAGAGGGGGTGCGGCTGCCCTTAATGAGGGGTTCGACCTTCCACATGGACAAAAGTTTTTCTTCATTTTGTGTCTTTATAGTCGCTCCTCGTGCATCGCTGACTTGTACTATCGCTGCTAAACTTTCGGAGGTAATAAATTCTTAATACGAACTCTGTTTTGGACGTAGCACATATTGTTGGAAATCTATTGATGAGAAATATCCAATGAAATTGGTTTCTCAATGTTCAAATCTTTTTATTTTCTCGAAATTCCTTCTTTCTTTAACTGTTGCTTCAATCCAGATCATTTCTTTTCGCAATCTTTAAGTTCATAATCTATGCAAATTTACTATTCTTCCCTATACTCATAAACAATCCAAAACACCATTAAAACACCTCTACAATCTAAGGAAGTGCAATAAATAAATCTAAAAGTATATAATTTGGATGGGTAGAAACACATCCATCAACAACTCAAAAGTTTTCAATTGTTGATCACCGGGGTTGGTCGTGTTCTTAGTAGTTGTCAAATAAGAATGATTGACAACCAAGAACAACTGAGAAGTTCTAATTTGTTTGGTTGCCGGAGTGGTTGCCGAAGTTGGTAGCCTTCTTAGTTAACAACCGAGAAGTTCTCAGAAGTTGGTCACCGAAGCGGTCGCCGGAGTTGGTCGCCGACTGGAGTTGCTTGCCTTCTCAGTTGACAAATGAGAACTTAATGATAAGTTATCATTTGTTTGGTCGCCGGAGCGGTCTCCGGAGTTGGTCATGTTCTTAGTAATTATCAACTGAGAACTTACTGATGAGTTCTCAATTGTTTGATCGTTGGAGCGGTTGCCGGAGTTGGTCACTGGTGTTGATCATATTCTTAGTAGATTACAATTGAGAACTTACTGATAAGTTATCAGTTGTTTGGTTGTTGGAGTAGTCGTCGGAGTTGATGGTCGCCGATCAGACACCGGAGTAGGTGGTTTTTGGAGGAGGTGGGGAGGGATGGCCTAAGGTGGGGGTGGTTGGAGGGAAAGTAAAATTATGAGGAGGGTGAAATTAGTAAAATGATGAGAAAGGTTTACTCATTAAGGGTATGTTTGTCCATTCAAAATTTAGGGATTATATAGTTAGTTTTTAAATTTCATATCTTAGAATGTAATACTCCCTCCGTCCCAATAAGAGCTTCCCTTTTTGCCATTTTGGGTGTCCCGCTAATAGCTTCCACTTTCCTTTTTTGGCAAAGGAATCTTTACTATTTCCTCCACTCATTCTCTCTCCTCATTATTTTAATACTCACAACACTATTATAATTTACTATTCCTTCCACTCATTCTCTCTCCTATTTTCAAATTACACTCACAACATCTTTACTTCCCTCCCATTTCCTTAATTTGCGTGATTTTTTAAAAAAGTGGAAGTAATTATTGGGACGGAGGGAGTATTGATTAGGATGAGGGAATATATGGTAAATGTCTCTTTGAACTTTCTTACATGTGGTCACTCCGGCCCAATGAGAGGAAGAGGAAGTCACTGCTAGGGGCCCCCAAATTTTAATGATATTTTGGGGCCCAAAATTGTTATTTATGTTATATACTCCCTCCGCCCCATAAAACATTACCCCTTTTACTATTTTGAGCGTCCCACTTTAAAGTTCCACTTTCCTAAAAAGGAAATTTTTTAATACTTCTTTATTCATGGGACCCACTTGTCATACTCACAACACTTTTCAAATTTACTATTCTCTCCACTCATTCTCTCTCCTCTCACTCACAACACCTACTTTAATAACATTATTCCTTATTTTTCGTTCTCAACAGTAAAGTAAAGGTGTAAAGTTTTGTGGGACGGAGGGAGTATTAAAAACCTGACAACTGTTAAATTAGGATCTCACGTAGCAATGGTTTGAGACTTTGAGTGGAATTCAAAAGTCACGTGCTTTATTTTATTAAGGTTCGAATCTTGCCTCTGCTATTTTTTAATTTTTTTCTTCTCTCCCAATTCAATTAGTTTATACCAATCCAATTAGTTTAGTTTAGCTTTCTTCTCAGAAAATTGAGCTTTATTCTTGTAATATTCTTTGAAGTCTTTGTTGCTATGGCTTTAATAATAATGCAATATTCATTTGAATATTTTTGCAATATTTACTAATAAAATTCTGCAACTTTTTTTGAATTGCAATTATCATTAAAATTTTACTTTAGTATTTCTTTAAATTCATTATCTTAATTCAAATATATTAATCCAACCTAATTACCAAAACCATTTGTCCATGTCCAAATCTCAATCCTTTATTAATTAAATACCCTACGATTGAGTTTAAGTCCAATTATTCTAAATTGTCAAAGCATAAGCAAATACGGAAAGAGAAACATTATATACTAAACAATGAGACTGACAAAATGAGACTAAAAAATACTCCCTCCGTCCCGCCCGACTTAGAACGTTTAGGTTGGGCACGGGAATTAAGGAAAAAATGTAAGTGGGTGGATGTTGTGAGTATGAAAAGTGATGTAGATGAGAGAAAGTGGGGTAGGGAGTAATGAGTGAAAATTTGTTGTGAATGTAAATGTGGGTCCCATTAATAAAGTACTTTCCATTTTGGGGTTGTCCTAAATCGAATGAGACGCCCAAAATGAAAAAATGTCCTAAATCGAACGGGACGGAGGGAGTATTTGACACCACCAACATACCGTCATCAGTTGGGGATACAGAATTGAGGGCCCCAAACAAAGAGTTCTATTTGGGCCTCAAATCCCATAGGACCGGCCATGGGTCACTCCATCCAAAAAATCACTAAAAAATTATGAATGTTAGTCACGTTACCTCACATGAATAATCTCTATTAAAATTTGTTGTACTTGGTTAATTTATAGTATTTTTTAATAGTTTTTTTTTTTTCAGTAATGAATATCTTAAGTTATTACAAAAGATTGACATTTGAAAGTGTCTTCGGTGTATATTGAACCCTTGACCTTTTGTATAGAAAGAAAAAACGGATTACGCTTGAGCTAAAGCTTTTTGGCTTGTTAATATATGCTCCGTAGTTAATATTCGTATGAACCATCATTATCCAGTTACCATATTGGATGATGACTAATCCGATTTGAGTTAGGTAGGATCACAATTCCGGTAAAGTTCGATCTCTCCCTTGTCAAGTTTTAAAATTACTGCATTTTATGGGTCATGGCTCAAACATGAGATATCTGGTTAAGCAAGAACACAACCTTATCGAGTGATTTAGGCATTTTGTGGTGTTATTTTATTGTTAATACAAAATAAAAAACAACTTTTCACCCGGTCGGCCTCTTCTCTCTTTATCTGAAGTCCCACCATTGTAGTTGCTAGGGATAGCAATGGGACGGGTTTAGGATGGGTTTAGCATATCCCAAACCCGCCCCTACTCAAAATCTCTAAAACCCGAACTCGCCTCGCCCCCGCCCAGAATAAGCGAAAGCCCGGACTCGCCCTGTTTACTCTATAACATTGAAAAATCTTACTATTTCACTGTAAAATGCTATTATCTTTTTGTTATTATTTTTTTCTTAAAAATCAAAAGCCTATACTATTGTATAAAACCAAAAAAAATTACATTGCATCATCACATATAATTAGAAGTAATATATACATATTATTAATATTTAAGTAACTATTAAAAATAAAACTATATACTATGCGGGACGGGTTAAATGAGGCGAGTTCAAAGTAATCCCAAACTCGTCCCAAATTCGATGAGTTTTAAAAAATGCTTCCCAAATCTTTCTCATTCGGGGCATGTCAATGCGGGTTTGGGACTAGTTCAGAATTTTTGTTATCCCTAGGAGCTGCCTCCCAAATTTAACCTTTTTATGAACTTAACCCTAACTAGGATTTCTTTATTCATTCTCACTTCTATTATCCCCAAGCCATAGTGGGATATTCTTAAACCCGATTTCTTGTACCTTCCTCCTAAAAATTCTTAGACATCTTCGAAGATGTTTTTTTTTGGAAGCAAACGAACATATATTATTAGCATTATAAAATAACAAGGAGTTGGGGCATACAAACGTTATACACGTAAAAGAAGCACAAGAAATACAATCAGTCAAACAATTGGCTCATCGATCAACTAAACGTATAGAGTAATTATGAACACGAATCACAACTCGATATGTTTGAAGGAGGCTGCCTAATTTAATTAAACATCTTTCATCAGAAATCACTACATCATATACTGCCTTCATGAACACACTCTTTCGAGACTTCCAGATTAATAACATATGATTACGCATAAGCCAAAAATTGATCGAAAGATCAGTTAAAGACGTTCCTTCCAAACATATATCTGATATGTTATTGTTCGAAAAAAAAAAGCAACCAAATCAACAACCAATTTATCATCCTCACCGTACGTTAGATTGAGATTAGACAACACAAAATCAATACACAAAATTCTCAACAAAGGAGAAAAACAAATGCCCTCAACAAAGGAGGAAAAACAAAGATTCTTACAAATTGAGATAAAACCAAATTAAAAACTAGAAATGACATTTATTTAAAATTTACTAGATTACAAAGCAAATAAGAATGAGATCATCAAATAATTGTATTTAATCACAAAGATTACAAACTGCTGTTTGAGATCAAAGAGGGTGAATTAAATCAAGTAACAAAATTAAACAAGAATTAACGAAGAGAAAAGGAAGAAAAAAAGAAGATTAATAAGATATTTAGATACTAGCCATACATTATTAAAGATGTTCCCCTCGGTGATATGCGAACATATTTATAGTTGTTCTTCCACTATTAGTCGAACACCATTGAAGATGTTGTTTTGACATCTATATATATATATATATATATATATATATATCAGAAAATTTTGGGGGAAACTAGTATTATAAAAAGTCTTGTTTTTGATTTAAAAAAATCGATACATGATTTTAAACCAAACTAACCGGTGTCTTTTTGAACCGGTCATTAAACCAAACTAGTTTCTTCCTTCTTCGTTCAATTTCTAAATTGAAGGGAAAATTGTTTAATTTTTCAAAATCAAAACAAGCGGACAGATCGGCGACTGTAGAACCGGAGACAGAGGCTGAAATCGAAGTTCAAAAAGTACCTCCCTATCTGATTTCTTCTCTCAATCTCGAAAAAGCCATTCGCGGAATCCGTAATTACCATCCTATGTCTCTAAATTGTTGAATTGTTAATTGAGGATAATTGCATATTGTTGATGAATTTTTGTTTTAGAGTACCGCGATTACGGAGACAGATTACTACGATGTACTTGGACTTGGATCAGGATGTTCATACGACGCGGTAAATCATGAATTCCTTTGGACTTAAACTGAAATCGAATTAGGGTTTTTGTTTGGATCCAATTTTCAACTAGGGCTTTGTGTGTATTTGATTTATAATCAGATAGCAGTTGCATAAGCTGGAGGAACTAACGAACAAAGGAGTGGAGGATCAAGATGAACTTAGCAAGGATCTTGAGCTCTTAAAGGCTCGAACAAACTAAATTCAATTTGGTTTTAGCAAGTTGAAGGGAAAATTGTTTGATTTTTCTTTTGTGTTTGTTAATTTATCTGGATTTACCGTTCGATTCTAAGCAAAATGAGAGTGAAACATATAGCGAATAAAAATGCCATGAAAGCTAGGGTTACGGAGGTATGTGTTTTAAGTAAATTTCGCTTGATTCTAACTCTTTTATTCATTTATTGTGTTTATTTTAAGTTTATTTGTTTGATTTTGTGATGGATTTTCTAAGATTAATTCACGTTCTCACTGTCTCCTCCAAATAAACTGTGGTGTCTGTTTGGTCCTAAAGACAAATTTTATGCCATCTTGGCGATTCTTGAATGCTGTGAGATATGGGATTTGTGAAATTTATGCTCCAATGAGCTTTGCCACTAATTCCTTTCCAGAATGAGTTATGCCCTTCACAATGATTCATGCATGCCATCTGTTCGATGAAATGTCTATAAGATAAAAACTAAGGTAAATTGGCAGGGCTTCTTGTCATATTTACACCATTATCACTCTACGATTTGACACATGAAAGCAATATTAGTGGAGATGCTATGCAATTTGTTTAGAAGATAGGAAAAAAAGGACTATGAAGTTAAACTCTAACGTGGAATTCTAATGGTTTAAACATCAAAAGAACTGACCTTGTAGATGGGTCGGGGATTGTGTAGATGAATTGATGTTGCATCACCTTAGTACTATCAACACAAATTCATGTTGCATTATATATCATGACAAATACGCAGTCTAACTTGTACTTTTAGTAGTATATATCGTGACAAATTAATACCGACAATTAATTAAATTGTACTTTTAGTAGTATATATTACATTGTACTGTGTGTTATACTTACTGAGTTCAATACACAGTCTAACTTGTGCTTTTAGTAGTATAACTTGATGTTTTTATTAGTCATACTTGGTTATATTTTACTGAAGTAATTTTTATTTTATTTGTTGCAGCCTGCTGCTAATGATTCTGAATTAGAGTATTCTACTAGTGGTGATGGTGATGGTGTTGGTGAAGATCAAGGATATTCTTTGTGAGGACCCCGACCCGGAACCTACACGTGTCCCAAGCTGGAGCATCCTCAAACTAACCCAAATATCAAAAACTTTTAAAATCTTTATTTAAACTTTCAAAGTAAATATAAGTATTATAACCATTTTCAAAATAAGTCTACACCTTTTCACAATGGAGAAATAGTTGACTAACTTAGAAAGTACGAAACTGTTTAGTTACAAAAAGGCATCGGTTATAACAATAAATGAAGATTTAATAATACAATTTCCGTAAATGATTTATACCAACGTACACTTTCCATACCAATCTAATCAACCCGACAAATCCCAAAATATAACCTCCAAACTCCTCACCGCCCTTACTTGGTCGGTCCACCTGTCTCGGAATCTAAAACAGTAAAAGGGAGAGGGGTGAGAATAAATCTCAAAGCAAGCTATTATGAATGCAAAGAATATGCCATATAAGATGCAACACATAACAAGTTGCACATAACACGTTGGAAAAACTGCAAACACCTTACGTTACCTTGGTTTACCTTTTCCCGTCTCGAACGGTAGTCGTACAACATTGGGTATAATAATACTCCAATCTTACAGCCGAAGCTGCTTAAGCAATACTCACGTCTTATAAGACCCGTTTTTCAGGGAACCAAATAAGACAGTAGCAACTCTATAAGGCTTTTGGCTTAATACAGATGCTATACCCCATCTTGTGGCCACAGGAGGGGACGGCCACAGATATAACATAATCCGATCACATTAGGTCACACTTCCATAATTGATCGTATTATGTTATACCCCCAAATGTCAGCTGACTCACACATTATCAAGCACATAATAGATACTTGAATAAATCCACAAAGGGGATAAACAACATAGCAACATGGTAAAATATACTCATGCTCAATCAACATCATAGTGCAACATTTCTTTAACACACTATGCATAAATAAGCAATATAGCCACATGGTAAAATATACTCATGTTCAATAATAATCAGAGTGCAGCATTTATGTAATACACTAAGCATAACCCAATCCATGAATAGGTACTCAAGTAAGATAATGAGATATCATCAACCTATCTTACTTAGTCATTATACGACAATATATGATCTCCATAAGGATCCAAGTTAACTCTACCAAGTTGGAGTCACCTTTAATAAACTGTCAAATGATTTCTAAGTCGAAGATAGAGTGCTTCCATATTTCCATTTAAACCCAATTAAGGTGCCATTAAGTGATACAATTTCTCTAAGTATAACTTAGGTTAAAAGGATTAATTCATATCCGAAAAGATTAGGTTCCAAACTTTATTTTGGTTAAGGATTGTGCTAGGAGGTTACTAGTGAAAATTCGGCGAAACAGGGAACTAAGCCAATTCGCCCACATGGGCGACCGCCCATAACCCCTTGGGCGACCGCCCAAGAGAGATTTCTAGGCAACCTAACTTCGCCAAGATGGGCGGCCGCTCATCACCACTGGGCGACCGCCCAAGACCTCGCCTCCAGCCAACTCCATTTCCAAACCCTTGTTTACTTAGGTTCTTCTTTTCCTTTTTACATCTTCCTAACTTTCATAATCACCCAAAGAATTTCCTAATTTTACAAACTCATTCTAAACCCTTTAAACCAAAATAACATAATTCTAGATTACTTTCCACAAGATTTCCAACTCATTTTATCAACTCATTTCAAGTAAATCCTCTAAAATTAACCCAACCCATTTCTTTCATTCTAAATCAACTTCTAAGAACAAGAGCCTCATTTTATTTCATTTAAACTCAAAGTGATCTAAACCTAGATTTATTACCACTTGATTTTCCACCCACTTTACTACCATTTTCAAGATTTAACATTCTAAATCTAACTCCACCCATTTCTTATACTTCCAAATTTACTTCCATTAACAATAATATCATACTATGTTATTTACCCATTTCTTAACTTCAAAGAGGATTCCAACCATTCTAAACTAGTTCCTTCCATTTCTTTCATTATTTAACACTTCCAAGAACACCCACATTTCCTTATGATCTAAATCAATTCCTTCCCTCCAAGAGAGTTACCAAAGCATCCTATGAGCATTTTAACAACAATAACAACAATAGTTATCTCATGAACAATTAGAGAAGAGAAGGGTCATAATAACTCACTTTTAAAATGGGAGATGGATCATGGATTTCTTTAGCTTGATGAACTCCTCTTGGTCTCCCGATTCCAAAAGTACTCTTAGATCTAAAATTGGTGAAGGATTGATCTCTATAAGCTTAGGAAGGAAGGCTTTCAAGGAGGGAAGTTCCATGGAGTTTTGTAGAGAAAATAAAATGAAGAAGAAGAAGAAGAAAGATGAAGTATAAAAGTGGTAAAAGGGGAGAGGGGGGCCGGCTAGGTGGGGGGGGGGGGGAATTTGGGGAAAAGTCAAGATAGTGGTATGGTCCCCCATACCACACTTTTAAAATCTTTCCACAATTTATTTCTTTCCCCTACACAAACTAAAGTCTAACTACTCACATTTTATTTATTGTTAATTAGTATATTTTCCCCATGGATTTTATTTAATTTTCTCAATTATCTCATCCTAATATAAAATCAAAGATATAAAAATGATCACATAATATTAACAAAAATTTTAAAAGTACACAATATGATGTTAAATTGGTGCCTAGGGTTAGGGTCGTTACACTCACTCCCCCTTAAAGAAAATTCGTCCCGAATTTGACTGTCACTTACCTAACTGATCAACCCGCCTCGGTTACATGTATACCTCTTTTCGGGACTTCAATTCCCAAACAGTCCCTTCAATGTTGTGATTCTTCCCAAAAAAATTTTTTTTAATTCCCTTAATAATATGATATTACCACTCAACGACCCAAGCATACTATACAAATATCACTAACCCGAATTTTCACGATCTCAAAGAAAATATAAATAAATAAAAGTATTACAACTTATGTCACCAAATACGTTACGATATTACATTTAAAACTTCAATTACTCTACAATTTGCTCCAAGTCAGTCTATAAGCCAAATCACCAACCCTTTCTAAAACTTCAAATGGATTAACAAATTTTGGCGCCAATCTACCTTAGGCCTTGCTTCTCTAACCTCAACCCAACAAATTAGAGATCGATATTTTCTTCCCTAACAATGCCTCATACGGTTTTATCTCAAAGTTAGAATAATAACTGCTATCATACGCATCCAACCACTGGTAATCATACGACCTATCGACTACCAAAATCCATTGTACATGCCCGTAGCATATCCTCAACAATACGTAATGATTCCTCAATTTTCACAAGGTTAAACTCAATAACATTCCTACATTCCAAAAGGACCTTCCCAAATGATGTCTATCCAATCCATTTAATACTAGGGGTTTATACAACTAAACGATCCCCTAACATATATGAGGACTTGATCAAAGAATTGCATCACTTATAAACATATACAATGAGTAGAAAATAAAATCAACTTTCTATAAACAAAACAACATACTCCTTTTTACTTCCAAGGTAACCCAATCACAAAACCCATCGTTTTAATACTCTTAAGTTCAATCCTAGAACTCTAAGTATTTTAATAAATCTTCTAATGTCAACATTCTATTATCACCATTCAATGTTCCAATCATGTTCAGACTAGTGACAAATCAATATTCAAATTGAATGGTTGGCCGCCCACAACGGAGCCGATCCAACTCCAAAACAAAAACCGAGTCTACTGCGACTTCCACATTAATAACTCCACAATTTATCAATTATTTCTCGGATCAAAACTTTTAATACAATTAATCACTATAGGGGAACTAGGTTGCTTTTCTACTTGCTTCTGTACGAACTATAACTTTAAAGTAACATGTCTTTCGAAAATTTACAACATTTTTCGTAATTTCAAATGATAATATAAGAAGAGATCCAAAGAGACCCGAATGGTTTACTTATTTAAAACCGGCCCATACCAGCTTTTAATTAACTAAACCACTCGTAAATTTCAAAGGATTGATAAGCTAACAAAAATAACTCGAGTGATTTAATTATCTACAACCGTCCCATACCAAAGTAGATAGTCAAATTACTCACGTATTTTAATTTACACAAAACCGGTTTACTGACCTTATTAAATCAACTACCCCTGAAGGGCACAATTGCTCATACCGAAGTTCGATATACAACCCAAAGTTTTAAAGCACATTTAAAACAATTCTAACATAATATTTTTGTTTGACTTCTAATTATAGTGTAGCCACCACTCATAATATTTTTACTTAGTTGAATTCCTTATAAGAAAACACAGTCTCGTAATTCTTATTACTATCTTTGATAAATAACACTAAACATTTATTAAGATTATAAACTTGGCAAAGCATCCTCACTTCAAGAATTCTTCAAGTTGAATATTCAACGCCTTTACTTAATTTGAGTCATCTATTCCCTACCTTTGATACTGGTATTGTACTTAGCAACAACATTTTGTAAACATCTAGTTCCCAATCAAATACCATAATTTCTAAATAAGAAAATATAATTGGAACTCTCATAGATCAATCATTCCCAAATTTCAATTAAACATTACGGTATAATCTAACTTAACTCTCAATAACCATCAACAAACTCAAAATCCGTATAACGTCAATATCTTTCAAGCATCACACTAATCCCTCATATGATTCACGTAACTAAGTCGACCTATAATATATAATCATCCTAAAGTATCCTGTCTTCCAATAAGATTTATCCTCATTTTCTCAACTAATGATAATAAATTCTCAAAACGAACCATATACATATATTACCAATTTCTGAAGTTGATCCTTTAAGTCACCAATAACTGTATCTATTATACTTCTTCGCATTTACCCTATTTACCTCTCCATAACTAATACACAATCCACAAATCAAAACGGTCATACTATATATAAATGTTGTCTTAAGTATATCCTTAAAGCAAATTCTCACTGTAAACTAATAACCATTGAGTATCCTACTAGTTTCTAAAATCAGTCATACAAATCGTCAACAAGTGCTAACGAATACTTATTCTTCACAGTTACCTATTTAAGATCTCTATAACCTTATAATTAACCACCAAGTATCATCTTTTCTAAATATAGTAACAATTTACCCTTATGGAGATTCACTACGCTCATTATCTTCTTTACCAAATAATTTTCCCAAAATGAATCATCAATTCTGTCATCCCAATTAGTGTCCTCTATCTAGGAATCCGAATACTAAAATAGTACCTTATATCAACTCAAAGCTTCAATATACTGGTATGATACCTGATGCAAACCCGTTTTTGAACCTCACTTGAAAAGCACCACCTAATCAACTTATAGGGTGATATCACTTACAAGAATATCAGATTTCCTATTCAAATTAGTAGCAAGACTTCAATCATTCTCTCCTTAGAGAATAAACTTATAGCACATAAGGCAAAGATATATTAGTTCCATAAGATCTCTTACTCGCGATATTTTATAACTCATATAATCCCACTTAGACTATCACTTTCAATACTAGTCTCATATATCTAGTCTCCCCACGAGACACCAATGTATAAATACTCAAGCAAGTTACACAACCATAACCCACTCTTAATTAGGCCATATACCTAACCTCAACTAAGAGTTTACCAATTCATTTACTACCGGTATACGAGATAATTCAAGTGTATTTTAAATCAAATATAGCACACAACCCAAATAACCTTCACATTCCTTAGGCCATACTTTCGACATTTACGCATATATGACATAATAGCAAATAATGACTTATTCGCCTCAACCACACATGGAGGCAAGTCAAACATAGATAAGGAGACTCGCTTCTTGCGACGCCCTCCCCAAACACCACAACTACTCAAATAATTCAGGTCAATATAATCAATAATTCTCGGATTGGTAACTCGACCAAATCCAACGGCAATACATGCCCACATATGGATACTTCACAACTACCACGATAAACAAGAATGATTCGAGGTACTCTCCCATAGGAGTAGAACCTCCAAAGACGTAAGGCAACTTTTAGGCCAATTATGCAATTAAAGATGAAATGTAATGCCACATGAGAACGAATGTACGAGGATTTATAAAAGTATGAACCCTAATTCCCGAGACAGTAAAATACCTCAAATGATGGTGGGAAATCTATCTTTCCAAGACTCACCTTTCCTTGATTCCTTGGTTGGTCAATATCATTTTCTCGTCTTTGAACAAATTCCCGCATTAAACTCTCGACGTAAGTTATCGCACACTCTCACTCGCCTAGACTTACCCGAGAACTCTAACCGAGCTCGATACCAACCGTGAGAACCCCGACCCGAACCTACACGTGTCCCAAGCTGGAGCATCCTCAAACTAACCCAAATATCAAAAACTTTTAAAATCTTTATTTAAACTTTCAAAGTAAATATAAGTATTATAACCATTTTCAAAATAAGTCTACACCTTTTCACAATGGAGAAATAGTTGACTAACTTAGAAAGTACGAAACTGTTTAGTTACAAAAGGCATCGGTTATAACAATAAATGAAGATTTAATAATACAATTTCCGTAAATGATTTATACCAACGTACACTTTCCATACCAATCTAATCAACCCGACAAATCCCAAAATATAACCTCCAAACTCCTCACCGCCCTTACTTGGTCGGTCCAATTGCCTCGGAATCTAAAACAAGAAAGGGAGAGGGGTGAGAATAAATCTCAAAGCAAGCTATTATGAATGCAAAGAATATGCCATATAAGATGCAACACATAACAAGTTGCACATAACACGTTGGAAAACTGTAAACACCTTACGTTACCTTGGTTTACCTTTTCCCGTCTCGAACGGTAGTCGTACAACATTGGGTATAATAATACTCCAATCTTACAAGAGCCGTTTAAGCAATACTCACGTCTTATAAGACCCGTTTTCGTGGAACCAAATAAGACAAGAGCAACTCTATAAGGCTTTTGGCTCAATACAGATGCTATACCCCATCCTGTGGCCACAGGAGGGGACGGCCACAGATATAAACATAATCCGATCACATTAGGTCACACTTCCATAATTGATCGTATTATGTTATACCCCCAAATGTCAGCTGACTCACACATTATCAAGCACATAATAGATACTTGAATAAATCCACAAAGGGGATAAACAACATAGCAACATGGTAAAATATACTCATGCTCAATCAACATCATAGTGCAACATTTCTTTAACACACTATGCATAAATAAGCAATATAGCCACATGGTAAAATATACTCATGTTCAACAATAATCGTAGTGCAAAGATTTATGTAATACACTAAGCATAACCCAATCCATGAATAGGTACTCAAGTAAGATAATGAGATATCATCAACCTATCTTACTTAGTCATTATACGACAATATATGATCTCCATAAGGATCCAAGTTAACTCTACCAAGTTGGAGTCACCTTTAATAAACTCACAAATGATTTCTAAGTCGAAGATAGAGTGCTTCCATATTTCCATTTAAACCCAATTAAGGTGCCATTAAGTGATACAATTTCTCTAAGTATAACTTAGGTTAAAAGGATTAATTCATATCCGAAAAGATTAGGTTCCAAACTTTATTTTGGTTAAGGATTGTGCTAGGAGGTTACTAGTGAAAATTCAAATAAACAGGAACTAAGCCAATTCGCCCACATGGGCGACCGCCCATAACCCCTCGGGCGACCGCCCAAGAGAGATTTCTAGGCAACCTAACTTCTCGCCAAGATGGGCGGCCGCTCATCACCACTGGGCGACCGCCCAAGACCTCACCCACCTAACTCCATTTCCAAACCCTTGTTTACTTAGGTTCTTCTTTTCCTTTTACATCTTCCTAACTTTCATAATCACCCAAAGAATTTCCTAATTTTACAAACTCATTCTAAACCCTTTAAACCAAAATAACATAATTCTAGATTACTTTCCACAAGATTTCCAACTCATTTTATCAACTCATTTCAAGTAAATCCTCTAAAATTAACCCAACCCATTTCTTTCATTCTAAATCAACTTCTAAGAACAAGAGCCTCATTTTATTTCATTTAAACTCAAAGTGATCTAAACCTAGATTTATTACCACTTGATTTTCCACCCACTTTACTACCATTTTCAAGATTTAACATTCTAAATCTAACTCCACCCATTTCTTATACTTCCAAATTTACTTCCATTAACAATAATATCATACTATGTTATTTACCCATTTCTTAACTTCAAAGAGGATTCCAACCATTCTAAACTAGTTCCTTCCATTTCTTTCATTATTTAACACTTCCAAGAACACCCACATTTCCTTATGATCTAAATCAATTCCTTCCCTCCAAGAGAGTTACCAAAGCATCCTATGAGCATTTTAACAACAATAACAACAATAGTTATCTCATGAACAATTAGAGAAGAGAAGGGTCATAATAACTCACTTTTAAAATGGGAGATGGATCATGGATTTCTTTAGCTTGATGAACTCCTCTTGGTCTCCCGATTCCAAAAGTACTCTTAGATCTAAAATTGGTGAAGGATTGATCTCTCTATAAGCTTAGGAAGGAAGGCTTTCAAGGAGGGAAGTTCCATGGAGTTTTGTAGAGAAAATAAAATGAAGAAGAAGAAGAAGAAAGATGAAGTATAAAAGTGGTAAAAGGGGAGAGGGGGGGCCGGCTAGGTGGGGGAATTTGGGGAAAAGTCAAGATAGTGGTATGGTCCCCATACCACACTTTTAAAATCTTTCCACAATTTATTTCTTTCCCCTACACAAACTAAAGTCTAACTACTCACATTTTATTTATTGTTAATTAGTATATTTTCCCCATGGATTTTATTTAATTTTCTCAATTATCTCATCCTAATATAAAATCAAAGATATAAAAATGATCACATAATATTAACAAAAATTTTAAAAGTACACAATATGATGTTAAATTGGTGCCTAGGGTTAGGGTCGTTACACTCACTCCCCCTTAAAGAAAATTCGTCCCGAATTTGACTGTCACTTACCTAACTGATCAACCCGCCTCGGTTACATGTATACCTCAGACTTCAATTCCCAAGCAGTCCCTTCAATGTTGTGATTCTTCCCAAAAAAAATATTTTTTAATTCCCTTAATAATATGATATTACCACTCAACGACCCAAGCATACTATACAAATATCACTAACCCGAATTTTCACGATCTCAAAGAAAATATAAATAAATAAAAGTATTACAACTTATGTCACCAAATACGTTACGATATTACATTTAAAACTTCAATTACTCTACAATTTGCTCCAAGTCAGTCTATAAGCCAAATCACCAACCCTTTCTAAAACTTCAAATGGATTAACAAATTTTGGCGCCAATCTACCTTAGGCCTTGCTTCTCTAACCTCAACCCAACAAATTAGAGATCGATATTTTCTTCCCTAACAATGCCTCATACGGTTTTATCTCAAAGTTAGAATAATAACTGCTATCATACGCATCCAACCACTGGTAATCATACGACCTATCGACTACCAAAATCCATTGTACATGCCCGTAGCATATCCTCAACAATACGTAATGATTCCTCAATTTTCACAAGGTTAAACTCAATAACATTCCTACATTCCAAAAGGACCTTCCCAAATGATGTCTATCCAATCCATTTAATACTAGGGGTTTATACAACTAAACGATCCCCTAACATATATGAGGACTTGATCAAAGAATTGCATCACTTATAAACATATACAATGAGTAGAAAATAAAATCAACTTTCTATAAACAAAACAACATACTCCTTTTTACTTCCAAGGTAACCCAATCACAAACCCATCGTTTTAATACTCTTAAGTTCAATCCTAGAACTCTAAGTATTTTAATAAATCTTCTAATGTCAACATTCTATTATCACCATTCAATGTTCCAATCATGTTCAGACTAGTGACAAATCAATATTCAAATTGAATGGTCAAGCCGCCCACAACGGAGCCGATCCAACTCCAAAACAAAAACCGAGTCTCATCGCGACTTCCACATTAATAACTCCACAATTTATCAATTATTTCTCGGATCAAAACTTTTAATACAATTAATCACTATAGGGAACTAGGTTGCTTTTCTACTTGCTTCGTACGAACTATAACTTTAAAGTAACATGTCTTTCGAAAATTTACAACATTTTTCGTAATTTCAAATGATAATATAAGAAGAGATCCAAAGAGACCCGAATGGTTTACTTATTTAAAACCGGCCCATACCAGCTTTTAATTAACTAAACCACTCGTAAATTTCAAAGGATTGATAAGCTAACAAAAATAACTCGAGTGATTTAATTATCTACAACCGTCCCATACCAAACGGTAGATAGTCAAATTACTCATGTATTTTAATTTACACAAAAACGGTTTCTTCGACCTTATTAAATCAACTACCCCTGAAGGGCACAATTGCTCATACCGAAGTTCGATATACAACCCAAAGTTTTAAAGCACATTTAAAACAATTCTAACATAATATTTTTGTTTGACTTCTAATTATAGTGTAGCCACCACTCATAATATTTTTACTTAGTTGAATTCCTTATAAGAAAACACAGTCTCGTAATTCTTATTACTATCTTTGATAAATAACACTAAACATTTATTAAGATTATAAACTTGGCAAAGCATCCTCACTTCAAGAATTCTTCAAGTTGAATATTCAACGCCTTTACTTAATTTGAGTCATCTATTCCCTACCTTTGATACTGGTATTGTACTTAGCAACAACATTTTGTAAACATCTAGTTCCCAATCAAATACCATAATTTCTAAATAAGAAAATATAATTGGAACTCTCATAGATCAATCATTCCCAAATTTCAATTAAACATTACGGTATAATCTAACTTAACTCTCAATAACCATCAACAAACTCAAAATCCGTATAACGTCAATATCTTTCAAGCATCACACTAATCCCTCATATGATTCACGTAACTAAGTCGACCTATAATATATAATCATCCTAAAGTATCCTGTCTTCCAATAAGATTTATCCTCATTTTCTCAACTAATGATAATAAATTCTCAAAACGAACCATATACATATATTACCAATTTCTGAAGTTGATCCTTTAAGTCACCAATAACTGTATCTATTATACTTCTTCGCATTTACCCTATTTACCTCTCCATAACTAATACACAATCCACAAATCAAAACGGTCATACTATATATAAATGTTGTCTTAAGTATATCCTTAAAGCAAATTCTCACTGTAAACTAATAACCATTGAGTATCCTACTAGTTTCTAAAATCAGTCATACAAATCGTCAACAAGTGCTAACGAATACTTATTCTTCACAGTTACCTATTTAAGATCTCTATAACCTTATAATTAACCACCAAGTATCATCTTTTCTAAATATAGTAACAATTTACCCTTATGGAGATTCACTACGCTCATTATCTTCTTTACCAAATAATTTTTCCAAAATGAATCATCAATTCTGTCATCCCAATTAGTGTCCTCTATCTAGGAATCCGAATACTAAAATAGTACCTTATATCAACTCAAAGCTTCAATATACCGGTATGATACCCGATGCAAACCCGTTTTTGAACCTCACTTGAAAAGCACCACCTAATCAACTTATAGGGTGATATCACTTACAAGAATATCAGATTTCCTATTCAAATTAGTAGCAAGACTTCAATCATTCTCTCCTTAGAGAATAAACTTATAGCACATAAGGTAAAGATATATTAGTTCCATAAGATCTCTTACTCGCGATATTTTATAACTCATATAATCCCACTTAGACTATCACTTTCAATACTAGTCTCATATATCTAGTCTCCCCACGAGACACCAATGTATAAATACTCAAGCAAGTTACACAACCATAACCCACTCTTAATTAGGCCATATACCTAACCTCAACTAAGAGTTTACCAATTCATTTACTACCGGTATACGAGATAATTCAAGTGTATTTTAAATCAAATATAGCACACAACCCAAATAACCTTCACATTCCTTAGGCCATACTTTCGACATTTACGCATATATGACATAATAGCAAATAATGACTTATTCGCCTCAACCACACATGGAGGCAAGTCAAACATAGATAAGGAGACTCGCTTCTTGCGACAGTCCTCCCCAAACACCACAACTACTCAAATAATTCAGGTCAATATAATCAATAATTCTCGGATTGGTAACTCGACCAAATCCAACGGCAATACATGCCCACATATGGATACTTCACAACTACCACGATAAACAAGAATGATTCGAGGTACTCTCCCATAGGAGTAGAACCTCCAGCACGTAAGGCAACTTTTAGGCCAATTATGCAATTAAAGATGAAATGTAATGCCACATGAGAACGAATGTACGAGGATTTATAAAAGTATGAACCCTAATTCCTGAGACAGGTAAAATACCTCAAATGATGGTGGGGAAATCTATCTTTCCAAGACTCACCTTTCCTTGATTCCTTGGTTGGTCAATATCATTTTCTGTCTTTGAACAAATTCCTGCATTAAACTCTCGACGTAAGTTATCGCACACTCTCACTCAGCTAGACTCTACCCGAGAACTCTAACCGAGCTCTGATACCAACTGTGAGAACCCCGACCCGGAACCTACACGTGTCCCAAGCTGGAGCATCCTCAAACTAACCCAAATATCAAAAACTTTTAAAATCTTTATTTAAACTTTCAAAGTAAATATAAGTATTATAACCATTTTCAAAATAAGTCTACACCTTTTCACAATGGAGAAATAGTTGACTAACTTAGAAAGTACGAAACTGTTTAGTTACAAAAAGGCATCGGTTATAACAATAAATGAAGATTTAATAATACAATTTCCGTAAATGATTTATACCAACGTACACTTTCCATACCAATCTAATCAACCCGACAAATCCCAAAATATAACCTCCAAACTCCTCACCGCCCTTACTTGGTCGGTCCACCTGTCTCGGAATCTAAAACGAGAAAGGGAGAGGGGTGAGAATAAATCTCAAAGCAAGCTATTATGAATGCAAAGAATATGCCATATAAGATGCAACACATAACAAGTTGCACATAACACGTTGGAAAAGCGTAAACACCTTACGTTACCTTGGTTTACCTTTTCCCGTCCGAACGGTAGTCGTACAACATTGGGTATAATAATACTCCAATCTTACGGTGAAGCCGCTTAAGCAATACTCACGTCTTATAAGACCCGTTTTTCAGGGAACCAAATAAGACAGTAGCAACTCTGTAAGGCTTTTGGCTCAATACAGATGCTATACCCCATCCTGTGGCCACAGGAGGGGACGGCCACAGATATAACATAATCCGATCACATTAGGTCACACTTCCATAATTGATCGTATTATGTTATACCCCCAAATGTCAGCTGACTCACACATTATCAAGCACATAATAGATACTTGAATAAATCCACAAAGGGGATAAACAACATAGCAACATGGTAAAATATACTCATGCTCAATCAACATCATAGTGCAACATTTCTTTAACACACTATGCATAAATAAGCAATATAGCCACATGGTAAAATATACTCATGTTCAACAATAATCAGAGTGCAGCATTTATGTAATACACTAAGCATAACCCAATCCATGAATAGGTACTCAAGTAAGATAATGAGATATCATCAACCTATCTTACTTAGTCATTATACGACAATATATGATCTCCATAAGGATCCAAGTTAACTCTACCAAGTTGGAGTCACCTTTAATAAACTGTCAAATGATTTCTAAGTCGAAGATAGAGTGCTTCCATATTTCCATTTAAACTCAATTAAGGTGCCATTAAGTGATACAATTTCTCTAAGTATAACTTAGGTTAAAAGGATTAATTCATATCCGAAAAGATTAGGTTCCAAACTTTATTTTGGTTAAGGATTGTGCTAGGAGGTTACTAGTGAAAATTCAGCGAAACAGGGAACTAAGCCAATTCTGCCCACATGGGCGACCGCCCATAACCCCTTGGGCGACCGCCCAAGAGAGATTTCTAGGCAACCTAACTTCTGCCAAGATGGGCGGCCGCTCATCACCACTTGGGCGACCGCCCAAGACCTCAGTCCAGCCAACTCCATTTCCAAACCCTTGTTTACTTAGGTTCTTCTTTTCCTTTTTACATCTTCCTAACTTTCATAATCACCCAAAGAATTTCCTAATTTTACAAACTCATTCTAAACCCTTTAAACCAAAATAACATAATTCTAGATTACTTTCCACAAGATTTCCAACTCATTTTATCAACTCATTTCAAGTAAATCCTCTAAAATTAACCCAACCCATTTCTTTCATTCTAAATCAACTTCTAAGAACAAGAGCCTCATTTTATTTCATTTAAACTCAAAGTGATCTAAACCTAGATTTATTACCACTTGATTTTCCACCCACTTTACTACCATTTTCAAGATTTAACATTCTAAATCTAACTCCACCCATTTCTTATACTTCCAAATTTACTTCCATTAACAATAATATCATACTATGTTATTTACCCATTTCTTAACTTCAAAGAGGATTCCAACCATTCTAAACTAGTTCCTTCCATTTCTTTCATTATTTAACACTTCCAAGAACACCCACATTTCCTTATGATCTAAATCAATTCCTTCCTCCAAGAGAGTTACCAAAGCATCCTATGAGCATTTTAACAACAATAACAACAATAGTTATCTCATGAACAATTAGAGAAGAGAAGGGTCATAATAACTCACTTTTAAAATGGGAGATGGATCATGGATTTCTTTAGCTTGATGAACTCCTCTTGGTCTCCCGATTCCAAAAGTACTCTTAGATCTAAAATTGGTGAAGGATTGATCTCTCTATAAGCTTAGGAAGGAAGGCTTTCAAGGAGGGAAGTTCCATGGAGTTTTGTAGAGAAAATAAAATGAAGAAGAAGAAGAAGAAAGATGAAGTATAAAAGTGGTAAAATGGGAGAGGGGGGGCCGGCTAGGTGGGGGGGGGGGAATTTGGGGAAAAGTCAAGATAGTGGTATGGTCCCCCATACCACACTTTTAAAATCTTTCCACAATTTATTTCTTTCCCCTACACAAACTAAAGTCTAACTACTCACATTTTATTTATTGTTAATTAGTATATTTTCCCCATGGATTTTATTTAATTTTCTCAATTATCTCATCCTAATATAAAATCAAAGATATAAAAATGATCACATAATATTAACAAAAATTTTAAAAGTACACAATATGATGTTAAATTGGTGCCTAGGGTTAGGGTCGTTACATTCTTCTCCAAATGATGCTCCTAAAACCAATGGTGGAGAAGAAGACGTACCTCCTACTACTAATGATAAAGAGAAATTGGTGGGGAAGAAGGTTTCAAAGAAAAGAAAGGCTGGTGGAGAAACTTCTACATGGGCTGCTAGGGGTTGATCTCAATTTTGTGAGCTTGGTGAGAAAGTTAAGCCTTTTTTGCAGGCTTGCACCCCGGGTAAACTTGCGGACCTGGAATTATCTGAACAACAGATAAATATATAAAATCTATTGGATTTGAGTCTTTATTGAAGTTGAAAGTGAAAAAGTTGCCTCTTGTGGTGGTTCCATATCTTGTTCAAAATTTTGATCCGGATACTCATGTTCAGACTATCAATGATAAGGAGTCGTATACTTTGACATCAAATGACGTATTTGATGTATTTTGCCTTCCACGGAATACGAGGAATGTCCAAATACATGAAATGAGTGATTCTGAAGTTGTGAGAAAGAAATATTTTAGTAGTGGACATTTCAAGAAAACCACAAAAGGTATACGTCTTACATGTATTGAAAAATGGCTCAAGCACAAGGAGCTACAGAATGGAGGTGATGAGTTCAAACGGTTGTATGTTCTATATGCCGTTGGTCATCTTTTGGCACCAAAAATTTCCAAGCATGTTGATTTGTCATTGTTAAGTACGCTTGAAAATGTGGATAATATCAGAAACAATGATTGGTGTGGTTTTGTTTTGAAGAAATTGGTCAAAGGTATTGGAAAGTATAAGAAGACTGGAATCAATAGTCTGGGTTGTAGTGGTTGTATGCTATTTTTATTGATAGCATACTTGCACAGATACCTTTTTCAAGGTGTCAGGCTACCAAATCAAAGGCCTTTAATTCAGCATTGGACTGTGGAAAATCTAAAAAAAAAAAGAGGGACGGATGAGTCAAAGAAAAAGTTGTATGGAAAAATTCAAAGATCTAAAGATTCTTATCCTATCAGGAATGATGAAGATGATGTTGAATATATGATTGAAGACGGTGAAAATATTCAACCTGAAGAGATTAGAGAAGATGAAAGGATGGTCAAGTATCGAATTCCAGAAGAAATTCAAACGAACAAAGATATACTAGCATTGGCTCTTGAAGTAAGTTCTTCTGTTTATCAATAGCCAGCTTTCATTGTGTTTTCATATACAAACTTGATGTTTTCATTTAAAAACTTAGTGCTTTGAGATGTTTAGTTTGATTAGTTTTCTTGTTTCATCAAATATAAAATCTTGGTTTTTTATATTGAAACTTGGTGTTTGCATATAGAGACTTGGTATTTTAATTTGTTTTTATTCTTTTCTTTTTTATATACAAACTTGATATTTTCATATTAAAACATAGTGTTTTCATGTAGAAACTTGGTTCTTTGAGTTGTTTCATTTTGTGATTATTTTTTATTTTATCAATATAGAAACTTGGTATTTTATATAGAAACTTGGTTCTTTTACATAGAAACTTGGTGTTTTTATATGCATACTTGTTTCTCTTCTTTTTATTTTCATATCCAAACTTGGTATTTTCATATTAAATTTGGTATTTTCATGTAGAAACTTGGTGTTTTCATATACATATTTGGTGCTTTGAGTTGTTTTATTTTGTAAGTTTACCAATATCCAGTTTAATGTATTTTCACATCCAAACTTGATATTTTTTATCTGCGAACTTATCATTTTCATATCCAAACTTGATATTTTCATATACAGACTTGGTCTTTTAACCTGTTTCTTTTGTGAATTTCATTGTATGTAGCCTTCTAACGAGACTATTGTTATATTCAAGAGAGACATGAAATTGGTAACTCATGGTCTTATGGAAAGACTTCAAAAAGCAGAAAAAGAAAAGAATGATAAAGGGAAGGAGAAGGAAACTACTGAGAATACGGGATTTAGGTCTGAGGAAGCTTGGGACAGTCAAGAATATTATAAAGCTCTTGGTTTTTTTGAGTTGGTTAATTCTATAACTTTGGATTTGATGAAGAGGGTTAAATGGATGGAAATGTTGAAAATGGACCTTCATTTGATCTTTTAAGTGATTCTGATGATGGTGGTCATGACAATGGCAATGACATAAGGAAAACAAGCAGTGACAATTTGGATGGATTTCAGCCTAATGATGATGGTGGTCATGGTGTTCATCAAGAAGAGAATCTAAATACTGATTCCAATGAGATATCAGATTCTGTTATTCTTCCTGCTATTGATGATCAGGGGAACATTGGACGTTTGTCCCCAATTGTGGAGACTGATGTTGAAGGTGGAGAAGAGAATTTAAATGATGTGATTAGTAGTATATCAAAGGAAAATCTTGGTGATGGGCTAGGGTGCACAATATCATGTGGTGAAGAGAATTTAAAGATAGTTACATTTGTCATATACTCCCTCCGTCCCAAAAAGCTAGTTACATTTTTAGCTTAAGTTTAGTCATATACTCCCTCCGCCCGAAAAGTTAGTTACATTTGTCATTTTTAGGTTAAGTTTAGTCATATACTTCCTCCGTTCCAAAAAGTTAGTTACATTTGTCATTTTTAGCTTAAGTTTAGTCATATACTCCCTCCGTCCCGTAAAGTTAGTTACATTTGTCATTTTTAGCTTAAGTTTAGTCATATACTCCCTCTGTCCCAGAAATTCTCAATATGGACTAACTTGTGTAATAACCTGAATTTAACCAATTATTTTATTAATTAATTTGGTCATTTTAATTAATAATGGATTCTCCTATTTAAATGTTTCCTTTTAATTAAATTAATTGTTAAATGGATTGGGAGTAAAGGGGCTTGAGTTATTATTGGACTAGAATTTTGCGGACTTATTTTTAATGGGCTTGGATTACCTAATTAGCCTAGGATTATAAAACCCATCCATATATATACATTCTTTTCTAATACCTAGGGTTAGTTTTTATTTTTCAAACCAAAGAAATAGAGAGAGAGGGAGGCGGCACTTTTTGTTGCCGTGAATAGAGAGAGAACGTGAGACCGAGAGAGAAAGAAAGAAGAAGGCTTGGCTTGGAAGAAGGAAAAGAGGAAGAAGCTTAGTAAATATCATCCAAGGTAAGGATCCGATTCATATTATTATTATTCTTAAACCCTAGAACATCCTTGGAATTAAATTAGGGTTTTAATATTACTATGTTGATTATTTGGGATTGAATCTATACTATTTATATTGGGTAATAACATGAATTGAAAACTTAATATTGATTAGGATTTGGGCATGTGATTAATGGGGATTGACCAAAGGTTGCATGCTAGGGTTTTTACAAAAAGATTAGGGTTTTGTGTGTGAGGATGTGCCGTGTGTGCTTGTGTGTCGTGCGTGTATGTGTGTGTATGTCGTGCGTGTATGTGTGTGTGTGCTGCATGTGAGCAGCGTGTATTTGTGTAGTGTATGTGTGTGTGTGTGTGTCTGTGGCCTGCCGTGTGTGTGTGTGCGTGGCGGCGACTGTGGGCGTGTGTGTTAGGGTCTAGTGTGTGTTTATGTGTGCTGAGAAAGGTGTAATTAGTGTGTGTAAGTTAGATTAAAGATATTTAAAAAAAAAGGGTTTAGAATCTAGAAACCCTAGGGATATTTTGATAAACCAAAAGGGGTTAAAGGTTAATCTTTAAAGGAGTTAAAAAAGGATAACTCATAGGTTAACGAGACCTTGGAAAATAGTTAGGGGTTAAGTAAATGAGTATTACTTGTACCCTAAGAAAACCTTTTGCATGATTGTAGATTTGTGCGAGGATTAATTGCAAGGAAGTGCAAGCAACCCAAGGTAAGGGATTACGTTCCTTAAGTATTTGCATGTATCTTTCCTTCGTGATAGGATTTCCTATTTGATGATTTGTATACTACCAAGTGGCCGGTAGTTGTTCATTTGTATTCCCTCGTTATGAACGTCCTTGGAATATCTTACCATTTATGTTGATTGAAATTGATTTATGTGTTCTCGTACCTTGAACACTATATATATATATATATATATATATATATATATATATATATATATATATATATATATATATGATATTAAATTGTCCAATTGATGAGGTCTTTATATGTTTTTGGGTCTAGACAGATTGAAATGACCTAAGGTCTAGTCAGATTGAAATGACCTAAGGCCTAGTTAGATTGAAATGGCCTCAATGTTGAATAAATTGGTCTAAACAGATTGAAATGACCTAAGGTCTAGTCAAATTGAAATGACCTCAATATAAAATAAAATGGTCTAGTCAGATTGAAATGACCTTAATTCTATATATGTGATTATCATGATGCATCAGAATAAGGGAGCGCTCTGATAAAAGCGTAGGGAACCTTATTCAACGATTGCCTGAAAAGGTGTATCGGAATCACCTAGATGAAAGGTGCACAAGTACTTGAAATTGACGGACAATTGTGTATAAAATCTCTATCTGTTATTTGTAAAAGTGCCACTACTTGTTATTTGAAAAAGTTATTTTTCATTGACATTCTCAGTACCTAAACTATTTATTGTACATGTTATGCTTTCGTTGATATAGTATTAAACTCCGTTCGTTCCGGTCGTCTCTTCTTAGAAACCGAAGAGAACCCGTATGAACTTACTGAGCTTTGTTCGCTCACCCTTTCATATTCTTTCCCCTCCCAGGTAATAAATGATTGGAGTGGATTGGCTGCATGTTTGGTGGATTAGTGGCTTTTGGAGTTCGAGTATTTATTTTAGAACATTAAGTATTTTGTTGAGCTAGTGGGCTGTACTAGCCGTAGAGATTGTTACCGTTTTCAGTATTTAAGTTATTTCAAATAGTGGTTAGTATTTTGAATTATGTTTTAGTAGCCGTTGGAGGTTATTCTATTATCAAATTAAGTATTATTATTATGTATGGATTTTGGGGTCGTTACAACTTGTTTGTCCCAACAAGTTAGTCCATAGCTACCATTTTTATAAGAATCTGGAACCTTTAATGCTTTTGCTGGAACATTGTTACTAGTAATCTACAATTAAAAAAATGGGGCAACTCGGTGCACAAAATGAGTATATTGTTTCTTAACTTGGTACTTTCATATCTAAACTTGATATTTTCATATACAGACTTGGATTTTTAACTTTGTTTGTTTGTTTTTTTTTTTTTTTGTACTGTTTTTATAGTGTCAAGAATTGAGTACATTGTTGAAAGACTTTGGTCACTTGAAATGGGAGGAGGTCATGTATTATGAATTTGAATATATGAAATTTGATTGGATGCTTGGACCAAACATGAGTAACCATGATTGTGGTATTTACATCATGTGGGAGATGAAAGATTTTCAAGGAGTATTGTATAAATGTCCTGAGTTGTGCAAGGTAAATTTAAATGTTATTTATATCTTTTTGAATATTAGTATTTTATTAAAGATGTATTGGTTGATTTTTTTATTTTTTTTTTGCTTAGGATTTGGAGAGGAGACCTCTTCGTGCAGAGGCTCTTGCAACATTGTTACTCAGCTATATAAACAAGAAAAGGGAGTTTTTGTTGAAGAAAGTTGAAGAATTCTCGGCAATTAAACATGATCATGTTGACAAGGTTGATGTTAGCAATGCCAGCGAGAAGAAAAGGAAGAAAGATGTTGCTCCTAAAACATATGTTAGACAAACTAGGTCTAGAACGGCTGCTAGTTAGTGACGTATTGATATCTTAACTTATTGAGAAAGTTGAATTTGTTTTGTGTAACTTGGAAAGTAGATGTTTAACTTCTTAACTTGTTGTTTTAAAGTCCAAACTTGATGGATTAAGTTTGTATTAAGTTGGAACTTCCTGAGTTTAAGTAGTAATATCTTAACTTGCTGAGTTGAAGTAGTAATATTTAAACTTTCTTGTTTCTGATTTGAAGTTACAGTTTGTGTTATTTTTGAGTTCAAACTTACTATTTTAAGTTATTAACTTGTTATTCTGACATACAAACTTGTTGTTTTAAAAAACAAAAATGCACTACTAAAACATCAAGTTTTAGTACCAAAACATTTTTAATACTAAAACAACAAGTACATATTTAATAGATAATAACTTGATTTAAAATACCAGACTGCACTAATAAAACACCAAGTCACTAAACTAAAATATTTTCATATAATAAAACACCATATTGCACTAACAAAACACCAAGTTCATAAAATAAAACATCAAGTTTATCTTATAAAACACCAAGTAAATGAACTAAAACATTAAGTTTCATAGAATAAAACCTCAAGTTTCAGCATAACTTGATTAAACTCCAGATTGCACTAACAAAATACCAAGTTTATGGAATAAAACATCAAGTTTCACTACAAAAATACTAAGTTACACCAAATCATGATCTACTTTTGATTTGTTGCAAACTTGGAGATTTAATACATCATAATAAAACAATTGTATTTCAATCTGAGCAGCAATCAACAATAGGTTTCAGATTAAGTGTTGATTTGGTGTTTTTGAGCCAAACTCATCGGTAATTGGCTTCTTTCGTTCAAATTTTGTCTTTGGATTTTTTTTCCTCCCTTTTGTAATGGCACAAACTAGATCAATTACAGCAGGTGCACTTCTAGAAGAATTTTCAGTAGCACTATTCGTTGCACTTGTTGCAGTATCTTTCAAGTTTGTAGATAATATTTCTTGAACTTGGAGATAGTCTCTATTGAATCCATCTTCTGGTATCCTTCTTGTAGCAATGTTTTCATGGCATGTCAACATCAAATCATAATACTTTCTTGCCATTTGTTGTCTCCAAGGAATAAAGTCATTTTGTCCAGTTGTTGTTGTAACTTCATTCCCTCGGTATGTTCTATTCCATGCATCATTTTTTACCTTTTTGGTCCACCTCTTTTCAATGTAAATATCAGGAATCCTTTTGATGTTTGACAGATTCAAAGCTTTAATGCAATGAAAGCAAAGCCATCCAACCTCACTGAAGCTATTGCAGCTACAATTCACTCTTACCACTCCATTATCATTCATGTAACTTATTGTTTCTTTTCTTTCATGATGATCTTCATGAGCAATCTCGTACAATTTATTATTGTCATCGAAAGAGAAACAAATACGGTAAGTTGTTGCAAATGCAGCCTTTACTTGTTCTTGAAAAAACCTGAAAAAAAATTAAAAACAAAATCAAGGTCATTTTTATTGTGCTTCTAAGTAAAACACCAAGTTTCACATATAAAACACCAAGTAAATGAACTAAAACAACAAGTTTCATAGAATCAAACATAAGTTTCAGCATAACTTGATTAAACACCAGGTTGTACTAATAAAACAACAAGTTAATATAATAAAACAACAAATTTCACTACTAAAATACCAAGTTACACCATGTTAAAATGCTAAAAAAATCAAGAACAGATTAACTTGAAAAAAACCAGCTTTTAAGTAAAACTGCTTGTTTTAACATTCAACTCGATGCTTTAATATATAAACTTGATGTTTTAATATATAAACTCAATTTTATAAGGAACAAACCTTAATATCTCCAAAGTGTAAACTTCAGCTGCATGACTGATAATACCACCATTCAAATCAGTTTTTGGGACAGAGAAAGTGCAATTAAACTCCTTCGGTTGTTCCGTACTCCTCCAACGTTTCAGTCTCGTTAAGTATCTCAAAGAACCTTGTTGGTGAGGTACTTTTGTTTTCTTTGAAACAAATTGCATGGTTAGTGATTTCACTTCTTTGAGATGACAAAATGCCAGCAGAGAATAAATCTTTGCTTAATGCAGTGCACCACTTATCTCGAATCTCATATAGACGCTTAAACCATTTTTCTTCTCCGAGATTATATTTGTCGATCATTGAATGCCAACAATGTTCAAACTCAGTCTCATTAACACAACCTCTAAGACAGTGATCAAATTCATCCTTGAATTCTTCATCCTTCTTGAGTTTTCCAAAGTGGCTTACTGCATTTTGTAAAATGTGCCACAAGCAAAGTCTATGTCTCGTTCTTCCCTCAAACACCTATTTAGTAAAGAAAAATAAATGTGAGACATGAAATCTATAAAGCCAAACTAGCAATTAAAACACCCAAACTGCAATTTTTTATAGCCAACCTTGCTACTACATGTATAGTTTTTAAGAAACATATATGTTCTAATTGAAAAACTTTCTACTAGATAACTTGTTGCTATATATTAATAACTTTGTATTTAAATGGATAACTTACAAAATCTGATGCATATTTTAAGCTCTACATACCTCTTCAATCGCTTTCGACATCGCAAAGTCTTATCAGTAAAAATTGTGTTTGGTTCTTTTCCTCCCATGGACTTTCGAAATTATTTAAGAAGCTATGCAAATGTTTCTGCCTTTTCATTATTCAAGAATGCACAACCAAACATAACAGTGTTCCAATGGTTGTTCACACCAACTATAGGGGCACAAATTAGACCATACTTATTGGTGTCATATGTTGTGTCAAAAATAACAACATCCCCGAACAATTCACAGTCTTCTCTCATCATTGGGTCCCTCCAGACCTTGGATCTTCTTTGTCTAGCTCACTAAGTATGTCTATAACGGTTTGATCATCACCACCGTCAATCTTTTTCGATCGTAATCGCTGCACAAAATTGATATGATCCATCCTAGTATGCCCTAAATGCTCTTCCCCACCTGCTGCTTTAGCCAGAACATTGAATCCATCGATTGGCCTTATACCAGCTTCTTCCATTTGTTCAATCACTAGACTATTTTCCTCTGATATATTTCTTTCGTTACGCTTTAAATGGTTCCATGGTGTCCTCGTCATCTCATGGTTGTGTTCTATAACATGGCATGCAACCTCATATAAATCTTTCTTTGGGAGCAATTTCACCCTCATCAAAGCTTTACAACCTGTTCTTTTCACAACACATTTTCTTTTCTTTCTTTATTTTTTTGGTTTATCATCCAATAGTTGTAATGGAGATGGAATGAAGATATCATCAATCGCAACAGGACGTTCAGCTGCAGATACTCTTGGTTTGAATGTTCCTTCACAGGAACATTTAAAATATCTTTGTAGTGGTTTCTCATATTTCTTGGACATACTTACAGTTGAAAGTTTTGTCGTAAACCCTAATGCATTAGCATGTTTTTTGTAGATGATATACAATTCTTCCCATGCCTTTGCTTTTATGGACATCAAAGAACCAGCAACATTCACGCCATTAGGATCAGTCACTGTCAAAAAATTAGTACATAATAACTTGATTAAACAACAGATTGCATTAATAAAACACCAAGTTTTTAGGATAAAATCTCAAGTTTCATTAATAAAAAATCAAGCTACTAAACTAAAATATTAAGTTTCCATAGAATAAAACTTCAAGTTTCAGCATAACTTGATTAAACACCAGATTGCACTAATAAAACACCAAGTTCATGGAATAAAACATCAAGTCTTACCACTAAATACCAAAAAACTAAACTAAAATACCATATTGCACGAATAAAACATCAAGTTCGTAGAATAAAACCCAAGTTTCACTACTAAAATATCAAGTCACTAAACTAAAATATTATGTTTCATAGAATAAAACATCAAGTTTCAGCATAACTTGATTAAACACCATATTGCACTAATAAAACATCAAGTTCGTAGACTAAAACCACAAGTTTCACTACTAAAATACCAAGTTACCATACTAAAACATCAAAATATTATGTTTCATAGAATAAAACATCATGTTTCAGCATAACTTGATTAAACACCATATTGCACTAATAAAACATCAAGTTCGTAGGCTAAAACCACAAGTTTCACTACTAAAATACCAATTTACCATACTAAAACATCAAAATATTATGTTTCATAGAATAAAACATCAAGTTTCAGCATAACTTGATTAAACACCATATTGCACTAATAAAACATCAAGTTCGTAGACTAAAACCACAAGTTTCACTACTAAAATACCAAGTTACCATACAAAAACATCAAATTATAATAAACATAAAACAAAAATTCACAATTAAAACACCTATTTTGAATATCAGTTTTGGTTAATAAACTAGTTGTTTTAGTAGAGAAGATGAGTTCATAAATAACCTGATTGCATTGCGGATTCAATCTCAACCTCTTCAAATTGGTCTTCATTGTCGTTTTCAATTTCAATCTCTTCAAATTGATCTTCATTTTCGTTATCCACTATCGCCATCTCCATATCCATCATCTATGAAGAGAAGAACAATTCATTTAAATCAATTTCAATTGAATAATTTCAATTAGATGAACAAAATTGTATAGATTCAAACCTTTTCAATTGTTGTTTGAAGCTTCCTTCTGCAATCCTTTCATCATAAAAAGAGAATCACGTTGGGTAATTTGATGAAGAAGACGAGAGAGAGAGAGAGATCCGATGCAGCTAGAAAGAAAGAGAGGGAGAGATGGCGGAAGGATGAGGAATAGCGTGAGTGAGGAATATTTTCTAGGTTTGAAGCTTCCTTCTGCATCCTTTTCAATTGTATGTTTTTCTAGGTTTTAATCTAATAAATCGATTGGTTCATTAAGAATCGATTTTTAAAATAAAACAGGACTTTTTATAAATATTTGGGAGAAACTAGTTTCTCCCAAAACCAACTCTATATATATATAAAGGTTGAACTGTCTAGGACACTTCAACAAACTCATTTTTCCACCAAAACATGGATGGTTCTAGAATATTTTTTTTTGCTTTAAATCAACTAATTAAGAAAATAATTAATTGTCTTTAAATTAATCTATTATCCTATTCTATCCCCTATTAATTAAATGCAAATGAAATATTACTTTTTTCTCTTACTTTTAGCCACTATACCTAAACTCCTTTATTTATAAATTCATAAATATCAATATTTTGCAAACTCTTAATTTTGCAAGTAAAAAATGAAATATTAAAAAACAATAGTAAAAGTACATTTAGAAACACATGGAGTTTTTCATTTAATGAATTGATATTTTTGAAATATGGGTAATAGTAATAATTGTTTTTTTTAAAGACTTATGGAAACTCCAAAACCAACCACTATTTTGGATATTGAATCCTTTCATTTAATAAAATGATATTTTTGACTTAATATAAAATTTAAAATTCTATCTTGGATACAAATTGTACAATATTAGTATTTTGAGAAAAAAATAAAAAATATATTTTATTCTTAAAATAATATAAAAATAAGTAACTTTGTATAACTTTTTAGTTAAAGTTAAATCAAATATTTGTATCTCTTTTGGTGTATAATTTTGAATTATTTGTAAGGACAAAGAAAATATATGTTTGAACAAACATGTATGTGTAACTAATTAAGTTTTTTTTTTTTGTAAATGGTTATTGATTATTTATAACAATGATATTTAGATATATTTTTTTTCATTTTTTTTCTTAAATGAAGAGTGTTTTTAAAACGAAAATAGTTATTGATTATGTTTAAAAATCTGTAATATTATTAAATTAATGTGATGATATATTTTTGTTGAAAATTTTGTTTCCAAAATTATATTCTCTTAAATTCTTCTTTGTTTTTATTAAAACCTTTTTCCTTTTTCTACATTAATTTCTTCGAACGAAGTGATTTTTTTAGCTAATAAAAAATAGGCTTAAAATCTTATTTAACCACTTTTTTTATACAACTTTTGAGTTTATTGCTGATATATTTTTTGTTCATTAAAATTCCAAAAAATAATAAAATAAAAAACTGAGTTTTTAGTGTTTTATTGAACCATCTTCTTAAAGAGTGATATATAATTAAGTTTCAATGAGTGTTATTTAGATGAACTTTCATAAATTAAAAAAATGGTAAATATAAGTATAAGTAAGGATTTTCAAAAATTGGGATAATTATGCTGTCATAACTATTTCAAAATAGTTTTCTAAAAAAATCTATTTTATATGGGTTTTTCTAAATAAAAATTATAAAATAATTAAAAAAAAAGAAAACTATTATATAATATTGGTTAGAAAATACGAAGTATGAATTTATAAGATTATATCCAAAAAAATTATTTTTTAAAAGACCCAAATTAATGAAAAAAATAGAATTGTTGATAATATTAATTACTTAGAAATGAGATACTTATTTTTATTTAATGACAGTCATGCAAATCAAATGAGATAGTTATATTAACTATATGATTTAGTTCATGTTATTTATCAAAAATTATTTGGTCGTGCGTTTAACGCATGAGTGTTACCATAGTTGGCCTAATATACGCTTAAATACTATTCTTTTCGTTTCAAAATAAATAACAAATTACTAGTTAATTAATGGTTGTAAAAATATATTATTTTTATTTATAATTGCTTTTATAATGATAAATTTGCACTATATTACAATATAATCACCCAGTTAAGTTAAACGTAAACGAGGAGATTAACTATCAATTTTGACTTTGTGAGGTATTTAAAAAAAAATTGACATCTATTTTTTTTGTAGTAAACATTTGTTGAAGCCTTTAACATAGAAAAATAGATATTCTTTGTAAACATGCATCCTCCCTTGAGCAATTTTTTTTTTGGAATTTTGGAATAGAGGTATACTCCTTCGTCCATTTACATGCTTCACGATTACTGTTTACACAGTTATTAAGGAGGGAGTATTATATTAAAAGTGTTGTGAGTATGAAAATAAAATAGGAGAAAGAATGAGTGGAGGGAATAGTAAATTATAATGGTGTTGTGAGTATTAAAATAATGTAGGAGAGATAATGAGTGGGGTAGAGTTAATATTTTAATAATATAAAGTTTCCATTTTAGGTAAAAAAACAAAGTGTAAAGTATGTATTTGAACGTCCAAAATAGAAAGTGTGAAGTAAGTAAATGAACGGAGGGAGTACTTATTAATTATGAGGGTTAGGGTTGGATTAGGTTGAGTTGTTTTTCAAGTTAGCAGGTTAAAACGGGGCGACCCAATATAACAATCTAATGTAACATATTAAATGGGTTGGACTGAAACGGGTTGAAATGGATCAACCCATTTTGTTCGGTGTGTCCACCTTAAATTTATCAATTCTTCCTATCATTAGTGTTCGCGAGCTAAACAAGTTGGGTTAGTTCGAATCAACTCATTAAGATTAACATGTTACGAAGAGTAACCCGTTTTAACCGACTTATTTAAACGAATTGAATTGGATTGGGTCAAATAATTAGTTGGTCGTGAGTTAGTGAATAACGGGTACAAATTGCCGGGCTAGACAGAGGCAGTAAGTCAACACTATAACATGAAAAAATTAAATTAAATTAAAATAGGGAATCAATCCGCTCTTATTTCCTGAATCCAAAGCTCTACAATCTTGAATTTACACAACACCCAGAGACTAACGGCCTTAAGCCTCAATCGACAGTCTCCGACACGAAATTTCAAATCAAAAACCCTCCTAAATCTCCCCCGCCACCACGGCCCGGCGCTCCGCCATGTCCCCCCGTCCTCCACCGGATCCCTCTTCCATATCCGCCACCAACGCCACCGCTCGTCTCTTCTCAAATCCACTCCCACCCCAACGCGACTCCTCTAGAACTCTCCACCAACAATCTCTCCTCCACTCCCATCCCAATTCCTTCCAACACCGTCTCCACCAACAACAACAACTCTACGCAAACCAAAGACTTCACACACAACCACAATCACAATCACAACCAAACAAGCCCCAAATTCAAGACCCAAACCAGGGTATCCTCTACCCTGTCGCCTCCTCTGGCCGCGGCTTCCTCCCTAGACCTATCCCTCAACACCATAATTCTTCCGCTCGTACCAACCCCGCCCCTTACCCTTACCAGGTTCGGCCTTTTGGGGTCCCTATTTCGGATCCTTTGAATCAGGCTATGCATTTGGTTAGACCCAACAACACTAACCTACATCAATCCCTTCTTAGTTCTAGCGGCGGAGCAGTGCCTAATATTGTGAGAGGGGTCCCAGTTTCCACAAATCCCAAGGTTTGAATTTATCTGGTCTTTTAGTTGTGCTTTTTCAATTTGTATTTTAATTTTCCTTTTCAAGTTCGTTTTTTTTTTTGATAGATCCTTTTCAAGTTCTTGAGTAGTTGATTATTGTGATTTGATTGCGGTCCACATACTAACATGGTTAGAATTTGCCATACATGGTAATTTTTTCGATCTACTTAATGGATATCATTGCAGCATGAGTTGGGTGTTTATAGAAATTGAAAGATGTTGGAATTATGGATGCACTTTAATATAATCCATCCGTCCCAGACAACTAATCCCACTTTGACTATAGTGGTCAACTCGATTTAATTTTGGCCAAACATTTATGAAATTTTTATCATCGCAACGGAATTCTATACGTTGTTATTGATGCACCATTAAGAAAACTATCAACAAAAATTTGTAGAGTTTCATTAAGATAATTAAATTGATGCAAAATCAAAGTGACACCAACTTTGGGGTATAAAGGGAGGGGCAATGCTTTAACACTCACCTTAGATGTTAGAGAGACTGCGGCATAAAGCTTTAACACTCCCCTCCTTCCTCGTTCGAAGGTTGAGAGACTATCTGAGGTGTATGAAAAATACTGGAACAATAACGAATGCTCACAAGATGACTAGTATCTTGCTAAACCTAGTTCTTACACCCTTGTTAATTTACCTAGTCCTCTAAAAGAAGCTGGCTCTTATATATAAATATATATATATATATATATATATATATATATATATAGAGAGAGAGAGAGAGAGAGAGAGAGAGAGAGAGAGAGAGAGAGAGAGAGAGAGAGAGAGAGAGAGAGAGAGAGAGAGAGAGAGAGAGAGAGAGAGAGAGAGAGAGAGAGAGAGAGAGAGAGAGGGCTACTGATGAGCTGTAAGCCTGTAAGCACACTTGATAGGGATACGTAATGATTCGATTATGATTCTCCAGACATTCAACCCTTGTTTCTGTTTCTGGTGTAGTCTTTGATTTTTGCCTATACAAGCATAACACTCCCTCCGTCCTAGAATGATAGTCCCACTTTTTTAAGTGGTTACTTTGATTGAATTTTGACCAATACTTTACGTTAATTTAATTATCCTAATGAAATTCTAAAAATTGTTATTTTTTGTATATTTTTAATGGTATACAGTTTTTAATAGAAAAGCTACCATTCAGCTACTCAGATAGATAATTCGTTTGATTGTACTTGAGAGAACCGGGTAGGAAGATGAGGCAAAGGCAGAAGGTGAAGCAAAATTTAGCAGCAACAGCGACAGGTCGGAAATGAAAAACCATTTACAAAAAGTGCAATTCTATTTCTAATTATCTACCCAAGGAATCACATGTCATTGTGTAAATGCAAGGAAGGCATTTTTTTTTTTTCATTTTGATCTTCAATTTGATACTGTAATCCTTCCCCAACTCCACCACCACTGACTGCTGCCATTCTCAGCAATAATTCCCATGTGGATTTACACCATGCACAGTCCATCCCCCAACACATAGAGGCAATCAAATCACCATCAAGACCTTAAATCATCTGTACAAAGCATACCCAACTTTAGCATTGAGATTTTCCTTTGGACAAAGTTAAAGAGAAGGATCAAATCATTTGCAGTCTGCAACCACATTCAGCCTCTATAAAGATTCCCTTTTCTTTTCTCACCTACCCGGTTGACTAAGGCTATGTTAATTCAACTCTAGATCCTTCAATTATGACGAAAAATCATGAACAAAATATTTACTCCTTAATTATTACTACTCTGATAAAGTTTGAAAAATCAGATAAATCTGGCTCAGTGATCTACCGCTGTTGTAGGACAAGGTAAGAGTACTTGTCTTATGAGGCAGAAAGACTGCGCAAAGTTCAGTAAATACTCTTACCAGATGGCCGTAACATAGCAAGGACATTTATTAGGCTGAATCTTAATGACCAGACTCGTAACAAAGTTATTCATTAGGATCCAGTCTTTTAGACACCAAAAAGCGACTCGATTCATAACACTCAATTTGATTCCATGCAGTATATCAATTAATTTGTTTCAGTGTGTTTAGCATCAATTCTTTGGAAGTCTCAAGACTGATAAACCATGTTTGTTGAGGCTCTTTGACAAACAGGTTTTAGTTAGAATATGTATGAAGTTTGTTGGAAATCCTTGCTAAATGCGTGGGGGATCTCCCCCTTAATTTAGTTTTAGAACATAAAGTATGTTTGATCTGAGACTGAGATGGAAGCTAAGCCTCACCCTTGAATAATGGGGACGAACCGAAAGTCTGGGAAGGCCTCACAGAAATTTACAAGTTAGTAGTCGAAGATCTCACCATTAAAGATGGATTATGCCAAGCCCGGAATCCCCCCCGCCCCAAGCAGTCAACTTAGCTGAAGAAGGTTAAGATCAGCCAGAGCCAAATCCTTCTACTCAAGAAGTTCCTAGTTTCCTTTGCATGAGGCGTTGTTTAAAACTTAGTCAAGAACAGATTGCCCGTTAAAAGAGACAATGAGTTGAAGTAGAGTTTCTAAAGAGCCCAACATAATGCATTAGATAAACTATGACTCCAGATGGTTTCGCGTGGAAGCCCCAATAAACCAACTTCTTTCATTCTTTCTTTATTTTGTATTATCTTCTATCAGAACAAAGTTGAACTTTTATTTGGAGATTTCAAGGATTCTGGGTGTCTGAGTAGATATTTAATTCTTACTAGTGCATTTCTCTTATTGACTTGGTTGAAAGAGAAAAAAGAAATCTTAGATTTACAATATCAAACTAAGAGGCCCAACTTCTGATCAGATATTCTCTGCAAGTTACATGATCTACTTTATTTAACATTGTCTAAAAGTAGAAATTTGGTATAAAACTTAAATTTTGAATAGGCGGAAAGTTATTTATGACTTGTGTCTATCCAATGTACAATTTCCGGACACGTCAATATTCATGTAATGTGCTGATCCATAATCAACACCAGATTTCAGCTCTATGAAACCAGACGTGACTCTCTTTTCCTTGTCTTTTAGTGCTTCAAACAACAGTCAAATTACACTTGAATAAAGGCCACATGCAAATCAGTTTAAATATCTGAGACAGTTTTTGAAGTCTCAGAATAGATTGTTGATTTTTCGCACGCTTCAAGACTCGGCCTTTCTTGCAGCACTGCTTTCTTTCCTCCATCCTTTCCCTACTTGTTGCTTCTACAATGGACAGAACTCCTTGTTTCGTTGAAGGCGGTGGTTGTTCCAAACGACCATTTCTGGACTTAAATGAACCGCCAGCTGAGGCATTGATGTTCGATGTCATACCGGCAGAAATTTTGTCTGACTCCATGCAAACACCAGTACCGTTGAATCTCCCTTTTTGTAGTACATTGATGGTAACGCCTGCGCATGGGTTTCAAAAGAAACTAAAATTTCGCTTTGTTCCCCAAGAAGATTATTGACATTTTGTTTTGATTTCCTATTATTGGACAAGCCACTGCTTGGTAGATTGTCTGCTAGTGTGCGTTGGATTGATGTTTTTAGTGCTAAACACAATTGGCAATTTTAGTAAACGTTAATACTTTTTTATTGCAAATATTGTACTCAAATAGAGGAAAAAAGAGATTTTCCCTCTTATGATGGATGCTTATATGCAAGTGGATCTGAATTATTTCCTGATTGTTTTGGATGCTCTTGCCTAATTGTTCGCTATTTTCTGTTGAAATTGATTTTCTAGCTTCTATTTCTTCCTTTACTTTGAATTGCATTTATGCGTCATCCTCTTGGATACTATGTGTTGTACAGTAATGACCGAAAATTACCTGAGTGCTTTATGGTTGATATTTAAATGCTTAAAATGATGTCAGTGATATCCTCTTTTCTCTTTGGTTTCTTCAGGAAATCAGTGATCACTTATGGTTTACACTTTTGATTTACATATAACGCCAATACTTAAGCTTTGTTGAAAACCTGACCTTATACTTGATTCCACTATCTTTCATTACGCTTTTCCATTTTCTAGGTTGCTCCTCCATCTTCAGCTCCAGACTCTAATGGCGTCAAAGATGTAAGGTGAGGTTGCATTTTTATATGTTTTCCTTTTCCCGTTTGTATCTTCTTTGATGCTGTTAGTCATATACTCAAACCTGATATTACTCGTTAAATGCTGTTATAGGGAAAGAAGTAAGGATGATAATTATGCTACAATAAGAGACCGAAAGGTAAGCGAGCTTCCTTTTCTTATATTTACTTTCTCATTCACATTCACAGAAGTATTAACTTGATTGAATCTCTGCAATATTCATATATGGCTTTAGAAATGCTTTCTTCCGTATACATATATGGCTGAAAGTTAGGGTTTCAGGCAAATCTCATATTAAGCCGTATGGAGCTTGAACAGTTGGATATTGAAGTAGTGAGATTTATTTACAAGATTATAATCTTATAGAGCGGATGTTTGCAGTCATTTGAGCATACAACTTGACTAAAAATTAACTTGGCCTTGGTACCAATAAGTCTGGTTCGGCTACAGATTCTCTTCCCTCGTTCAATTTGGTGTGACACAATGTTGTTACACAGATCACTATCATTTATATCTTTCCCTACTTGTACTCTTCTTGATATATATCCTCACATTTCCTAATGGGTGCATTGCGAACTACGTTGTATCCTCTTATGGGAGTTTCTCTCATCCTATTTGCTTTTGGGACGATTTATTCTGTCTCACCAATTTGTTCAAACAAAGTTTTATGTTTCCGAGTTTTACTATTTGTTCATCTTAATATTAGTACTTTCAGTCACAGTCATCTTGCTACTCACTCTGTCCCTAAATGAATTTCCAAATTCAAGAAATTTTTGTCTCAAAATGAATGTCCTTTTTTTTTTTTTGTAAAAAACTGTCCCTAAACGTTTTTTACCAATTTTTTTTGCTATTCATTTTACACAACATATCGCTTAGTGTAAAACGTGTATTCAAAATGTGCGGTGACATTTTTGTAAATAAGTGATTTTTTTTTTTAAAAACGCACGGTGGCATTTTTGTGATTAATCGGAACTTATAAAAACTCACTGACACTTTTCGACCCTATAACTGACACTTTTCAATGTTATAACCGGCACTTTTTAACATAAGACCAACATTATTTTCAACTCTACCACCGACACTATTTAACACTATAACCGGCATTATTTAATACTACAACTAACAATCCTTAACACTACCACTAGTCCTCTTTTAGCAAATGTTAAAAGTGTCGGTTTGAATATTTATAAATGCCGGTTTGAATGTTTTAAGTGCCTTTTGAATATCTGACACTTCATAATATTAGAACTGGCACTTTATAATATTAGAATTGGCATTTATAGAAAACCCGTTTTTCCATCTCTTAGTGTAAAACACGTTTTTCATAAGACCGACTATTCATTTTATTATCGTAAAACTAATTGTTTAGAAAATGGATAAAATGATTTTTGATGGATCTGTCATTAAAATATATAAAAAGTACACATTTTTACAGTGTCCCTTGAAATGAAAATTGAACTTTCATTTAGGGACGGAGGGAGTAATATCTATTATCTTAGTTGCCAAAATTCAGTATGATAAAGTAGCGGATCTAATAGCTGTCCTATGAAAGTTTCCTTCAATTTAACGAGTATAGTTGATCACATAACACTCAATATGCACTTCTCCATTTCACCCAGACTGATTTTCTTAGATGACTACTTAATTATCTGCGGCTATCTGCTTGAAAGTGGTAGGTGGTTGGATAGGATAGGATCACGAGTCTACCCAATGAATGATGTACATGAAAAAGTTGTTTTGGTATTCACCATTTAAGTACATGGTAGGGAATTTGGTTTGCTCATCACTCACAGACCTATCTCTGGCTGACTAACTTTTTGCCTGTAGTTTTTTTTTTTTTTTGATGAATCCATCTTGGGTGTACAGTGTACTGCCTCTCCCTTTCAGTATACCATATCACAATTGAATATTCGGATACATGGCTGTTCTCGATAGGGGTTGGTTTAAAGCTTTAAACCTTACTCGGTGGTCTCTCCATTATAAGCTGTAATTGACCTTAAGGCCCCGTTGGGTTCGTGGTATTTGGATGGAATCCAATGGAATTGGAATGTTCAATTCCGTTGACCAATTCCTTTGGCGTGTTTGGTTTAAGTTTTGCAAAATTTTTCATTCCAATGGAATGCTCAATTCCTTTGATTAAAGGAATTGAGCATTCCATCCAAAAATGAAAGGAATGTCGAATTTCTTCGGGAATGGAATTCAAAAAAAAAATTATGACCAAAATACCCCCAAACCCAAATCACCCCTACCTACCCCACCTACCCCCACCCCCTCCCCTGCCCTACCACCCCTCCTACCCCACCCCCATCCCCGCAAAAAATTTTTTTTTTACTCATTTTGCGTACCCCTGCCTACCCCACCCACCCAGCCCCTGCCCTTCCACCCCCACCTACCCCACCCCCCCCACTCCCCCTCCAAAAAAAAATTTTTTTTTACTCATTTTGCATACCCCCTTGTCTACCTCACCCACCCAGCCCCTGTCCTACCACCCCCACCTACCCCACCCCCCCTCAAAAAAAATTTTTTTTTTACTCATTTTGCATACCCCTGCCTACCCTACCCCCCACCCAAAAAAAAATTAATTTTTTTACTCATTTTTCATACCCCTGCCTACCCCACCCCACTCCCCTCCCCAAAAAAAAAAATTACTCATTAATTTTTTAAAAGAAGGGTAAATTGGACATTTCATATGCTTTCATTCCATTCCTATAATTTGTATTTTCAAACCAAACATGATTTGCCAAGGAATTGAATGACAATTTCATTCCATTCCGTGCCAACCAAACAGAGGGGTTTGACCAGTTTTTTTACATTCCAATTCCTTCAGGAATTCAATTCCATTGATCATTCCATTCCTTTACTTTTTTTACATCGAACTAAACGGCCCCTAAGTATATGAATTAGTTATGTTTTGACTTTTCAGGTTAAACTATCTGAAGGTTCCTCGCTTTATAGTCTCTGCCGATCATGGATGAAGAACAGCGTTTCGGAAGAGAATCAGGTTTGTGTCATGGATAACCTTTTTTTCCATGTGTGGTCTTCTCTTTTACCTCTCTTTGTCTGAAAAGTGCCTAAAAATTAGTGGTCATCCAGGCAAATGCAAACTTATAAAATCTTAAATGCAAAACTTTATCAACTGCGCTGCGGTATGATCTGTACTACTACTAGTTTGGTTGTTCGGCAGCGACGGCAGGGATAAACATTATTATGATATCCTTACTATTAATCCTCATGATCAATAATCACTCCCAACAGAGTATATCCCTTTTGTAATCCTCATGATCAATAATCACTCCCAACAGAGTATATCCCTTCTGTAGTTTTCAGGATTAGTGTATAGGTTTAATATTTTTCCCAATACTGCCCCAAACATTATATTATCTTATTCAATGCATTGCAGGATGAAACCAATTTATCAGATTGAATGATTGATGTATCTTTAACAAACTAAGTGGCACCATAGAACTATACATACTTCAGAAACTTATTATAATTCCGGAGTGAATCAAAGCTAGACATAGCGAAGGACAGAAAAAGAAGGAAAATCTAAAAAAGAAATGGGGTAGAGAATGCATTATTGCCGAAGTGCCAATCACAATCTGATGCCGGAAAAGCGGAGAAGACATCGGAGGAAACACAAGTGAACACTCTTTAGGGTAAACAACTCGATATCCAAAGGAATCCACCTAAGAATATGAGTCAAAATCACCACCCAAAGGTACCCAACCTAAGGGATAAGATAAACTAGAAGAAATCCATCTTCTTAATAAGTCTTAAGACTTTATACTTTTATATAACTCAACTCTATCTTGCTATTACAATTACCTAAGTAGGTTATTTATAGAAGCCTTGGAACATCCCTCCAAGTTAGGATAAACTAGAAATTAATTATAAGAATATCAGAAGACCTAGAAACATGAAAAGCTAAAAGTCTTGGCAAAATTCGGATGTAGATGTCCTTGTGTGCAGCACTTAGTAAAATGATCATGACTCCTTCTAGAAAATTCCAAACAACAAACCGAAAAGTGCGTTGGAAACTAGACGCAAAGATCTTTCCAATGATATATAATAATCTTGCTGGAAATATATATTTAATTACCAGATTGCCCATGAAGTGGACCCAAAATTCTGGTGTTTATTTATTTTCGACTACAATATCAAACCGATATTTCCAATAGTTTCTTCAACGGAAAACCCACTCCAACAATGAATCTCAAGGATATATGGAGGGTTGTTTCCCGCATCACAATTAATCTACACTTAACTAGTGTGAGGTTTTTGTACTATTAAGAGGTGTATTTACTAGTCAAAGTTGCACAGGGTCTTTCTTTGCTTCACGATGTGCTTTTTTAACTTTCTTTCAGAGTTGTATGAGTTACAATCATAACTCGTATTCTTTCTTTAACAGCCACGTTACACCGAAAGTGTGAAGTCTCTTCCCAAGCCTTTGCCTGCGCATGTGGCTGATGCAAATTCTGAAGTGAACAAAGAAGATGACAAAGACGAGGTTGGTTCTTTATGTTTGTTGTTAGTCTTCTGTAATTTCTCTTTGAACTTCAATGTTGTTTAGGTGAAGGATATGATTGCCGTCAAGTAACCAACTCATCTGAAAGCTTAAGCTGTTAGATAGGGGCCCAACAATGTAAATCAAGTTTAACGCTCCCCTTAGGTTTGACACGACTACATGTGGAGTTAGCAAACATGCCTCACCCAGGGTATCACAAACCAAACAGGATGCCAACATGTTGTCCACTTACAATACTTAGGGTAACAAATGCAAGTGGGGTGACTTGAACCCTAGTCCTTGCCAAACCATGAGCTCTGATACCATTTTAAGTAGCCAATTCTTCTAAATTTGTAAGCTGTTAGATAGGGCTTAACTATGCATATCAAGCTTAACATAAACATATGCATATTGCTCCTTGATAATCAGAAAGATGAGGTTGTGCTTTTGATCATTTCCCCTCCAAATAACTGTTGGTTTCTTACCTTTTATATGATTTTCTGTTTAGCTTTTTTTGTAATTACAACTTTCCTCAATTCTTTATTGGATTCTAAAATTACCTTTCCCAAATTATTTGTTAATAACCTTGTTTCATAACCCTTTTGCTGTTGTTGAAGTAGTTGTATGATCTTTGTTATAATATTTCCAAATGGTCAACTCACAACAATTACTAGACTCAAATTTCAAATGAGATATATTTGGCATCTTATGTGAACAATGAATGGAGACAAGGTTAGGTTTGATGGAGAAGGACTATCGAATACTTGAAAGGGATCAATTTCACTATTTGGGATTATCATTAATCAAAGATGGGGAGGTAGGAGATGATGTTAGTTGTAGAATAAATTTCCTGTTGGCGAGTTAGATAAGTGTATCCTGAGCGTTATTTGATGCGCGTACCCATTCAACTGAAAGGGAAGATCTATAGCACAACTATTAGCCCCGCGTGCCTCATGGAACAAGTTGTTGTCTTGTTCGGCAACGAAGGAAGAATTTGTTTACAAAATGAGTGTAGCAGGAGTGAAATGTTTAGATCGATATGTGGTAAAACCATAAAGCATGTCAAATAGTGACACAGTAAAAGTTGCATCTAAAGGGTCTCGACACATACAACATAGACCACTATGTGAGCTCGTTAGGAAAAAATAGTATCAGTATCAATAACCAGGCTAGAGGCAGGGGAAGACAAAACCAAAAACAAAAATGGACAATAATAATGAAGAAGGCGTAAGCTGAGTGTGGCTTATCTAATGATCTTGCATTGGAGTGAGAGAACATAATGGCAAAAAAAAAATGATTCATGCAGATCACTAGTAATTGGGAAGAGAGTCTGGGTTAAGTGATTAGACAATGGGTAGGATTCAGTTTATTGGAAAAGATATAAGAATAATTGCTGGTTTTCAGTAATTTTTGAAGTAATTGGTCAGTCATACTACTTGGATATGCCACGAGATCCAATATGGATGTGATATCATACCTTGTTGGCTAATCAGTTACAATTTCCTCTTTCCTGTGGGTGATTCTCAAAGATGGTATGACCGACTCTTGAAAACTTGGTTCAAGTTATTGATCTGAATTGATGGTGGTTGGGTGGAATGAAGGCTTCTTGATGCCTTTAAGTGTAACGTTTGGCGAAACTTGAAATTAGAATGTTTGGAGAACGAAGACGCTTAGAGGAGTTTGGGAAGACCCCATTCTACATTACTTGTTAACACAATTCTTGGGCTATTTGTGACTTGTCAAAGAAATTTATATGATATTACGGAGGATGCTAGGATATACAAGTCGGAGGAATTTGCGATTTCTCAGAACCATAATTTGGTAAAAGAATAAGTGATTGACCTTACAAGTGATTGCCTTCGATCTTAGATGCACGTATTGGCTAGCCTTTCCAAGTGAGGCAAGCTATTAGCAGAGAAACAAATCGAGATGCATCAGGTGCATCACAAGCAAACAAGACTAAATACGTGGTGCGTGCCATTGCTCTTATTGAAGAGATAAAGACGGGTCAACGATAAACTAGAACTGAAGGGAAGCGCTAAAAATCGAGCTGTTTTAGAATAAGGGGTTCACGAAATATGTAGGGTGCAATTTAGCGGAAGTAGGAAATGGGAATACTCATGAGTCATGAAGACAAGAGTTTGTTTTGACGGCCATGCAATTATAAGTAGGGGAATTATCAATCAAAAATGGGAGGTGGGACAATGGAGATGCTGTTAGTCATAGAATAAAGTCAAGTAACTGAAGTGGAAAGGTACATCTTAAGTGTTAACTGATAGAAGGATGCCTGTTATACTGAATGGTAATTATTATAGACCCGCTATTTTGACTCACCTATTCTTGTAGTTGAAAGGAAAATGCTATGCTGGATGTGTGGATAAACAAGAAAAGATAGAATTTGAAATAAAGATAAATATAATTGTTAAACCATAAAGTACCTTCATAGGAGATACATGAGAGAAAGTAGTTTGAGATTGTTTGGAAATATACAACTTAGACAGAGTGAACTTGTTAGGACGGAAGACCGAGAATGACAACCATAAAATTAGGATACCGTGAGTGTGGCTTGAACGATGACCTTGACTTTGACAGAACGAAATGACTAAAAAAAAGTCACGTGCAAACTTCAAGTAAGTTGGTACATAGGAAGAGCTGTGTTAATTATTTATCCTATAATTTTCTTGGATTCAATGTTTAGTTTGTATTATCAAATTCCTCCCTCCAATCGGGGAACATCATCTCCATGAAGTGATAAAGGCACTTAGGTAGTGGGACCATACTTCGTCTGGCTGAATTTTGTTTGTCACTCCCTCTGTCCCCAAATGAATATCCAAATTCAGAGAAATTTGTCCTAAAATGAATGTCTTTTTTTGTAAAAAATTGTCCCTAGATGTTTTTTTACCATTTTTTTCCACTATTCATTTTGTTATCGTAAAATTAAACGTTTAGAAAGTGGATAACAAGAATATATATGCATCTTTGCCATTAAAATGTATAAAAAGCACACATTTCAGAGTGTCCCTTAAATGAAATTTGGACATTCATTTAGAGACTTGGGGATTAAAATTTTCTAATATCAAGAACGTTGCCGAATTACCTTATTATATCTATCATGTGGACTTGGGTCCAGGACCTCCAAGCTAATTGAGGTCTGGTATGCTATTTTCCATGGTATTTTACTGCATCTGGTTTACCAGTCAGTTTCTTAAAACTGAATTAGGATCAGCTACTGAACCTTCTTTGGTTGACTGCACTTGTGACCTTTTGCCTTTCTTTTTCCTTGGATATATCTGTTTGCAAAAACTTAATTCAGGGAGAAGTTTTGGAAGTACAATAGGAGTCTTAGGCCTTAGAAGGGAATCCAGTAGATATATGAATCAAACAACTTCTCAAATTTCAATCAAGAGTGAACATTCAGCTAGTTTCAAGGAAGACTGAATGCAGATGGTCTTCTGAATTCACACCTGTTTAAAACAGAAGCGAAAGGGCTATATAATTTGAGGGCAGAAGTCGTTTTCAAAATTAAAAGCGAACACGTTTAGGTTTGTACTGCTTTGTAAAATATCAACAGGTGGGGGGGGGGGGGTAATAACTTTAGCTGAAATGGAGCTTGAGGTGATTAGTTCAACGTTAAAGTGTTTTGCAATGCATCTGCACCTTTAAGTTGCGGTTGTCGTGAAATATTAGCTAGCATGCAGTCGAGATAAAATATCAGAGTTATAGTTGGACTAAAGCAAATATCGCAAAGAGTGAAGTATATTCATGTTCTCGATTGACACTCTCTAGCTGTTAGATCTGAAGCATCAAGCTTTCATTTTGGTGAATCATCAAATTCATGGCTGGGTGATTGCCCATTTTTGTTTCCTTGTTTCCTTGTGTTTACCTGCCGCTCCATTGTTCTAGTCAAAACTGTGATTAAATGATTTGTACTGTTCTACTATACTAAATATTAAGGAATGCTCATTTATGGATTATGTTAGAACCAGGAAAACACATTCTATTAGTTGTACTTGTTTACTGTTTTTATTGAAAATCGTGATTATTATTGAAACTCTTTGGTGATGATTGCTTCCCGTTCCTAAATCTTTGATAATTCATAGCTGCTTTAATATCCCTCTCATAATTTATTTCCTTGAGCCACCAATATACTAGTTAACTTTGCCTTTATTCTCAACCAGAATGCGGAAGATGCTGAGAATCTAACTTCAAAGGAGCTGTTGCAAAGGCATATTAAGCGTGCTAAAAAAGTTCGCGCGAGGTATGTTTTATTAACCTTTGATCAATTTAATCCGCTCATCTAGTTATAGATATTTGTCGTTTCAAAACATTTGTCACACCACCGAAGTCTGTCTGTACTTGCAGGTTAGCAAATGTATCTTAGTTTTCTTTTGGTTGGGATGGTTGCGTCCTTGCTACTTAAAATTTTGTAAACAACTATTGTTAATTAATGTACAAGTGCTTCATACTGCAAGCAAAGTAAATCCATAAGTCATGTTGCATTTCTATGAAGTTATTATTAAATTTTACGAGTTTACTTATTGATTTACCAAGCACAACCTTATTACCAAAATTTGGCCCAAAAGATAGGGAGGAAAAAGAAATTAAATGGCCACCAGACTGGTGATATTAGTTGAATAGTTTGCTCCATAATTTGAGTCTCTTTTCAATGATACCTATTGCATGAGGTTTTGAAACCTTTCTTTTCATTTTATTTCCTTACAAAGATTTTCTCAGTTGTATTTCCGTTGGCAATTGGCATCTTTTTTTTTTTGTACAGCGACGTTTTATCAGTTTTCTTCTTTTAAGTTTGTAGTATGTGTTAATCATTTAAACTTCATGATTCCGGGAATTCTATTTGTTGCTGCCATCTGTTTCTCTTGTCGATGAGCTTTCTTGGCTATTCCTGAATATTATTGTTTTCTTGACAGACTAAGGGAAGAAAGACTGCAACGGATTGCCAGGTACAAAGGTAGGCTTGCTCTACTCTTGCCTCCAGTCGTTGACCAACAGTTCAAAAACGACTCGTCTGCTTCGGCCAACTAATACCATCAATGTAATCTGCTGTCCGAGCAAGAAATATTTCCAGACAACGCGAAATCCGTATGTAATTATGTTGAGTGATGCTGGCTTGAGTTCTCTAATCTTTAGTACTTTTATGATTTGTTTGGCAAAACTATGCCTCCTTACAGAGTACTCTTGAGTCCAACTTGTTTTACCCCAGTTGCCTGTATTTCCATCACAGTGAATTCTTGCATCATTTTTGTTTGACCTTTTGGCTTGATCTTGACCCCTTTTTTTTTTTAATAAAAAAATTGTCCTTGAATCTTTTTTTACTCCCTCCGTCCCAAAATGTTTGTCCCATTTGACTTTTTTGTTGAACTTTACCCCACAAATATATGACAATTTAATTATGTTCATGAAATTTTAAAAATTCCTATTGATTCACCATTAATAATATTATCAACAACTTTTAGAATTTCATGAACATGATTAATCTCTCATAAATTTGTGGTCAAAGTTCAACAAAAAATCAAATGGGACAAACATTTTGGGACGGAGGGAGTACTATTTTTTCCCACATTTATATACTTGCAACATTAGAAATTTATAAGTGAATATCAAAATTATTTCAAATTTTTATTTTAAAATTTAATAAAATATTTTTTGAGTGAAGTTAATAAGAAAATTCAAATATGAATGGATTGAGTAGTTTAAATTGACAATAATGTTTAGTTAAAATTTATTTAAGTTGATTATAAAATTAAGGAAAAAATGTAACAAAAGTAGAGGTTGTTTGAATTTTTATACTCGTTGAAGTTGAAGGTAACTCGGGTTAACATCATTTTCGGGCAAACATATTACCTCTGATTTTTATACTCGTTAAAGGTAACTCGGGTTAACATCATTCACTTTTTTCAGTTAACTAGTGTAACACCCGTGCGATGCACGAACCGTTACTAACACTCAAAAGATGAAATTTAAAATAAAACAAACAGAAAAGTGAGTTTTTTTTATAAATTGTGAAAAAAATTCGTGAATACTATATTGGTAGTACAAATATCACAGTGGTCAGTATTATCATCATTACATATCAATATTTAAAATCATTTACCTTTTAACTTTGGATGTAGCGACATATAATTGGTCATTGCAAAATTTTGGTCAGCAAATTTAAACTTGCTACACCGTGTAGCGAGTTTAATAAGACAAAATTATAAACTCGCTACACCGTTTAGCGAGTTTCAAAAAATTGATCATTTAGGTCAATAGTTTAGAAGGCTTGTTATTTTTTATAAAGAGAATTAAAAAAAAAAATCAAAAGATTTGGTCATCCCAAAAGGATAGTACAATTATCTAATAAAAATTAAGAACATTCTTTTTCAATTGAAAACTTTCCATTAACTCATGCTCGTACATCTAAAAAAATGTCATATTTATTTACATTAACTCATCATGAACATAATTATGATATTTATTTTCAATTTAACTTATTTAATTTTGAGAAGAAAAATCATAATCCTAAAAAAACTAACAATTGTGTTAAATGAAAAAAAAAATCTCAAACCCTCCGCTCCCTCATCAAACCCAACCCACTCCCTCTTTTAAAATACCAATTTATACTATCTTTATTTCTTAGAATATTGTCATGTACTTCAATCAAATTTTTTAAAATGATGATCATCTTTCCCGATATTCGTCTTTATAAATACACAATTTTTTGAGACATATAGAAAAATCGATAAATTTATTAATACTTTATTTACTATGCTTCAAAGAATTTTTTTAAGAAAAATTAAATAAATTGTTTGATGTATCGAACTAAAATAAACCCAATAACCATATTACCTCATCCCACTTATTAAATAAAAACCCAAACCCAGATTCATCACACTCCCACTATATATATATATATATATATATATATATATATATATATACAGATATATATATTATTATTATTATTATTATTATTATTATTATTATATTAAATAACCATATATACTTTATAAATGGACAATAATTTTGTTTATAAAAATTCAACACCCTTTCAACTCATCATCCTATACCCCATCATTTTTTATTTTATATTTTTTTTATGATTAGTAAATTATTATTATTATTATTATCATTTATAATTAAAAAACATACTTCACACTTAATTAATTTTAACTAAAAAGATATTGAAAAATTAAAATGGATAATTAAGAAATTTATATTTTAAAAAAAAGTGTTTATTTATGTGTCCAAATCAAATAAAAATAGTCTGTATATATAGAGAATTTTTTTTTATGAAATATGGTGTAAAATTTTTTTAATTTTTTTTAAATAATTGAGGTAAAAAAAAGGGGTAAAAAATAAAAATCTGAAATAAAACCGGCCAATCAGAGATCGCCAAGTGTCAAAAAAAAAACCTATGTACACGCGCCTATGTCGGCGCGTGTACTGCACGCGCCTAATTTTCTTCCAATCAGAGCCTGCCACGTCACATGTTAATGCTATATCTTCAACTTTGCCACTATGTGAAATTACGAAAATGCCCTTGGTTTGAGCGACAACATCGACTGTCCTCCTTTTATATATAGATAGATGTTAGATAATATTCTTAAGATTTATGTATATAAATTAATATAGTAGTACTATTACCTCTCTCATAATATAAATTAATATATTATTTTTTATTAAGATTTTGTCTAGAAAATTTAAATATTCATGCAATGCATATCGAAATAATTTGATTTTCTTTGTTTCGCTCCAAATGAAAACTTAATCTACCCCTTTTATTCTCCTCAACTTTAATATGCAATCCGTACTAATTCTCTTTTACTCCCAGTGGAAAATCCTACTTCACCCATTTAATCCAATAAAAGAAAAAAATATATAAATTCTATTTCAAAATAAATTCTAATAACTTATTAATTTTTAATTTAAGAACATTACAAATTATACTTTCACACATATACAATTAGACTCGCAATATAAGATACCACAACAAATTATACATGATATGTCATATTTATTTACATTAATTCATCATGAACATAATTATGATATTTATTTTTAATTTAACTTATTTAATTTTGAGAAGAAAAAATCAAAATCCTAAAAACACTAACAATTGTGTTAAATGAAACAAAAATTCCCAACCCCTCCGCTCCCTCATCAAACCTAACCCACTCATTTCGCTCATTCCTCTCCCTCTTTTAAAATACCAATTTGTACACCAAAAAATTAAAATGATGACCATATTTCTCAATATTCGTCTTTATAAATACAAAATTTTTTTAGCCGATCGAAAAATCGATAAATTTATTAATACTTTATTTACTATGCTTCAAATATTTTTTCAAGAAAAAATAAATAAATTGTTTGATGTATCGAACTAAAATAAATCCAATAACCATATTACCCTATCCCACTTATTAAATTGAAACCCAAACCCACATTCATCACACTCCATCATTATTATTATTATATTATTTTTTATTATATTTTATTATTTTTATTTTTATTATCATTATTATTATTATATTATCATTTATAATTAAAACAAATACTTCACACTTAATTAATTTTCACTAAACAGAAATTGAAAAATTAGCGAAGGATAATTACCATATTTATATTTAAAAAAGAGGAATTTTTTTCTTTGTTCAAATCATATGAAAGAAGTCTCTATTTAAAGAGAATTTTTTTTTTATGAATTTTGGTGTAAAAAAGAAAAAAAAATTAATTTAATATATAATAGAAACTCAAACTCACATTCATCATACTCCGCCCTATATACACATATAGATATATATTATTATTATATTAAATAACTCTATCTACTTTATATACACACAATGATTTTGTTTATACATATTCAACACCATTCCAACTCATCATCCTATACCCCATCACTTTTTTTTTTCTTTTCTTTATTAGTAAAATTATTATTATTATCATTTATAATTAAATAAAATATTTCACACTTAATTAATTTTCACTAAAAAGAAATTGAAAAATTAGCAAAGGATAATTAACAAATTAAAATTTAAAAAAGAGGAATTTTTTTCTGTGTCCAAATCAAATGAAAGAAGTCTCTAGTTATAGAGAAAAAGAAATTATGAATTTTGGTGTAAAAAAAAATTAAAAAAATTAATTTAATATAAAATAATTGAGGTCAAAGAAATCGGAGGAAAAAAAAATCTGAAATAAATTCAGCCAATGAACATGTGACACGTGGGTATTCAAATGTTTACAATTCTGCCATCGCTGGAAATGACCAAATTGCCCTTCACAGAATATGCAACACGTGTCCGGAAACTAAAAAAAAAAAAAAAAATTTCATTGCATTCACGCGCCACTCTCGACGCGTGTATGCCACGCGCCAACTTCCGTCCTTACACAACGCTCCACGTGGATTTTCTTCCTTGTTATCTACATTTTTGTCATGGCGTGAAATGTCTAAAATGCCCTTGATTTTAGGGGGAAAGTTAGACAATTCTCCTTTTATATATAGATAGATTGGCCATGTGACAGTGACATGCGGATGTGATATGAAGTTGAAGGGTAAAATAGAAAATCAATACAAATTAAAGTTAAACAAGTATGAAAGAGTTTAAGTGTAAATTTAAAAAGTAAAAAGTAGTTGAAATTAATTTAAATGGGTGATATTTTACAATTACTATAATTTAGTTTCTCTCCCCTTCAACACCAACAATGGTTGACAGATAGCTTTCATCATACTTAGTATTTTACATTCAACTAGTGCTACACTCGTGCATTAAATGCACGAATAATAAAAAATTATTTCAAAGAAAGTTAGAAATAATATTAAAAGTTGCTCTTCATAGAGTACGTCACACATCTATCCTTTTTATTTTTCTCTTTTTTCTTTATAGCAAGTCACTATTTTACAAATTTGAAATGACAAAATCGATCAAGTTTCCAATTTCAAAACTGGCTGTGAGTGGGAAACGAAACTGGAAAGCTTTCTTGAGAAATTAAGGAGCTATGAAAAGTCTTAGTTAAGGAGCCATTTGACGGTGATTAGGCGTCCTAGGCGTGACCTAGGCGCGCCCAACGCCAAGAAAGCTGGTGTTCACAAAGGAGCCAAAGGCCCCAAAATTTTTACTATTTCATTTCCTAGCACTATGCTAAGGCCTCTCAATATATACTATTCCATTTTCTAGCATTTCAATTCCTAGACGATGTGGGATTAATATCCCATTTGATTTTCAAATGCTAAAACCTCTCAATATATACTATTTCATTTTCTAGCATTTCAATTCCTAGACGATGTGGGATTAATGTCCAATTTGGTTTTCAAATGCTAAGGCCTCTTAATATATACTACTCCATTTTCTAGCATTTCAATTCCTAGACGATGTGGGATTAATATCTCATTTAGTTTTCAAATGCTAAGGCCTCTCAATATATACTAAATGGAAAGCCTTCTTGAGAAATTAAGGAGCTATGAAAAGTCTTAGTTAAGAAGCCATTTGGCGGTGAGTAGGCGCCCTAAGCGTGACTTAGGCGCGCCCAACACCAAGAAAGCTGTTGTTCACTAAGGAGTCCCAAAGTTTATATTATTCAATTTTCTAGCACTTCAATTCCTAGACAATGTTGGATTAATATACAATTTGGGATTTATACTCGTTGAAGGTAACTCGGGCTAACAACATTCACTTTTTTCAGTTAATTGACCATTTGACAGTGACTTAGATGTGATATGAAGTTAAAGGGTAAAATAGGAAATTAATACAAATTAAAGTTAAACAAGTATGAAAGGGTTTAAGTGTTAATTTAAAAAGTAAAAGGTAGATGAAATTAATTTAAATGGGTTATTTTACAACTAGTAAAAATTCGTGTTCGAGGACACGTGGTATTTTGTTAATTAAAAGCGAGGGCAAAATGGGAAAGAGATAACTTAGTGAGGGTAAAATGGGAATTTTTTTTTTGACACTATTCATACAACTATTCATCTCACTTTCCTTGTTTATGCTATAAATTACTAATTTAGTTTCTCTCTCCTTCAACACCAACAATGTCAATGGTTGACAGATAGCTTTCAACACACTTCATATTTTGCCTTCAATTTCAAGATTTGGATCCAAATCCCATCTTCAAACTGACTTTCAACAAGAATTTATTAAAGAGAACTAAAAATAATAACCCCAATTAACTAATCAATTCCAAATTTCAATATATATATACTCCCTCCGTCCCGTCCGACTTAGGACATTCACTCCCGACACGGAGATTAAGGAATACTATTATAATATTAGGAGAGAGAATGAGTTGAGGATGTGTTGTGAGTGTGAAAAATTAAATAGGAGAGAGAACGAGTGGGATAAATAGTGATGGGATTATTGTTGTGAGTATGACAAGTGGATCCCATTTAATATAAAAGTAATATAAACTTTCCATTTTGGGCCGTCCTAAGTCGGGTGGGACGCCCAAAATGGCAAAACGTCCTAAGTCGAACGGGACGGAGGGAGTATACACTATTTTCTTCATATTTCAAGCTTCACTTTTTGTCAAAATGAGTGTCCTGTTAAAAGTTTCACCTTTTTTAAAATGACAAAAAATCTTTATTATTCCATTCACTAATTCTCTATTCTATTTCACTATTATACTCACAATACTTTTTAAATTTACTATTTCCTCATTTGCGTGATTTAAAAAAAGTGTGAAACTTGGGCCGGGTCGGAGGGAGTATATAATTCAAGCAATCCGTAGAATCCATGGCAGTTAAACCTACAACATATTCAAAATCTCAGCAAATTATACACCTCCAAAATTCCCTAAACCTCTAGAATCCATGGCAGTTAAACCTACAACATATTAAAAATCTCAGCAAATTATACACCTCCAAAATTCCCTAAACCTCCATTATTGTTGTTGAAATCACTTGTCTCTGTTTGCGATTTGAGAAAGTAGGTTGGAGGTCGAATTTGAGGCGAGACGGGCGTGGGGTTTTCTGCCAGAATTGAGTGCCCTACGCCTTGAAGCAGACAAAGGGTCTGGAGGAGAAATGCGTGCCGTAAATGGAGACGATAATGGGGATGCCGTTTGAGAAAGAGACGACGGTGGGGGACAGATGAAGACAGAGTCCGACAGAGATCCAGAATCTGAAATTTGTAAGGGTTGGGAGGAAAGGGAAACGAGACGGTAGATAGGGTGGGGGAAGGGGACGACAATGAATGGAGGTTGGGTGGAGAGAAGGAGTCAGCCGAGGTGAAGTGAGGGATGAAGGTGGTGGCGGAGGTGTTGTGTGGGGGAGGGGGGGGGGGAGAAGAAGGCGGTTTGGAAGATGGTTGGGAGGAAGAAGATGAGTCGGGGATATGGGGGTTTATTTGTAATTTTATGTTTCAATTTATATCCCTTTGCTCAATCTTTTACTTTTTAATATCACACTTTAAATCTTTTATGTTTGATAATTTTAATTATGATTGATTTTCCTATTTCATCCTTATTAAAAAGTAGGTCACATGTGATTTTAATCGGAAAAATGGATGTCGTTATTGCGAGATATCTTAAACTGAATAAAACATCGATGAGGTACTATATTAGCAACAAAAATGAATTTAGTTATTAAGTCCAAATAACTTGATGGATGTGTTTTCACCCATACAAATGATATATCTCTAACATTTTTGTGATCAAATTTAGCTGTTTTTGATGATTTTTGGAGAGTTTATAAGTGTAGGGAATGGAATGATAAAATCCAGATATACGATTAGAAAGGATACAAAAATGAACGATTGAGAACGGAGAGGCAAAATAGGAAATAATAGAAATTTCAGAAAGACAAAGTTGAAGATGACCTGATCATTCATTGCCATAGTATACTCGTCGATAGCTTTCCAACTATATATGACATGTGTCAATAAAAGTTTATATGAATAAGTTATAACCTTCTAAAGTTTGCTGATAAATTTACAATTCATCAACATGTAGGATGACGTCTGCACACCAAGGAAGAGGACGACCGCCCAAGTGATTTGAGAGTTAGGGCGGCGAATCCCCCATTTAAGGTGGCCGCACCCCCCATTATGTGGCAAAATCTGTGGCAAATTCAGACTCTTTTTTTGTGGCAGTTTCGTGGCAGATTTCAGCAACTTTTCAAACCCCTTTTCAGATTTGGATTTTGACTAGTTTTCTAAATTTTGACTTTTCTCTCCTACCCTAATATAAAAACAACATCTCTAGCCATATTTTTATGATCTTTTATTCTCACTTTCATATATTACAATAAATTAGGGTTTTATAAGTTTGAAAATAAGATTAAAGGTTTTTATTTTTTGATTTTAATGGCCATTCGCGGTTAATTTATTTGGTTCGTGTATTGGGTAAGTAACAATTTGATATTTATGATATTGATTTAATTATCTCTTTCTCGTTTATAACATTCTTCATTATTATTAATAAGCTTAATTTGTATGTTAAAATAATTTTGGCCTATTGAATTTATTTGGGTATAAATCGTTGCACTCATGTGGATGAATTATACATTGACCATTGTTGAAAATAATAGATTTAATTGACGATGTACTTAGTAGTCAAACAAATATAGGTTCTAATGTTCTAATGATTTGAATTGAATATATTGAATGTTTATACCAACATACCAAGAATGTATAAACTAGGGGCGGATCCAGACCCAAAATTAAGGGGGTTTACAAAAGCTTCAAAATTAGTTTTTTTTTTTTTTTTACATAACTGCCTACATCGATTACAAGAAACAAATAACATCTAAATTTGTTCCTTACTCGTTTTCATACTATGAAAACATTTAATTACATAATCATTTGTAATCACCAAATTCACCCTAAACAATGAACAAAGTATGCAAACGGATTTTATTTCATAATCAAAGTTCTCAAACCACCAAATTCACCACTCGTATTACTTGCCTCATCATACCCTTGTCCCTTAAGTTTCACCAAACTCAAACTCCAATCATCAAATACATCTTCAATAGCAAACTTTAAAGACACAATACAAATTCACTCCTCATATTACTTGTCCCATCATAATAATTCTTACTATGAACCCTAAATCAAATCAAATCAAAATTGAAATCTCATTTCAAAACCTAAATCAAAAATCTCAAATTATTCAACAATAAAAACCCTAACAATAAAGCCCTAAATTGAAATCCCAAAATTGAAACTTACTATAAGAGTGAGTGTGTGTATGTGTAAGATCGGATGTCGTGGAGATGGCTGGCTGTGGTTTTCGGCCGGAGTTGGCCCGACGTGGAGGGGTGGTTCGTGGTATCTGTTAGATCGTTTATTTTTTTCCTTTCCCTGTTTCATTTTTTTGCATGAGAGCTGTAGCACAACGATTACTGTGTTAAGTACTGCAGTAGGGAAGAACAAATTAAATAGCGATGATGTTAAGAAATTGCTTATTGGCGAGGAAAATCTTCGTAAGAAATTGGGCATTGCCTCTAGTTATGGAACAACTTTAGCTACATCTAGGAGTGGGAAGCCGGGTACAAACAATAAGTGGCAATCAGAATCAGTAATAACGTATTCGGTGGTGGGTCTAAATCTAAGGAAAAGTTCAAGGGGAATCAGGATCCAATAAATTGCTATAAGTGTGGGGAGATCAGGCATATCAAGAAGAATTGTCCCTTGATGTGGAACAAGGCAGTGAATGTGGTTACCGAGGATATAGATAATGCACTGGTTCTTAGTGTTAGTAATTTACTAGAATCATGGATGTTAAATTCAGGGCCATTATTCCATTCATGCGGACGTGCAGAGGAGATGAATAACTATACTTTCGGGGATTTTAGAAAGGTTTATCTGGCGGATGGGAACCACTACAGATCAAGGGTGAGAGGGATATCAGAATTGAAACATCAAGCGGTTCGACTTTGCAACTATATGGGGTAAGACATGTTTCGGGTTTGATAAGAACTTGTTATCAGTTGGGCAGCTGGATGAAGAAGGTTTTGAAGTGACCTTTGGCTGCAGGAACTGGGTTATTACTAAGGGGAACGAGGAGGTGGCTCAAGGTAATAAGGTGGGTACATTGTATATGGCTAGCAACACCAAGGATTATATTGCAGAGAACTTCTTAGAGTAGATGGACGTGAATACGACCTTTCTTTATGAGGATTTGGAGAAGGTAATTTACATGGTACAAACACATGGTTACTTATCTAAAAGTAATAAAGAATTGGTTTGCAGATTGAAGAAGAACTTGTATGGCCTGAAACAAGCTCCTCGACAGTGGTACAAGAAGTTCGATGGATTCATGCATGACATTGAATTTGGTAGACGCGAGATAGATCATTGTTGATACTTCAAAAGGTTTGACAACAGGTACATAATCTTACATTTATATGTGAACGACATGTTAATAGTGGGCTCTAGTTATAGAGAGGTAAACAGATTAAAGGGATAGTTGTCAGAACACTTTGAGATGAAGAATTTGGGGGAGGCCATTCAGATTTTGGGTATGCAGATTATTCGGGATAGAAAGATAGGGAAGTTGTTTCTTTCGCATGCTGGATATGTCAAGAAAATCTTGGAGAGATTCGACATGGATGGAGCAATGCCAACGAGTACACTGTTGGGTAGTCACTAAAAGTTATCTAACAAGGACTCATATAGGGAAAGGAGGAGCGTGCTCAGATGTAGATGACTCTATATGCTTCGGCAGTTGGGAGTCTGATGTATGTCATTATGTGTACAAGGCTAGATATTGCTCATGCGGTGGGAGTAGTCAACCAGTTCATGGGTAAGGATGTTGGGTTTTGGGGTTACAAACGCAGCGAAAGATTTAACATATAACACAAAACCCTAGCCTTGAATCCGTCTAACATGAAGAGATTGAAAACTATGAATATAGATTTACTAACCTTGTTGCAAATTTGTCTTTCGTATCCGATTTGTAATTCAGATTTAAATCTTAGATGAAACTTGGATCTTCTTCCTTGTTTTTCCTTGGTGATGAATCAACAACGGTAATCTTCAAGCTTTAGGCGATAAAGCAATCACCCTCTATCGATAATCCAAACGTGAACGAACCAAGATCTTGTATCTTGTTGGATTGCTAGATGATCCGATTGTTGAAACGATTTTCAACAATCAGTGGCTAATATGGAATTGAATCTGAGGAGTTTTGATCTTTGATTCATAATCAAGATCAATCAATTGGTGTTTCTCAAACCCAATTTTTTTCTCTTCTGGCATAGGTTAAAGTGGCTATTTACACTTTATAAATATCCCTAACTCTTAGGGAGAAAAAGCCCTAAACCTAGCAAAAAACGGAGTCTGCCGGACCTTGTCCTGCGCGGGACATGTCGCATCTCACGCGGTACAAGTATTCGGCAATTTGGGAGCGGTCGCTCGCCATGATTGGGAGCGGACGCTCACTTTGTCCAGAAACTTTGTCTCGCGCGGGACATGCTTGTCTAGCGCGAGACAACCCTTCTGCCAGCATCCAGAAGTCCAATTTCCAATTTTGAGCCAATGCTCAATCCATTCTTTGTGTGTGACCCTTTAGAAATTATATTTTATGTTGGTAGTGAGTTGAAACATCAACCTCACAAGACATAAGTGATCTCTAGAAAGTCATTATGTCCACCCAATTAAATATAACATCAAAGCTTGATTTCTTAATAGATCAATGTCACAATCCCTTTGTCCATGATGTCATATTGAACATGAGTCATGGTCCATGTCAATTCATATTGTTCAATGCTTTCTCGATTCTGAATATGTTGATAATCCAAGTAAATTTGATCTTTATCAAACCTCTTGAGTACGGCCGTACATTTCATCAACACTATTTATCGAGGGGCCCAAGCAGACATCTCTCTTTATGAGGGACAAATCCCATCTTGACTTATCATTCTTTCCTACATGAATTTAATCGTGACAACATAGCCCTTATTGCTATCCTATTAAAGATAGTGTTAGAATACATCAAGCATAACCTTCATCATGTGGAAGACGATGATAATCTCAGGTACAAAGGATTCTAATGACATGACTATCATGAGATTTAATCATGACATATATAGACCATGTCATAAATCTCATAAATGGGTCTGTCCAGTACCTTTGATGGATGTGTATTTACCCATCCAAATGATGCACTTTTAGGCTTTCTTTGTGTTTGATTCCCGAGTTTTATGTATATTTGATGTGGTTTGTGAGTATTTATTGAGTATAGGGTATAGAGCTGATTAAAGGTGTATTTTATGGCTAAAAAGTGCAAAAGGAATATAGTGGAGCGGAGCAGAGAAGGACTAAATTGGAAATATTGAAAATTCAAGGACTAAACTGGAAATATGGAAATTGTGGACGAATTTGATTTATAAAAATTCGTGGGTTAAAGTTAAAAATAAAATCTCAAAGAGCGAAGTGCAAAAGAAGTCATTATAGTGGTCAAAGTGCGGTTGCAAAATCGCGAGACGAAACGAGTATATTGGTACTAAAATAAGGCCAAGCAATTGGAGCATGGCTGAGAGAGGTTGGCCGGCCAAATGGGGCCAAGGTGCAGGCATTTGGGGCCAAGGCAATGCAAGTTGGGCCAAGACAAGGATATAATGGCCAAGTTCACGCACAAACATTCTGTTTATAAAGGCGGACGCGCCAATCACTAAGGGCGGCCGCGCTAAGGAAACAAATTACGGCCAAAACTCACTGCCAAGTAGGGCGAGCGCGCCAACAAGTAGGGCGGCTGCGCTCCGCTGTTTCAGCACCAGTTTTGCACGTATTATTCAAGGGTATTCTTGATTTTTCTCAGCCTAGGACCATAGTTTTCACCCTAATTCTATATATTCACAGCAGCCATGTTAATTTAGGGATCATCTTAGAATAGAACATATATCATATTATATTTTGGAGTTTTGATTTTTATTTAACAATTCCATTGAGGAGAAGAACAATTCATCATTCCAGGTTTTATCATTGTAAATTATGAGTAGCTAATTTCTTAGATTTGTAGATTGTTTTGATCTTCACCGGATTTCTATGCAATAGTAATTTAATTCTTTCAATTTAATTCCTTCTAGTTCAATAATAGATCTTAATTTCTTGTTCTTAGATTCGAGACGTATGTTAAGATACGAACTCATCTTTGAATATTTGGGTATCGAATTCGCTATTAATTTGGGATTTTGATGCATAGACCATTATTGATTGAATAACTTTAATTGAGGCCGTAATAGAAATCGATTAAAGTTAGGTTTTCATATTCCTGTGTTCTTAACGTATTCTTGGCATATTGTTGAACCGTAATAGAATTCACAATATTAAAAAGAGTATTTAGGATTGTAATCCGGCCACCTAACCGTGTCGATCCTAGCTAAAGTGAATGAACCCTAGAAGTTGAGTTGATGTTTTATAAGTGAAATTTTGCATAGAATGATGGTGAAGTGAAATCCAATCTACAAATCTCTGCTCATAATCTGTTTTCTCGTTTATTTAGTTTTTGTTATTTAATTTATGCTTTTAGTTTTTAAATCAAATCTATAAACTTTGGTTACTAAATTCATTGCGTTTACTTTACTTGTTTACCAACGAGTCTCTGTGGATTCGACCCCTGCAATTGCATACTGCTACACCGGTAGTGAGTACACTTGCTCGGTTTTTATTACAAGAGGGAGTTTTCCTCCATCAAGTTTTTGGCGCCGTTGCCGGGGTCTTGTTTCAAGTAAACAAGTAGGTTAGGTAGTGAATGCAAGGTCGTCGTTCTTTGAAGCCTACATTGGTGCCATTGAACGACAACATAAACAGACCTAATAAAGCTAAAGACACTAGGCTTCTTGAGGAAGCATTTGAGGGCGATCCCCTCTTTAATCCTCTTTTCTCAGATTCGGACACCGAATCAGAACCCTCCGCCACCGAGGTAGAGGAAGAGAAAGCCGAGATGGCAGAACCACCGGCACAAACTATGAATGATTTCCTGAGACCTAGGGTAGACACATCTACCTCTTGCATAGTGCTGTCCGATGCAGCCAAAAATTTAGAGGTCGAAGGACAATACTTTGCCATGTTGCCAAGCTTTCACGAATTGCCTGGTGAGGATGCACTTACGTTCCTTAAAGAGTATATTATTGTTGTTTCTCAATTTTTGTTAAGATAGGGAGTGACTGAGGAGCAAATTAGATTAAAGTGTTTTCCTTACACTCTTAAGGGAGTGGCTAAAACATGGTTGATGATGCTTGCACCGAGCAGCATTAGTACTTGGGGAGAATTACAAGATGTGTTCCTTAAAAGATATTACCCACATCATCTTTTGGCTGGTTTTAGACAGAAATTGATGACATTTTCCCAAGATGTGGGGGAGCCCTTTCATGAGGCATGGGAAAGATTTAATACAATGTTAATACAATGTCCCCAACACAATTTCACACTACCCTCACTGAACCAAGCCTTTTATGATGGCTTGAATGACAATGGTCAATCAATGGTTGACAATGCTGCTGGAGGCTCGATAGAAGCCAAGACCCCAGACGAGACTAAAGCGTTATACGAGATGTTGAGTGCTAATTCTCAACAAAAGAGTTCGAGGGGTAAAACAAGGGGGTATTAGATTTGGATCGCTGCGATAATCTTTCCAAGCAAATTGCGCCTTGAGTAGTAAGTTTGATAAATTGATCGCTTGTGGCACTTCTGCTGGTGCCAATGTTATTACTGATTATTGTGCAAATTGTGGTTTATCATCTCATGTGACTAATATGTGTCCAAGTGCAGCAAATTTCTCTTATCGTCCTGAACAGGCACATGCTTTCAATGGATATGGACAAAGGCCACCACCCCAAGGCAACCCATATGGTAACTACAATCCATGGGGTGGCCATCATAATCAGCAAGCAAAACCTCTTCATGTGCCACCACCTGGACAACATGATAAAGAGCCTTGGGAGCTGGCAGTCCAGTAGTTAAGGATGGAGGTGCAGCAAAGTAATAGAAACACAGAAGCTGCAATTGAAAAGGTGGGCACACAAGTAGAGCAACTTGTGAAGGTTGCCCAAGAGTTGATGAAAGAGAAGAACCCACCCGAGCAAGCAAAGTCAATTACAACAGTGTGGGATGAAAGTGAGGAAATTGAGGAGGTATTTCTATCTTCTCTTGATAATATTGATTGTTTTGATAATAATGATGATGTTAATGAGAATGAAAAAATTAATCATGTTCAAAAAGACCCCGGATTCTTTACTATCCCAATTTCTTTAGGGGGTCAAAATTTTAAAGGTTTGTTGGATCTTGGGGCAAGTGTTAATGTGATGTCCTTTCATGTTTTTAGAAGTTTGGGGGTATGTGAGTTGAAACCACCCAAGAGAGTCTTGCAATTGGCGGATCTCTCAATCAAAAGACCTTTAGGGGTTATTGAAGGGGTGTTGGTTAAAATTGATAAAATTATTATCCCCATTGACTTTTATGTGATGTGTATGGAGGGATCAAGTGAGGATCAACTGAAAACTCCCATTCTGCTTGGGAGGCCATTTATGTTTGACACTAAGGCCACCATTGATGTGTGTCAAGGGGTGGTGTCCTTGAGAGGTATGGGGGAAGAATGCAAGTTTTGTATGCTTAAAAATGATAAGAAACCCTCCCCCAAAGATGGTTTTGTAGGAGCCATAACCGATTTTCCAATTTTTAAAAAGGATATGAATGGATGTGAGAAAAGTGGGGATAATGCGGACGTTTGTCCCTTGGCTAGTAACATTAAGGCCGACCAATACTCTAGGAGTAACGGGTCGTATCACTCCCCACACGACTCCCATAAAGAGTCGATTCCATCACATCTACCACAAGAGCCTTCAAAATCGAGAGTTAGTGAGGAGAGTTATAGTGATTTATCTGATTCTATATTTTAAAATATTTTTGTGCATGATAACTCTCTTGATCTTGGTTGTGAGAATGGTGTTTTGCAGGTTGAAGAAAAGATTGAGTTTGGGGGTGGAAACCCCAATAAAAAGAAAAGAAAAAGGGGTAAGCACAAGCGTAAAGTTTCAAAAATAAATGTGGCTTTACCCCTACTTGTTGACAATGGAGAGCTGATTTGGAAAGAGAAGGGCGTTTGTGCCCGTGAGGAGAAGAGATGGTCCAAAGGCCGCAAAACAAAGGCCAAGTGAGATTGGGACTATAGTCGGGCTAACGACTTTAACCAAATGCGCTGCTTGGGAGGCAACCCAATGAGGTATGTTTTATTTTTATGTTAATTACTGCTTAGTCGTGTCATGTCTTCCGTTGAGCCCAAGGCACGCTTTTGTTCTCTTTGCTCTGAGGACATAGCATGTTTTGAGTTTGGGGGTAGACATCTCTCCGAGTTTGTGGGTTTATAGGAGAGTGTATATAGTGTCACCCTCTAAAAAATAGAAAAATTTAAAAATTTTGTTCTGTTCATAGTTGGGATGTTGGCCAAAGTCTGTGATGATTAGAGTGTGCTTTAATTTTAAAATCACATGTGCTATTATTAGTGTGGTGATTGGGATTGCATTGAAACGTTTAAATCATGATTGCACCACCTCTCACTTCCGTATAATATTCTTGGTCATTGTCATCAACTTAGGTGCCTTTTATGGGATCACTTTGTGCATTCTCGGGGTCCCTAGAACATGTTTGCATGATTGTCAATAACACGTCAATAGGTTACTTGATACATATGGCTATTCTTTGAATCCCTTTTTGTGAGCTTTAAATTTTCTCGTCACTTATATAAGATTTTCCGCTAGAATCCCGTTTGAGCTTGAAAAAGAATGGAATCTCTCACAAAGTGGGAGGTTATCTTAGACCACCATTCGCCTTCATTTGTACCCTCATTGTCCCACCCTTTTAACTTATACACTATTTTCTCACCTTTGCAAGAAAGTGAAACTAGGGAAAGAATGGGAATATTTTGGAGGATGTTTTGAAAATCAAAGGATTGAGTGGAAATTGGTCACGAAAATAAAGAAGTGGGTCATGTTATGTAATGAAAAGAGGGGCTTGAGCAAAATAGCAAATGCACATTCTTTGTGATACATTTGTGCAAAGAAAAAAAAAATTATTTTGCTTTAATGTTTTATTAGTAGTATTTAGAGTAGTTTTATTTTACTTCTTTTAGTTTTGTTTTACTCGGGACGAGCAAAAGGTTAGTTTGTGGGTGTTTGATGAATGTGTATTTACCCATCCAAATGATGCACTTTTAGGCTTTATTTGTGTTTGATTCCCGAGTTTTATGTATATTTGATGTGGGTTGTGAGTATTTATTGAGTACAGGGTATAGAGCTGATTAAAGGTGTATTTTATGGCTAAAAAGTGCAAAAGGAATAAAGTGGAGCGGAGCAGAGAAGGACTAAATTGGAAATATTGGAAATTCAAGGACTAAACTGGAAATATGGAAATTGTGGACGAATTTGATTTATAAAAATTCGTGGTTTAAAGTTAAAAATAAAATCCCAAAGAGCGAAGTGCAAAAGAAGTCATTATAGTGGTCAAAGTGCGGTTGCAAAATCGCGAGACGAAACGAGTATATTGGTACTAAAATAAGGCCAAGCAATTGGAGCATGGCTGAGAGAGGTTGGCCGGCCAAATGGGGCAAAGGTGCAGGCATTTGGGGCCAAGGCAATGCAAGTTGGGCCAAGACAAGGATATAATGGCCAAGTTCACGCACAAACATTCTGTTTATAAGGGCGGACGCGCCAATCACTAAGGGCGGCCGCGCTAAGGAAACAAATTACGGCCAAAACTCACTGCCAAGTAGGGCGAGCGCGCCAACAAGTAGGGCGGCCGCGCTCCGCTGTTTCAGCACCAGTTTTGCACGTATTATTCAAGGGTATTCTTGGGATTTCTCAGCCTAGGACCATAGTTTTCACCCTAATTCTATATATTCACAGCAACCATGTTAATTTAGGGATCATCTTAGAATAGAACATATATCATATTATATTTTGGAGTTTTGATTTTTATTTAACAATTCCATTGAGGAGAAGAACAATTCATCATTCCAGGTTTTATCATTGTAAATTATGAGTAGCTAATTTCTTAGATTTGTAGATTGTTTTGATCTTCACCGGATTTCTATGCAATAGTAATTTAATTCTTTCAATTTAATTCCTTCTAGTTCAATAATAGATCTTAATTTCTTGTTCTTAGATTCGAGACGTATGTTAAGATACGAACTCATCTTTGAATATTTGGGTATCGAATTCGCTATTAATTTGGGATTTTGATGCATAGACCATTATTGATTGAATAACTTTAATTGAGGCCGTAATAGAAATCGATTAAAGTTAGGTTTTCATATTCCTGTGTTCTTAACGTATTCTTGGCATATTGTGGAACCGTAATAGAATTCACAATATTAAAAAGATTATTTAGGATTGTAATCCGGCCACCTAACCGTGTCGATCCTAGCTAAAGTGAATGAACCCTAGAAGTTGAGTTGATGTTTTATAAGTGAAATTTTGCATAGAATGATGGTGAAGTGAAATCCAATCTACGAATCTCTGCTCATAATCTGTTTTCTCGTTTATTTAGTTTTTGTTATTTAATTTATGCTTTTAGTTTTTAAATCAAATCTATAAACTTTAGTTACTAAATTCATTGCGTTTACTTTACTTGTTTACCAAGGAGTCTCTGTGGATTCGACCCCTGCAATTGCATACTGCTACACCGGTAGTGAGTACACTTGCTCGATTTTTATTACAAGAGGGAGTTTTCCTCCATCAACCTTGTTCTCTAAGAAGTACCCATAAGTGTAATGTGCATCCCCATGCATATAATCATCTCTATGATTATCCATTGCCAACTTATACTAGTTATTCATAATAACTAGGGACATAAATTATTATAGTAAACATGTAAACATATAATAATCCAAATAAGCAATCTCTATTAGAAATGGTAAAGACAATTACATAACAGTATTGATAATTAGTCATAAAAATCATCAGTCTAAGGCATAACACCAATAATCTCCCACTTGTACTAGACCCAATTTCCTAGGTATCGTATACCTATAGACCTAACATGACCATCATGCTTTTGCTTGTGCGAGGGGCTTTGTAAGCGGATCCCCTATGTTTGTCGTCGGTCGATACTTTGCATATCTTAACGTCTCCTCATTCTATAAATTCTCGAATGAGGTAAAAACGTGTAAGAATGAGTTTGGATTGCTGATGTGACCTTGGTTCCATTGCTTGCACAATGACATTACTATTGTCACATTAAAGTTCCAACGGATTAGTGATACTTGGAACGACTTCCAAAACACTAATGAACTTCTTGATCCAAACTGCCTCTTTAGCTGCATCAGATGCTGCTAAATATTCGGCCTTAGTTGTAGAATTGGCTATGGTATTTGCTTGGAACTCTTCCAACAAAAACGCACCTCCATTAAACATATACACAAACCCCAATTGCGATCTTAAATTATCTTTGTCGGTTTGGAAGCTTGCATCTGTGTAACCCTTAAAACAAGATTATCTTCCAACCTTTCAAAGACCAAGAACACATCCTTAGTCCTTCTTAAGTACTTAAGGATCGTCTTAAATGCCATCCAATGGTTCTCACAAGGATCAGTTTGGCATTGACTCGTCATGCTTAGAGCATACGAGATGTCAGGTCTAGTACAAATCATGGCATACATGACAGATCCAATAGCCGAAGCATACAGAACCTCATTCATTCTCTTTCGCTCACCAGTTGTCTTAGGACACTGAGTCTTGCTAAGAGTGACTCCATGACCCATTGGCAAGTTTCCTCTCTTAGAATTATCCATCTTGAATCTTCTAAGAACTTTGTCAATGTAAGTACTTTGACTCAAACCAATCATCCTTTTAGATCTATCTCTATAGATCTTGATGCCAAGGATGTAAGCGGCTTCACCCATATCTTTCATTGAGAAACATTTTCTTGACAAGGACTTGACAGTCTGAGGTGCCAGAACGTCGTTTCCAATGAATAAGATATCATCGACATACAATACTAGAAATAGTACTATGCTCCCACTGAATTTCATGTATACACAAGATTCATCTTTGTTCTCGATGAAGTCAAAATCTTTGACCGATTCATCAAAATGAAGATCCCAACTCCTCGAAGCTTGCTTCAACTCATATATGGATCGTTGCAACTTGCATACTTTAATAGAATTTCTTGGATTGACAAAACTTCGGGTTGTGTCATGTACACATCATCAAGTAACTTCCCATTTAGGAAAGCCGTTTTTGACATCCATTTGCCATATCTCGTAGTCATAATACGCGGCTATGACAATTAAAATTCTAATAGACTTAAGCATTGCAACAGGCTAAAAGTTTTCGTCATAGTCAATACCATGAACCTGCCTAAATCCCTTTGCTACAAGCCTAGCCTTGTAAGTATGCACCTTCCCATCCATGTCAGTCTTCTTCTTGAAGACCCACTTGTATCCTATGGTTTTTACACCTTTAGGTGGCTCAATCAAGTTACAAACTTGATTATTAGACATAGATTGTGATTCGGATTCCATGGTTCCTATCCATTTATCCGAATTAGGAGTGGCTATCACCCTAGATAGGAATTAGGTTCGTCATTCTCGATGACTTCTACTTCATTACTTTTTGATACGAGAAATCAATATTTCTCGGGTTTGGATCATAACCTATCCGATCTACGATGGACTTGTGCAACTTGAACTTGTTCCATAACTCTTTGTGAACTTGTTTCCGTCTCTACTCTTGGTTTCATGTTGTTTTTAGGTTCTTGAATTTCTTCAAGATTAATTTTACTCCCACTAGATCCTTTATTGAGAAACTGTTTCTCAAGAAACGAACCATATGGAGCAACAAACACTTTGTTCTCATTCCGGTTGTAAAATTAATATCCTTTTAGATTCTTTAGGATAACCAATGAAAATAACCTTGTAAGATTTTGATGCTAATTTATCAGAGACAAGTCTCTTCATATAAGCTTTGCAACCCTAAATTTTCATGAAAGACAAACTAGGTTTTCTTCCATGCCACATCTCATGTGGAGTCTTAGGAGCCGATTTAGTAGGGACTCTGTTCAGTGTGAACGCAGCAGTCTCTAATGCACATCCTCAAAAGGAAATAGGAAGGTCAACTTGACTCATCATCGAATGAACCATGTCCAACAAGGTTCAATTCCTCCTCTCAGACACACCATACAATGTGGTGTTCCGGTTGGGGTCAACTCTGAAACGATTTCACAGTTTTGAGATGATTGTCAAACTCTTGGCTTAAATATTCACCACCTCGATCGGATCAAAGTACTTTAATAGTTTTGCCAAGTTTATTTGTATTTCATTTTGAAATATTCTACATATCTCAAACGATTCACTTTTGGACTTCATCAGATAGACATAGCCGTATCTGGATAAGTCATCAGTGAATGTAATAAAATGCCGAAATCTTCCCCTAGAAATGCTACTTAATAGTCCACATATATCTCAGTACAAGGGCCAATAATCCACTAGCACGTTCACTACTCTTAGTAAAGGGTGGTTTGGTCATTTTATCCAATAAATAAGATTCACATACCTCTAATGATTCATAATCATATGAGTCTAAAAGTCCATGTTAATGGAGTTTCGAAATATGTTTCTTATTTATATGATCAAGCCGACAATGCCATGTTGTTCACATTATTCAGTTTAGATTTCTTATTTATATAATAGATATCTTCAATATTATTTTGTTTCTCAACATCAAAAATATAAAGACCATTAAATGAATCTGCAATACAATAAAGCATATCATTTAAATAAATATAAAATTTCTTATTCTTAATAAGAAAATTATATCCTTCATCATCCATATAAGAAACGGAAATAATACTTCTACTCAAATTCGGAACGTAGTAACATTTGTTCAAAACAAGTACTAGTCCACAAGGTAAAGTAACTTCATAAGTTCCTACGGCTAATGCAACAACTCTTGCTTCATTCCCCACACGTAGGTCCAATTTACCTTCTTTGAGTAGCTTTCTATTCTTTAGATCATGCATATTTAGACAAATGTGGAATCCAATTCGATATCCAATACGCATGAACAAGAAGTAGAAAGAAAAATATATATCATATAGATACCTGAAGCAGTAGCAATCATATTGCCCTTCTTCACTCTTTAGGCCTTCCTTATAAGCCTTGTAATTTTGCTTCCAATGACAAATCTCATTGCAATGGTAGCAAACTGCATCATTTTGAGATACTTTGGGTTTAGCCTCTTCAGCATTGTCCTAGGTTTAGCAACCTTTGCTTTACCTTCTTTACCTTCCTTTTGAACCCCTTTCTTGTGTTAACCATTAACACATTTGCGGATTGCTCCTCTTGCATCTTGCATGCATTAAGAGCTTTCACCACATCATGCCTCTCTTGCCTAGCTTGCACTTGAAACATTTCCTTTGTGTGTTGATTAGACAGAAACGTTGTATCGCGCGAGACATACCGTATTCCGCGCGGGACAAGGCCTCTGTTTTGGCTCGCTAGACAAAAGCGTTACCATGTGTTTAACGTCCTTCATAAGAAACTTACACATGGTGACAAGTAAAAGGCAAGCAATATCACTAGAATCATCAGCATGTTTCTTATGTTGCTCCTTATTTGCCCTTGCAACATTTGCAGCGGGTTTAGCTGGAATGGGTTCGTCAAGAACATACAATTTGCCTAAGAACAATTCTTAAGCTTCTGATCCAATCAGAATAGTCTGTACCGTTCTTTTCGAGCTTGTCCTTTTCAAGGACGAATCACAATTCATTGTGTAATGCCATTTCTACAATAAAATATACATACAATATGAACACATATAAACATCAATTCATTTACCATCTAAGAGACAAAAAAATGTATTTCATAAATACTCCCACTAAATTATACACCTTCAAATACAAGTATATGTCATATAATTATAATGGGCTAAGATCCATATTTCACTTGATTTTGATTTAACTGAGTCAATGCCCGAAATCAAGCTATTTAGATAGATAACATCAATCATATCATATATGACTCTTAGATCTTTTATGAGATTCTATACATCATATGTCAACACATGTTTCAATCTCATCTATGCCTCGAGTCAAATCTCATTTGAAAGCACCAATTAAGATCAACTTTTTTCAAACGTATGAGACACGGAACGATGTACCTAACTGATTCAAAACTACATCAACCGTTTTCTCATCTTGATCACATATTAAGATATAATGATGCACCTAACTGAGTCAAAACTATATCAAAATACCCGAATATTTCACAAGTGTTCTAATCAAGGGGTGGCATAAAACTCAAACATTTAAGAAGATTTTTCCATATAATAACAAACATCGCAGGGTGGTATATGAAACTTATGTGTACATAACCATGAACATGAGATTTAACAAAATATCCTACTTTAAGATCATACCAATAATCATGTAACAAATAACAATTATTAATCACATAATTATTCAATTCTCAAAATTCAAGGATTCAAGTAATCATGTTAATCATATTAAATATGAACATCAAATCCTAAACAAACAATTTGTTTCAATTTTAGAATTTACTAATCTTTGTTAATCAAATTAAGTAGATCAATATCCCATGTAGAAGATCAATTACATCAATCAACTATTAATCACAATCATGTTATATCGCATATAATTGTTTTCACAAAACAATACACATAAAATCATCAATCTATATTACATAGCATGTTAAAGCATATAATCCAATTATATCTAGCATGCTAATTTTAACATAATCATGATTAAATGCGGCTCTGATACCACTGTTGGGTTTTGGGGTTATAAACGCAGCGGAAGATTTAACATACAACACAAAATCCTAGCCTTGAATCCGTCTAACATGAAGAGATTAAAAACTATGAATATAGATTTACTAACCTTGTTGCGAATTTGTATCTTGATCACATATTAAGATATAATGGTGTACTTAATTGAGTCAAAACTATATCAAAATACCCGAATATTTCACAAGTGTTCTAATCAAGGGGTGACATAAAACTCAAACATTTAAGAAGATTTTTCCATATAATAACAAACATCGCATGGTTGTATATGAAACTTATGTGTACATAACCATGAACATGAGATTTAACAGAATATCCTACTTTAGGATCATACCAATAATCATGTAACAAATAACAATTATTAATCACATAATTATTCAATTCTCAAAATTCAAGGATTCAAGTAATCATGTTAATCATATTAAATATGCACAAAATCTGGGGAGAAACGCGTTTCTCCGTCGCGTATGGAGAAACGGGGCAACGTTCGTCGCGCGACAAACTTAGCCACAACTGGATATCACTTTCATCAGTTTCTGGATATCCAGAACATTGAATATGGATATCCAGAAACTTTGGAAAGGATATCCAGAAAAAATACAAAATATTTGGTTTCACTTTCATCATTTTCTGGATATCCAGAACATTGAATATGGATATCCAGAAGCTTTGGAAAGGATATCCAGAAAAAATATTTGGTTTCTGGATATCACTTTCATCAGTTTCTGGATATCCATATTCAATGTTCTGGATATCTAGAAACTGATGAAAGCGATATCCAGTTGTGGTGGCTAAGTTCGTCGGGCGACTAACGTTGCCCCGTTTCTCCATACGCGACGGAGAAACGCGTTTCTCCAGAGACCGACTCTTAAATATGAACATCAAATCCTAAACAAACAATTTGTTTCAATTTGAAAATTTTCTAATCTTTGTTAATCAAATTAAGTAGATCAATATCCCATGTAGAAGATCAATTACATCAATCAACTATTAATCACAATCATGTTATATCGCATATAATTGTTTTCACAAAATAATACACATAAAATCATCAATCTATATTACATAATCATGATTAAACACGTCTCTGGTACCATTGTTGGGTTTTGGGGTTACAAACGCAGCGGAAGATTTAACATATAACACAAAACCCTAGCCTTGAATCCGTCTAACATGAAGAGATTAAAAACTATGAATATAGATTTACTAACCTTGTTACGAATTTGTCTTTCGTATCCGATTTGTAATTCAGATTTGAATCATAGACGAAACTTGGATCTTCTTCCTTGGTGATGAATCAACAACGGTAATCTTCAAGCTTTAGGCGGTAAAGAAATCACCCTCTATCGGTAATCCACACGCGAACGAACCAAGATCTTGTATCTTGTTGGATTGATAGATGATCCGATTGTTGAAACGATTTTCAACAATCAATGACTAATATGGAATTGAATCTAAGGAGTTTTGATATTTGATTCGTAATCAAGATCAATCAATTGGTATTTCTCAAACCCCAATTTTTTTCTCTTCTGGCCGAGGTTAAAGTGGCTATTTATACTTTATAAATATCACTAACTCTTAGGGAGAATAAGCCCTAAACCTAGCCAAAAACAGAGTCTGGCGGACCTTGTCCCGCGCGGGACATATCGTATCTAGTGCGGTACAAGTATTCATCAATTTGAGAGTTGTCGCTCGCCATGATTGGGAGCGGATGCTCACTTTGTCCAGAACCTTTGTCTCGCGCGGGACAAGCTTGTCTAGCGTGAGACAACCCTCCTACCAGCATCCAGAAGTCCAATTTCCAATTTTGAGCCATTTTTCAATCCGTTCTTTGTGTGTGACCCTTTAGGAATTATATTTATATTAGTAGTGAGTTGAAACATCAATCTCACAAAACATAAGTGATCTCTAGAAAGTCATTATGTCCACCCAAATAAATATAATATCAAAGTTTGATTCCTTGATAGATCAATGTCACAATCCCTTTGTCTACGATGTCATATTGAACATGAGTCATGGTCCATGTCAATTCATATTGTTCATTGCTTTCTCGATTCCGAATATGTTGATAATCCAAGTTCATTTGATCTTGATGCTGCCCAAAAATAGTAGTTGGGTTTGGGCCAATTATATAAATGGGAAATGATCAAGCAGGACCAAAGTGAGTCAAGGCCCAAGAAGAATATAGGGATAAAGGTAGCCCAGTTGGGGTTCGAGGGAAACTGTGTCGAGAGATGACCCAATAAGATCAATTAAAGGGAAAGCCCAAGGTAGAATATGCGAGATATTAGTTACTGAGTGGCGGGATAATGAAGCAAGCCGGCAAGATAATGATGTGAGATGAGAAGGCGAGATATTATGTCGAGGCAATACAGTATTCAGTTACCCGTATCTAGCGAGAGACAAATCTAATGGAAGCGACTCATAAGAGCCGACATATAAATATCTACAAAATGGGACCCATAAAACGGTTGGGCATTGGGAAAAGTGATCACGTGTTGTGAGTTTATTCTTTTTGCTAACCAATGGAGTGAGGACACGTGGAATGAGGCATGGAACGTGAGGATAGCACGTGAGAGGCACGAGGAAAGGAGTATATATATGAGGGGAAGTCTTCATTGCCAGGGTACGTACACACCTTCACCCACAAACACTTTTCCATATTGTTCAGATTAATCTCCTCAGACAAACACTTATCCTCACGCCGGAGGGGCTTACGCCGGAGTCGCCCCCGGCTTAGTTGACGTTTGTGCTTGTGCAGATACGAAGAAGGAGCCGGAGTTATCCTATTCCGACAACGGAACCAATTGATGTTGCCAGGAATTTCCTCAGCGGCAACACGACCGTCGTAGTCGGAATAGGATAACTCCGGCTCCTTCTTCGTATCTGCATAAGCACAAACGTCAACTAAGCCGGGGGCGACTCCGGCGTAAGCCCCTCCGGCGTGAGGATAAGTATTTATCTGAGGAGATTAATCTGAACAATATGGAAAAGTGTTTGTGGGTGAAGGTGTGTACGTACCCTGGCAATGAAGACTTCCCCTCATATATATACTCATTTCCTCGTGCCTCTCACGTGCTATCCTCACGTTCCATGCCTCATTCCACGTTGTAACGATATGTGCCACCGGAAAAATGATTTTTCTTCTTTTTGAAAATCAAAAACACGGAGTCGCCACGCCATTTTTGTTTTAAGGGCCAAAACTTTGAAAAATGCCCGAAATGAGAGATTTGGATTCGAAGGTCACGTTACACGCCGGGAAGAACGTTAGTGTTCACCCGGAATGCCTCGTAAAACGAGTCTTACAAGCTTAAAAACCATTTGCGTGTGTGTGTGTGTGTGTGTGTGTGTGTGTGTGTTCCTTTGGCCAAAATAAGTTCAAACTGAGAAAACTAAAAATTGGGAACTCTTTATAAGACATTAAACAAGTCCCATGATTTTTGGTATGATTTTAGAGTTGAGTTTTGGTACTCAAAAGATTTCTTGAAGTTGAAAACCAATTCTGCCAGAATGAAAAAGGCAGTGGACACTTGATTTTAAAATGGATTTAAGAGATTTAAAACTTCAAAATCTGGGGAAAGTACGAGAATGAAAGTTGTTCAAAACATCTTAAATAAGGTTTATGCAAAATACTTTTCCATTTGGAGATGATTTAATGGACCAAAAACTTCTGGAAATCTCAGATATGAAATCTGGATTTCCAGAGACTGTTGAACTGACCTTTGGAGAATAATTTGAAAAAGGGAGTTATACTCACGTAAAAAATAAAGTAAAAATATGTCTGGAATGCTACGGATGTTTGCTACAAAAAATTTATTTTGTAGTCAACACCCAATTCCAAGTTCTTCTGTGTCCAAAAAATTAGACAATGGACTGAGGTCTTAGAACAATGCTACTGGACAGCAAGATGTTCTTGAGGGAAAATGTGATTTTAAAGGGGGTTTTGCATCCATGCTTGTCCCCATTTCCTTAGGCTTTGATTAGTGATCACTAGACATTTTAGTCGTGAATCTACTATATCAAGCCATCCTTAGGATACATTAGGACTTAAGCACTTCATTTGCTTGGGAAGGGGGAGATTTAACTTTGAAATCAAGATTTTATGTATGAAAATGGTTTTTAGGGTTTTGAAAATATGTTTGTAAGAAGTAAAAACAATTTTTAAAAAAATGTTGATCCTTGTAGAGGATCATCCATGGAGATGAACTTCCATGGTGATCCTCTTGGATCTAGGGCAAGAGAAGAACAAGTTACATCTTCAAAGTATGAGATGCATGCATGGATGAGATAGATTTAGGGTAGGGAGAAGGAGGTTATACCTATCTTCTCTTGATTTTTTGAGTTTGAGGCTTGAATTTGAGAGTGTTTGAGGCTTGAATTTGAGAGTGATTAGTGAGTGAAATTTGGGACCATAATCCAATGAAAAGGGTGGCAATTCAAGAGAATTCCCACTGTTTTCTCTAGTATTTTCGCGGTGCTGTGAGTGAAGTGTTGTTGTTTTTTTTTTTCTGAGACTGAAGGGCTTAATTTATAGGCCTCTGAAATCTTCAAAAGTATCCGCGCGGACAAGAACCTCAGCGTGCACTGTTCATTAAATGCAGCTGCAGGCTTTGGACCAAAGGAATATTTTTGAAAATATTCAAACTGGCCATGTTTTTCAGCTTGCCAATTCGGGTTTTTTACAATTTCTTTTCTTTTTAAGATTCTTTTCTTGGTTTATCTTTAAATAGCAATGCCTACTTTACCCTTGCTTTGTTAGAAAAGTTAGGAATTGTTAGAAATGTTAGGAATGTTAAGACTTTCGTTAATTTTCTAACGAAAATACTAACATCTCAAATTGGAGCACTTACAGTAGCCCCTCGGCGACGGTGCTTTCGAAGGAAGCGGGGTCGTCGATAAGAGTAAGGCTCCATATTTGACAAGATGATCAAGTGATCGAGTGGCTGAACCTGGTGATAGGCTACCTACGTATCCCGAATGGGAATCAAGCCGACCGTAGTTCGGGTCTTTGACCCTGGAATGACTGTTTTAGGATGTTAACCTGGCGAGCGAGTTCTGCAGTCGATTGCTGAAAGAAACTCTGCTGAGGATGGGAAATGACCATTTTGGTCTGGTGGCTAGAGTTGTATATCCGCTCTGCTGGGGATAGGTATGACCATTTTGGTCTGATGGCTTAACCTAATGGTAGGCTACCTACGTATCCTTAAGAGGAATCAAGCCAGTCGTAGTTCGGGTCTTTCGATGTTGACCCTAGAGTGACTATTTTGAGGCGTCAACCTGGCAATGATGGCGTTTTAGGTGCCTCGAACCTTAATGATGGCATTTTAGGTGCCTCAAACCTTGATGATGGCGTTTTAGGTGCCTCAAACCTTGCTGATGATGGCATTTTAGGTGCCTCGAACCTTGGAGATGGCGTTTTAGGTGCCTCGAACCTTGATGATGGCGTTTTAGGTGCCTCGAACCTTGCTGATGATGGCATTTTAGGTGCCTCGAACCTTGAAGATTTGGGATTGATGGTCCTCTGGTGGACTTCATTTGAAGGGATCGGTCTTACGTCTGCTGCCGAAGGAAAGGATGACCGTCCTGGTCGAGTGGCTGGACCTATGGTAGGCTACCTACGTATCCCAATTGGGGAATCAAGCCCTTACGTAGTTCGAAAAGCTGCTGGGGGTGGAACGGGATTTCGTTGACTTTTGCTGGGGAAGACGGGCTTACATTTTACGGCCGTTGGTGATAATGAGGAAAGAAACGGGATTCCGTTATCTTTCTCGGAGAGAACGGGCTTACGTTTTACGGCCGTTGATGAAATTGATGAAAGAAACGGGATTCCGTTATCTTTCTCGGAGAAATCGGACTTACGTTTTACTGCCGTTGATGAAATTGATGAAAGAAACGGGATTCCGTTAACTTTCTCGGAGAAATCGGACTTACGTTTTACTGCCGTTGATGATATTGATGAAAGAAACGGAATTCCGTTAACTTTCTCGGAGAAATCGGACTTACGTTTTACTGCTGTTGATGATATTGATGAAAGAAACGGGATCCCGTTAATTTTCTCGGAGAAATCGGACTTACGTTTTACTGTCGTTGATGATATTGATGAAAGAAACGGGATTCCGTTAAATTTCTCGGAGAAATCGGACTTACATTTTACTGCCGTTGATGATATTGATGAAAGAAACGGGATTTCGTTATCTTTCTCGGAGAAATCGGACTTACGTTTTACTGCCGTTGATGATATTGATGAAAGAAACGGGATTGCGTTGTCTTTCTCGGAGAAATCGGACTTACGTTTTACTGTTGTTGATGATATTGATGAAAGAAACGGGATTCTGTTATCTTTCTCGGAGAAATCGGACTTACGTTTTACTGCCGTTGATGATATTGATGAAAGAAACGGGATTTCATTATCTTTCTCGGAGAAATCGGACTTACGTTTTACTGCCGTGAAGCTTTTTTGAAAAGGGGGTTAACTTTGGTTAACTCTGGTAAGTTGAGGACTAAACTGCAGATTCATGGCATTTTAAAGGGCAAAATAGTCTTTTTGCCACTTCAATTTGGTCCGCGCGGAGGGGAATGACGTCCAAATTGATTTTTAAAAGGCCGTGGCCTTTTTCTTCTTCCCCTTTACAGTTTTTGAATGCAGACGAGGGAGAGAGAGCAGAGCCGCCATTGTCGACCCTAGGAGCTTCGAAATCTTCCGATTTTCTTTGATTTTCGAGCAATGGAAAACGCGGGAGTAGCTATTCAAGGCCAAGGACGTGGCCCGGTCGCGGAGAGGTGATTAGAGCTCGTTCGAATGAGGAGGCATTACTCTCTTTCGCAATCGATTGCGGAGGAGCCATATCCCGATGCATGGCAACATTGGGCCACTGATCCGAGTCTCCGCACGGTATACTTCGAATCTCTCTACTTTCTTTGTTGATTTTTCATTTGAAATTGATTTTTGTGATTTTTCTTTTTTTTTTTTTTTTTGAAAATTTCGAAAGTCATGTTCTTGGGCTTGAAATTCGATTTTGATGATTTGCATGTTGTAATGAGTATATGGGTAATCAAAATGTGCAATTTATTTGGAAAAAGAATGGGCATTTTGCCATTTTTTTTAATTCGAAATTTAAAATTAAAATTCGAAAATTGTGTTCTTGGACCTTGAATTTTGATTTTGATGATTTGCATGTTGTAATGAGTTTATGGGTAACCCAAATATGCATTTTGTTTGAAAAAAGAATGGGCATTTTGCCATTTTGAAATATGAGATGATGAAAATTTTCCCGAATCCGGGACGGACTTTGTTTTTTTTTTTTTTTGTTGCATGTAGGATTCTTGCAATGTTGATGCTTCCCTAAATGATATGAATGCATGCATGCATTTTTTTTTTGTAAAAATATGATTTTTTGTGAAAAATGGGACGGATTTTCGTCTCCGTTGATTGGATGAATGAATTGTGGAAAATTGCTTATGCATGCTATTTCATGAAAAATGGGACATAGTTTTTACTTCCGTTGACATGTTTTTTTTTATGCCTGATGAATGATGGTTGCTGAAAAATCTTTTCTTTTGTGCAAGAAAAGTGGGGCTGAGTCCATTATATGCCGTTATGCTGCCGAATTTTCTTCAGTATTTTATGTCTATGATGCATGTGTATGCTCTCTTCTTTTTTTTGGATGCAAATGCAATTTTTTTTTGACATTTTTTTTTCAATCGCAGGGTGGAGATCGTTTTGTGACGGAGCAGCTAAATAAGCTGAAGACTCGAGGATCAGTGGAGGCCGTGATTGACCAATGGGACCGGCTGCCAGTCTTGGGCCGAGGAGTTCTGATGAGTCCGAGACAGATCGTCATTGAGACTGGTTTGTATGAGTTCGTCGAGTGCCTGAGGGGGTTGATCAAGTTCCCCAAGAGCAAGGGCGTGATTTTTGCTTTGGCACAGCACTGGTGGGACGCGACCCACACATTCCATTTCTTCTGAGGCGAGGCCACGGTCACACCTTCCGACTACGCTGCGATCACGGGCCTGTCCTTTAAAGGACGGAGCATTGAGTGGAGGGATGGCTACAGTGACCTGAAGCTGCAGGATCTTCTGTGCTTTACACCCATTCCCAAAAAGGGGATGGGTATGGAGTATGCTGTGGTCCACGGGAAGATCGTGGAGAGCATTGAGAGTTACGAGGCTGGGGATGAGAGAGTGGCTGCTGTGCAGATTGCCAGGGCTTTTTTGTGGTTTGCTTTTTCGAGCACCCTTTTTGGACACGTTGAGGGGACGGTGGTGTTTGCTTTGCTGAGGACATTGGAGGATGTGGAGATGGATGGGGAGGTGTCTTGGGGAGAGGCAGGGCTGGCAGAGCTATATTTTGCTCTGGATCAGTATAGCCGGAAGGCCGTCAGCTCTCTGACGTGCTTTGAGTTTTCTCTGGAGGTATAAGCTTCTGCCTTTTATTTTCCTTAAGCACGCATTGTTCTTTTCGCACTTAGTTGATGGTATCTTTCCCTTTCGCAGGTATGGGCTCTGGAGTTCTTTCACGTCACGATGTGGCGGCAGCCGGCGGAGCACATCGGGGCATATCCGGCCATGCTCTCCTGGAGCAAGCATGCTCGGGAGAAGATAGGTTACAGGGGGTGCACGACCCTCAAGTACAGGGATTGCCTGCCTTTGACGAGAGCTGAGACAGATGAGGGGATGAGGTTCTACCCCTGGGGCCGCTTCGACGTGGAGCAGCTAAAGGGTGACGAGAGATGGACCGTGCAGCGGAGGATTTTGAGAGGTTTGACCTGTGAAGTGTATTATCTGGGGGAGAGAGTGACGCGCCAGCATGGCGAGGGTGCGCCTCTGATGGCACCGGCGGAGCCTCCTGCCGACATGATGCATCCGTCTGAGCGTTCGGAGACCTGGGGTGATTATCGAGGTGGCCAGCACTTCTCGATGTTTGTGGCGATCAAGGAGTATTCGAGATTTATCTTGAGGAGGCTGAGGATGCCCCAGGTTCTTGAGAGAGAGGGGGAGGGGATTGTGCGATACCCTCAATCGGACTTTTCGTATGTCCAGGATGGGGTTAGGCTGAGAGTACAGATCCCTATCCCTGAGCGGGTCCCACGAGCTTTTCGGCCTCGTCCGGATATGAAGGTACGGTTTTTTACTGCTTCTCCTTCTCCTTTTCTTTCGTTTCATCATTTTTCGCATCACTTATTTCTGACGCTTTTGTTTTCGTGCAGTTCCCGGCTGTGGTTGTGGAGAAGCTGACGAAGCAGGTGATTGGGGCCAAGAGGTTCCTCAGGAGGATGGTTGCTTGTGGGGCTGCTCAGGGCAGAGCGAGACATGCACAGCCGGCGCCTGTGGAGCGGGAGACTTCCCCTATTCCTTCGGAGCATTCTACCGAGACTCCCCTTTCTCCTCTCATAGATCCCGGCATGGAGCTTCCTCCGGACCACGTCATCCTCGGGGATTTGCACGGGCAGGGGCATGTTTGGCATCACGGCGGGTCATCTTCGCACGTTCAGGAATCTGACGCGTTCACGTTCGGGTATGACTTCTTTGCAGATCTCGGCTTGCCCTATCGTGGCGTACCGGTTGATCCAGGCGAGCCTCTCTCTGGAGACGAGGACGATGATTCTGAGCCCGAGGTATTCATGGCTACTGAGGAGGCGGGCCCGAGCCGCAAGAGGGACCGGGGGAAAGGGCCAGCCACCGAGGATTCTGATTGATTATCTTTGATTGATTTCTGAGACTGTACCTATTTAGACAGATACACTTTATTTTTCATGCACACCTTTTTTTTTTTCTTCTTCTTTTTTTTTTTTGGGTATGTAATAATTTAGGATTATTGTCTTTTTTTTATCTATTATGAATGCAATGTTGCATGAGCCCTGGTTTTTTGGCAAGGGTGTGAATGTTTGGTATATGAACTGCTTGGACAGGTTTTGCACATGTTTCAAGCTGTAAAAAAAAGAATTATGCCGGGGATCAAAAGGATCCACACGGATCAGTTAGGCTTCTGTCAGACTTCATTTATTTCGGTTGTTGGATCTGGTTTAGGCCATAAATGTCATCTGAAACTTCATCTTCTCCGGTTCAAACTGGAATTTCGGGAGAGAAGAGAGAAAAGCCATGGAAATGCCCAAAAATTCTCTAAAATTGTCCAAAGAAATCCAAATGTCATTCTTTGAAAAGTTCAAGGATTGGTCCCGGGAGGTTATGCACGAGAGGAGGTCATTCTTTGAAAAAAGGTACAAGGTAAAGTGTTTGTGGTCTCTCAAAGAATTGGTTCCGGACTATGATCTTTTGAGGGCTTCCGCTTCTTTTTGGGATACAAGGAGGCATGTCTTTTGCTTCTCTTACAATGAAGTTTTTCCGACTTTTGAAGAATTCCGGGCTTTGCTTGGTGGTCCCGAAGTGGAAGAGATTGCGATTCCTTTGCCCGGAGGAGCTTCTTTCGTTGATAGGTTGTGCAACCTTCTCCATCTTTCCCCGGAGGAAGCGCAAGGTATGATCCGTGGTCCCGATCATTTTGACATTTCTGGTCTTCCTGATAGATTTAGGGGTTTAGGCTTGCTTGATGATGCCTATTGGGATGCTTTTGCACTTTGCATGTTTGGTACCTTGTTTATGGTTTACTCTTTTGGGATTTGTCATCGGGCTTTGCTGGATGTGGTTGTACACTGCCGTTCGGGACGGGATGTTGTGCCCTTGATCCTGGGGGAGACTTTTCATGCTCTTGACAGGTTGGCTACCGGGAGGCGGTATATGCACGGGGGCAGCCCGTTTCTTTTGACTATGTAGCTGATGGAGCGCCTGGGGGTCCTTCGTGAAACTTCTAATGCGGTTAAACCTTGGACTTTTGCCAGGAGAGGGGTTACTGTGGACCTCGATGATCAGGGCTCATGGGAGCGTTGGATGGCTTGTCGCCAGACTACAGATATCAGGTGGCCGGTGCCTCATTGGCGGGTAGAGACTCGGAGAGTACTTCAGGATGGGTCTCATGTGGTTATGCTTCCGGGGCTTTCTCAGTCCAGTTTTTACATTCCGGCTCCGGTTCGGAGACAGTTTGGCTTGGAGCAGACTCCTTTGGAGGATTTTGAGGATATAGCTACCAGGGTGGTGGCTTCTGTTTCGATGGATGATCCTTCAGTGTTCCCATTTCTTTCCCGAGCATGGAGGTATTACGTCTTTCCTCCTAGGGTTATCCTCAGGCGTCCGGGACATGTGTTTCTGACCACCTGGTACTTGGATTGGTACGAGAGGCACTTGGGGGAGACTCAGATGGCTATCTTGAGACGGCGTGAGGCCATTGTTGGTATGGAAGATATGACAGTTTCAGAGAGAAGGAGAGCCGAGGCGAGGGCCAACCCTCACGATAGGAGTGGAGACGCTGTGAGTGACTATGAGTCTTATATCAAGAGACAGGAAGGGCGGATTCCTATGTTACCGGCTCGGCTACAGGAGATGAGAAATGAGGCTAGGGCTACTAAGTCCCTGACAGATGCGGGTTTGATAGATCCTGTCCCTACACCAGAGCTTGGTAGGCGGAAGACCGACATTTTTCCAGTGCAGAAGAAGAAGACCCGAAGAGGAGGGAAGAAGAGGGGAGAAGCTAGTACGAGTGGCTTGGAGTGATTTTGAGGTTTCCGAGTATCCCTTTCTTGTCGTAGCAGACACATTAGTTATTATGTATTTTAGTTTCTTTTAGCAGGTTGTAATTCGTAGGAGTGAACCGAGCTTAGACTCATCAAAAAGTTTTTAACTGTAATGAATATGTGAATTGCTTTAGAGTTTTTCAAGACGCCTTCATGGTCTGATCAATGTGTCGATGACAAAGTATGTCTTTTATTTGTGTTTTAGACCGAACCATTTCCGGCTGCCTACGTTCCCTTCGGACTAAAGGGCTCAGGTCTCCGTAGTTCGACCCGGTTAAAATTTTTTGTTTGTTTTTTTTTTGTGCAACCCTGTTTTTTACCTAGGCCGCCCTTTTCGGGTTTTCAACCTAGTTGGGTATTACTCTTTTAGCACTCTTTTTTTGTTTTTTTTTTTTTGTTGTTTTTTTTTGACTCAGTGTTCTACGCGTAGTATCTGCGCAGCTTGTCGCCATTCACTGGGTGTACAAAATGATTTTTGTCGAGGTCTGCAAGTTGCATGGCTCCTCCGGAGAAGATTTTCTGGACGACATATGGCCCGACCCAAACAGGCTCCCATTTGCCAAGTGGGTTGATGCGGACTGGGGGCTTCTCTTTCAGAACGAGATTTCCTTCCCTGATCTCCCGATGTTTTACTTTCTTATCGAAGGCTCTGGCCATTCTTCCTTGGTAAGCTCAGATGTGTTCCATGGCTTTCAATTGGCGTTCATCTAGCAGGGCCAATTCATCATGGCGACTCTGAAGCCATTCGACCTCGTTGATCTGGCTTTCCAACAGCACACGTAGTGAGGGGATTTCTAGCTCGATTGGGAGTACGACTTCCATTCCGTAGGTGAGAGCAAATGGTGTTTCCCCAGTTGCCGTTCTGACGGATGTTCTGTATCCCCAGAGAGCAAGGTGTAGCTTCTCGGGCCAATCTCGACCTCGGACAGCCATTTTCCGAATGATGTTTTCCAATGTCTTGTTTGCTGCTTCGACGGCTCCGTTGGTTTGGGGCCTATAGGGAGATGACTTGGGACGGGTTATTCTGAATTCCGCCAGCAGCCTGTCGCATTCCCCTTCAAAGTGGGATCCATTATCTGAGATGATTTCGGCTGGCAACCCGTATCTGCATATGATGTTTTCTTGGATGAAGAGGGCTACTTTCTTTGAGTTGAGAACTTCGTAGGACTTTGTAGGGCATCCTTTTCAGTTCCTTCGAAGAAACTACCAATCTGCGTCTCTTTAGGCTCTTCCGCAAGTTCCCAGATTCACACTTGTCAAAATCTCTTCGGCAGCTTGGGCTCGATTTTTCTCTTTCCGAACAACCTGCTTAAAGATTTTTTTTATTTTTTTTAATATATTGTTTATTTAATGTGTCTGCTTCTTTATCTAGTGAATCATTATTAACTGTTTTTAAGTCATTAGTTAATTTATCATTAGTTAAAGTGGCAATCAGGGGATACTCAGAAAGGTCCATCATTTCATTGAGAACAAAGGGAAAGACAACATTGGCTACAATTTCGTAGTCTTCAGGCGTGAGGCCATCGGACGACTCGAGAGACTCAAACTCAACGATGAGAGACTCGGAAGACTTTACATGGGTTGACACAAAGGGACGGGGGACCAATCCAAGCTTGGTGATCATATCCTCTTTGGTCGCGGACGGGCCTGAGAGAGTTTCCCAATTCTTCAATGGCATTACTGTCAGCGGCCTCATGACTCGGGAATTGCATTGTTTCTGTTCTCCTTTCTCAATCATTGCTATTATCTCTTTGACTGAGCCGAGATGAATCAGGTCCGGCACCTGAACTTCTTCCCCGAATAACTGCTGCATAATCGGACCCTCCCAATCATCTGAAAAGACCTCTGTGGCTTTATCTTTTGGCACTGTCAGTTCAAGCTCAGGCTTCGGGCCTTCCTGGACAATCGGAATTGTGGTAGTGAGCTTCTCGAACTGTTCTACTAGGCTTGGCATGCCTTTGAAGGTAATCTCACTTTCCATGGTGGTGGTAGCCCCAGGCATCTTGGGCAGATCCGCAAACATCCTACGGACTGGGTTGGCTTTGTTTCCCCTGGACTTTCTGAGATCATCTTGTAGCTTCAGCCATCCTTCTGTAGGTTCTTTGACGGTGGCATTCCCATGCTGTGTAGGGCCTTTCACGAAGTAGTCACCCAAATTAGGACTGAAAGGGAGAGATTTAGGGTCGTTGACCGGGACCCTTCCTGTGGCAGCTTCTCCCCTTTTCCGGGCATCTCCTTTTCTTTCGCGGTGTCCACCGAGGTGGCCTCATATCCCAGGCCGTGGTGAGTTTTCTGTCCTTTCACCTTGATGAGTTTGTGAGTTCCTTGTTGGTGCTTCCCTAGACCGAGGCCAGGTAGATAGCTCATCTTCCTCATCATTTTCAAGACCGGAGGGATTTTATCCCGAGTGATTGTCAGATCTACGTTGCAAACATGGGCCTTAGGAGGCTCGACCGTTAAGCCTGTTAGCATGAGACCTTCCTCATCATGTTTGATTTCCAGAATAGGTATTCCACCTGTATCCGTGCCCTCCAAGGTGACTAGATCCCCGTAAATGGTTGTCAAATCCCCATCCGAGACAAACTTCACACACTGATGTAGGCTCGAGGCAACCCCTTTTACTTGATGCAGCCAAGGTCTTCCCAGCAGGGAATTAAAAGTAATCTGGATGTCAATAACATGGAATTCCACAGGTATTAATTTCTTGCCAAACCAGAGCTCCAAAGTAGCAACTCCAAGGACCGCTCGAGATGTCGAGTAATAAGCTTTGACTGTGAGGGAGGAAGGCTTCAAGTCTGTGGACTTGATGTTGAGCAGACTCATGATCTTAGCCGGGAGGATATTCATCCCGGACCCATTGTCAACCAAGACTCGGGGAAGACGCCGTTCATCCACCTGGACTGTGATGAAGAGAGGCTCATTGTGATCGGCCCCGAACTGAGGGAGATCGAGATCCGTGAAAGTAATTATGTTCCCGTAATGAATGCTCTCAATCAATTGCACTATGTCATCGGGAGTAGCATCAATAGGGACCAAAGTGCGTGCCAGGCTTTCTTCCAACTTTAGCTTGTGGGGATAAGACGAGGTGAGCAGGGACCATAGAGAGATGTTGGCCTGGGTTTGTTTCAGCTGGGTGAGCACTGGATCCTCCTTCCCGAGGTCAGGAGTTTCGGCTGCCTTGGCATAGGGGAGACGGTCTTCCTTTGGTGCTTGATCTGCCACCTTCTTATCTGTCTTGGGGTTCCCCTGGTAGATCTGCCCGGATCGGGTCAACAGGTTGACTTCCTCATCAGTTGCTTCTTGACTAGACTTCTTTAACGCTGCTAAGGTCAAAGGGGGAGCCTTTTTGGCTATCGGCCACTGGTTCTGACGGAGTCTAGCAATGGTGAGGGGCTGAGCTTGAGCTGTACTGGCTCCTTCCTGGGCAGCCTTTAGGACTGCTTCCCATGTTACAGGCTTCTGAACCTGGGGTTGTGTCACTGTCCCCTGGATGGCCCATAGAGCTAGGGCATCCTCTGATTCGCTCTTATAGCCTGCATTGCCCATGGTTATCATACAACATGAGTTGCTATTGTCAGGGCTTGGCGGTTTTTCGATTTCATCTCCGGAATAGTGCAGCCACTCTGGTTCCTTTCTGTAATACTCAGAGCTGGAGATGATTATAGCACTTTGTGTGGGAGGTGCATCCGGTATCATGCCGGTTTCCAGGACTTCTCTGAGAGCTGAAATACATTCGGGGAAGGTGACCTCTTCTTGGGTAACCCTGACAAGGATTGTTACTTTGTTTCGGGGCGGATTTGATCTGACCATGGTTACTTTCTCATTGGGGAGGATGGGAGTCAGTTTCCCTCTCTCTAACAGATCTTCAACTATTTTCTTGGATCGAGTGCCTGAAAACCCTTTCCCCAAAGCATGGTAGGCAGTGTTAAACTCTACGACATCCACATGCTCAGCCCCAGGAAATTTCATGGCTTTCATGTCCTCGGTTTCGTAGTAATCCTCTTCCGAAGTTTCCTCATCCTCTGAAGTATCCGGACACTGGCCACAAGTACATCTTACGAGTGACACTTCGTGGGGGACCGTCCTCATCGGTATTTGACCTGCATTTTCTGGTGGTCCTTCATCGTCGCTTGCTGACAACCAACCATTGTGTCTGGCTCCCGTGATATCATTTCCGGCATGATTGTTCCAGATTGATTCCGGATCTGGGGCCTCAGTTGACTCTTCGCTCTCGTCATCATCATCGTCATCGCTGTCATCGGAATCATCTTCCCATACTACTGGGATTTCGGCTGAGAGGGAACGCCGATCAAATCTGCTAGGGGAATATGGGTGCGTGCAACCGCAGAAATTGTCGTATGCCCCCATTCCTGGAAGTAGTAGTTGCGATTCCGCTTCTCCTCCCAGGAACTGCGGGGGAAGAGTGAGAGGGGGTGGCACGTATTTGACTCCAGGCAGGATATAGAAGGGATCCTCTTCCTCTGATTCTTCACTGTTCTCGGGATCATATTTGGTTTCCCCCAAGGCCAACTTGCAGAAGTGTACTAGCTCCAGATGCTCTTCGGCCTCTTTGCTGATAATCCCCAGTACAGGCGCCCGTCTGAAGCTTTCTTGCTCAATCTTCCTTGACTGCTCTAACCATCTTGTGTAAATGGTTTTCTCATGTTTTGACCGGAACAGCCCCAGTTCTTCAGTATCGGTTTTCCCTTCCTCCGAGAAGTAGCGGGCTTCGTATTTGTAAGTACCCAAATCCGGATCGTCCAAATCCGTCAGAAAATCCGTTAACTGGCCCGCTCCAGGTTAATCGGAACTCGTTAAACTCCCGTTCTTAGTGCCAACGAGACGTCCCCGGATCGCCCTGCATCTCGACGTCGAACCATACTTAGCACGTGACATCTCACGTAAAAGTATGGCTTTCCACTGAAAACGCATTTTCGGCACTTTCCTGGGCGTTTCGGACATTTCCCGGACTGTTATTTTAAAAAACGGACAAAACCGGGACCGGGGGACAAAATCCCACATGGCTGGTGACTCAGAGGGGCACGTGGCAGCCATGCCACTGCCCACACATCACCCTTCAATCAATTTCAGGGGGAAAAGACCAAAATGCCCCTGGTTTGCAAGCCAAGTCCGGCCGGACTCACTGTGCACTTTTCCTGAAATTGCCAAAGAAGTCCCAGATTTCCAAAATTCCCAAAACCCCTGAAATTCAGTCCAAGTCCGGCCGGACTCCTACTGCAATTTTCACCCTATAAATAGAAGTTGCTGTCAAAGGCAAAAGGAGGATTTTCACACCAAAAAATCACCCCCCCACGGTCCAAACTGGTTTTCACCCCTCCCGAGCTCCCGTTTTGTCTCGATTCGCGTGAAACCTTCGTATTTCAATCAAATACGCACCCTACAACTTCGAAACAACCTTTCAAATCACTTTCCGTGTCCCGTACACACCTCCCGAGCCAAAGGAGTCGACCCTAGCCATAGGTATAACTCCCTCTCTCTGAATCTTCCGTTCCATCTCGGTTTACGCGCCAGTCGCTATAACTGTTTCGAACGTCGTTATCAAAATGTAGACGCCTCCGTCTAACGGGGTCCGATACGTTTTAGCCCCTCGATCCTCTTCTCTTTCCGTAAGAGAAGTAATCACGGGTTAAAACGGCGTTCCGACCCCGTTCCGTTTACTTTCATGTCATTTACAATTCCGAGCCGTTTGGCCTCGTTGATCGTCATTTACAATTCCGAGCCGTTTGGCCTCGTTGATCGTCATTTACAATTCCGAGCCGTTTGGCCTCGTTGATCGTCATTTACAATTCCGAGCCGTTTGGCCTCGTTGATCGTCATTTACAATTCCGAGCCGTTTGGCCTCGTTGATCGTCATTTACGAATCCGGATCGTTTGATTCCGTTGACACCGCTTTAAATACTGTCATTTACAAGTCCGATCCGTTTGGATTGTGATAGTATTTACTTTTCAAAGTCCGAGTCGCAACCCGATTCGTTGATCGCATGTCATTTAATACGCATTTTTCTCATAAAAATCGTTAACAATGTAATGCCCGGTTCAAAACCGGAGTTCGTCCGTCGAACTCTCTTTCAAAACGCGCGAAGTGACGTTCGGCCTCCGAATGCTCATCTTCAAACTCAAAGTCAAAGCCGCCATTTGATACTTAAAATCATTTAATACGCATTTTTTCCGTAAAAATCGTTAACAATGACTCGTATGGCTCAAAATCGACGTTTGCCACGCAAACGCTCATTTCAAACTCAAAGTCGACGTTTGCCACGCAAACGCTCATTTCAAACTCAAAATCGACGTTTGCCACGCAAACGCTCATTTCAAACTCAAAGTCGACGTTTGCCACGCAAACGCTTATTTCAAACTCGAAACCGACGTTTGTCATTCAAACGCTCGTCTTTTCAAAAGTCACCTAATCAACGTTTGTCATTCAAACCAAGATTAAGCTTGTCATTCAAGCCCCCATTTCAAAACACACACACACACACACGATTTCGAGAAAGGTAGAAAGACTCGTCATGCGAGGCGTTTCGGGCGATCTCGTAATACTCTACCCGAAACGTAACCTGACCTCCGAACCTAACAATCTCTGGTACAAAAAAAGATTTTTACTCGTTTTTGCTGCCAATAAAAATGATCCCCTTTTTTAAAAGCCTTTTCCTAAGTTTTTGCTACCAATAAAAACGACACCTTTTCACAAATAGCCGTTTCTCAACGTTTTGGGCTCAAAATACAAAAACCGCGTGGCGACTCCTCATTCTGCTCCTTCCCGTGAAGCGAGGTCTCAGACACCAACCCCCCGCGAAAGACAACCGCCTTTCCCGCGCCCGCGCGAAAAGATCGGGTAATTTCGGTTGGCGACTCATTTGAGGAAAAGATACTTTTTCAAAACCGCCAATGTTTTCTAAAAAGCCTTCCGTAGGTCAAACTTTCGTTTACCCTTCCTCGTTTTTCGTGTGTGTGTGTTACTTTAAACCTCGAACGGTTTTTTTCAAAAGGCATTACATTGTCAACTTTTCAAAATCACACCATGTTTGTGCATTCCCATTCATGCTTGATTTTCATGCTGTCTTTTGAACTGTGCATCATAAATTCTTTAAGACACATTACTCAAAAATCTCTGTTTTACTCGTAAAAGGAATTTTAGTGACCGCACACTACGCGCACTTGCCGCCTCGGAACACCGCACTTCACGTGCACTTGCTGCCTCGGTACACCGCACACTACAACCCCTAACCCGGATGGCCTTATCGGTTGCACTCCGATTGGTTGGCGCCAGACACCTTTCGGGGCGCACGGGGTCGTCCCAAACATCCCATCCTAGCCCGTGTAAGCCATGCACTCTTTGTGTCACACTTTGTCCAAGACCCGGTTGGTTTTGGCTTAGCTCGTGTCATAAAGCCTAAGTGTATGTTTTTCACGCCAGAGCCCGCTCAGAGTCAAGCTCGAGAGTTTTAGACCGAAGGTCGTTCCCGACCCGAAGTCTTGAGCTTTTCAAATTGACTTTGACGCGGAGCTCTGCCGAAAAATATACCCGAAGGTTCAATGTGACGCCGTGTCACCAAACCTCGCCGTATGTACCGTGCCGGCCACAACTTGGCCAACGCTAAAAGCTAAAGGTCTCTCGCACAAGCGAGTCGGGAGAGGTCATGCCCAAATTTTGGCACGACTCCCGCCTTAACTTAAGGACGTTGACCTCGGCCAGTGGCCCGTACGCCGCACACGTCGAAAGTTTGCGTGATCGGCTAGCCTTAAGTTCACTTTTTCCTTTGTCGGTGGAACTCGCTTGCCTTATCGGACCTCGCTCGGGATAGTCCGTCTGAGAAAGATGATCTACAATGGAAACTTGAGGGGCTTATAAGCGTAGTGACGAGATCCACCGATTAGAGCTCTAGGATTAGTTGCGAAAAAGAAGACACGCTCTTTTCCAACCAATTAGGACTCGAGAAAACACGCTTTAAGTAAACTTTAATCGAGTAATCGCACATTGCACAAGCCCGAAAACCTTGAGCCAAATACCCTTTTCCGAAGCCTAAACCCTTCCTTTCGTTCCCGCAATGAGCGTGAGAAAGTGGTTCGTATTTCCGGGTCGGCGCCTTGCCGGGATCACGATGTAACCGGCGTCGAGACGGTTCTTCTGGTTCCCTCGGTTCCCTCGGCCGGAATTTCCGACATGTCTAGCTCACCGAGAAATCGTGACGGGGAAGGACCCCGCCACCTAAGTAACGGATATGACATTGGAAGAAGCCATCCAGGAGCTTGTGAGGTTCACAAGAGGCGAAGAAGATCGGCGGGAATTTCGTGGTACGGCTTCGAATGAGCGTGGTATAGCGGCTATCCCCCGATCGAGACGGTACTTTTGTCACAGTCGAGGATGACGATTCCCCAGAAACCAGTTCACCAAACCTTCAATCGGGTTCCTCCCCCGCCAACTTACGGGATGCCTTCCCGACCCGAGGAAACAGTAGACCTAGGCTCCATGTTGCCACCTCTCGAGTGGCAACCCTTTGTCAATTTTGGTCGGCCAGCCGCTTACACCCATCACTCAATATCACCGGCGCACCCTGGACCATCTCGGGATGCCAATATCCCTCAATACCCTCCCGGGTTCGTCCCGTTGCCTATACACGAATCCCAAACACCGGGACAAACCCCGTCTGATTCGAAAAGGCTCCGTATATTCTCATATACCAAGCCTTCCACCTCCAATCACTACCGCTCACGTGGTAGCACCGGCGCCGAGGCCTCACGATCCTTGCTTGGACCCAACCTTGGCCCTTTGGATGGTCGAACGGATGAAAGACACAGAAAGCCACCATGAGCGGCTCAAAGCGGGGAAACGCTCAAATCCACAGATCACGGGAATGGTCACGCCTCTCCCTGCCCGAGTTGAATGCAGGAGATGGACCGATTCGATGGAACCGAATGTCCTCAAACGCACATCGACACTTACGTTCTCGGCATGAGAGCAAAAGGAGCGACCCTCTGCAAATGGCCGACCACTTCCCGCATACGCTCAAAAGTTCGGGCGTTACGATGGTTTCGAGGGTCAAGCACTGTGGATCGCCACACACAGGAACGGATCGGTAACATCTTCACCTGGAAGGCAGTACAGATCCAACTTAGAGTGGGAAACAAGTCGCGAGGACTTAATCACCACCTTTGAGCGAGCGGATGAAAGTGTTGGGAATTCTACAAGAGATGGAGTGGAAACTCTCCGAAATCATGGAGCCACTCTCCAAAAGAGCAGAGATGCGGATCTTCAAGTCTTGCTTGAGGCCGTCCATCGAGAACTCTCATCAGTCACAATTTCTTCCCGAGATCTCGGGCCATGGTCAATGCCGGCTCACGGTTCGAGAAGGATCTCGAGGAAAAGTTGGCTACCGCACGGCCCATACGAGATACCTCTCAACAGTGCATTCAATCACCGCAGGCCCCGTGCAAAGGGAAAGATACGTCATCAACTACGTCCATCGGGGACAACGGTCGGGTAACGAAACCCGGTCCGCAAAGCAACAATTCTACTCGAAGCGGCTGTCGTACACTTGACCAAGTTGGACATGCCAGCGAGCAAGATCTTTGGAAGGGTTAATCAAGGAGGGTCTCCTTAAGCCCGTGGCCAATTACAAACCCAAAGTTCCCGTAGCCAATGCGGACAAGAGCAAATCTGCGCCTTCCATCGATATCACGGCCATACCACGACAAGCTGTTTGGGGTTACGATACGAAATCCGAACTTGATAGAAGAAGGCAAGTTAGAGCGCCCCGTGGGCCCAATCTGATCGGGAATCCCTTTCCAGAACAATAACAACGTGAATTCCATTGAGTGGGTGCCCAAGAAGAGTGCCATGAGAACCGGTTTCTCCGCCTCTTTCAACCGGATCCTCCTCTCTAATGTCCACATCGGCTACGATGTTTGTGGCCCCCTCACTTTGCACAGGTACGAGTCTCGAGAAACCGTCCGAGCAATCCTCCGAGAAAACAAGAAGAAATCCTCTCAACGGCAGGCGAGAGAAAGATACGAAGCCGGAGATACCGGTGTAGGTACACTTGGAGAACCCTCCAGGGAGGTTCGACTACTACGTCTTGTACTCGGCCCGGTCCTCTTTGCCTCCGGGCCATGCGGCTCTAGAGCGAGACGGGGGTGGGAAGCCGAAAAGCCCAGTGAAACCCAGTGGAGACCACGGGACAGGAATACCTCGGATCTTGGTAGTCTTCTTGCCCGGTCGAAGCCTAACCCTCCGCGGGATCGCAAGATTCAACTTGTCCGGCTTCGAGCTCGGCCAGGTAAAAAGGAAGATCAAGGTCGGCTTGGCAATCGCACTCGATCAATGTGCTAACCAAGGGCGGCAACCGCCACGGGCGGCCTCAGCATACTCACGAGGTTCCGGAAAGGCTTTTACCTCGCGAGAGGAAGACAGAAACGGATGGGCTGGATGACTCTCCTTCTACGGATAGAGACGAGATCTACGACTCCCGCTTTGTATGGCGGCATGATCACGTTTTGTGATGAAGACTTACCAGAGACGCCTCGGGGCACAACGAAGCTCTGCATCACTCTCAAACTCAACACCATATCACTCCCCGGAGTATTGGTAGATAACGGGTCAGCCGTTAATGTCCTCCCTCTCGGCATGATGCGAGCTCTCCGCATCCATGAAAGCCATTTGATACCGTCTACTCGGACTATCAAGGCCTACGACAACTCGTCTCGTCCCATCACGGGGACGGTGACTCTGGAACTACGGTTGAAACCCAAATGGTGCCGGCAAAATTCCACGTGATGGACATTCCATCCGAGTTCACGGCTCTTTTGGGACGCCCTTGGCTACACCACATGAAAGGCCATAGCTTCCACTCTCCATCGGTCGTCAAGTTCATTAACCGGCGGGGAGATCTCGAAGTCATCCAGGGGACAGTTTCCTCATAGGAAACGGCGAGAAACGAGCAGCGTGTCCGCACTCGAGGCACCGGGGTTACCTCCTTCGAATCAACCAAGGGACTACGGGCAAATCTCATCAGAATCCCTCGTAGTCGGAGATGCTAACTATGTAAACGTACTCGAGCGGGCGAGACCACAGACGGTCAGATACATCAAGTTCAAGCTGTCGTTTCCAACATTTGGAGCGGGTGGAAGGAAACGGCGAACATCGCCATGATGCGGGCACATAAATCCCCGATCTCCAATCGGAGATTCATCGGCATCCTTCAAACTCATTCTCGGCCCGCAGTGAGAGATCTTTGTAATAAAAATCGACAAGTATCGTCATACTCATTCTCGGGATGAATGTATGGAAGTTGTATGGGATGTCATCTACGAGGATCCCCTCTAAGCCTTTCTTCTCCAGCGAAGAGCATGATGTTTTCCTAGCTGCTCCGGCAACGCAACCTGACGCATCGTCCCTACACACTGGATTGAAGCGATCGGATGACGATGAATCTGGACTCTCCGGAGTCGAGGACGCGGCGGACCCGCAGCGGACCTCCGCATTCACATGCTCGGTTTGAGGACGGAACTCCTTCCGATCGGGTCACTTACGACCCAAGGTTCCAATACCATGGAAATTGTCAAGCTCAACGTCCGGTCATGCATGCCTATCCGATAATTGGAAGCATGTGATTCACGCAACGAGGAATCCTCTCGATCAAGTGAATGACGACGACTTCGTCAATATCATCTATTCCGGTATCCTGATGAAGCCGAGGATCCGTCCTTGTTATCGGGTCTGCAACACCAAGGTCACCCTCGATGGCTTGCTGCTCATGGTAAACGAGGCCTGGCCAAGCGAGCTCGCAGCTCATCACTACTTCCGAGTACCGGCCCGGCGGCAGCCGGCCCGTGCCGTCGGTCAAGCTTATACCCTCAAGCGCCGCTTGAGCCCGAGGGCACGGCGAAGGAGACCAAGCTCCTCACCCTGCTACAAGTCGAGATCAACCTCGGGAACGCTTCCACAGCCACCCCGAAAACATACGTAGAAAGTCTTCCCCATGAGGCGAGTCGGCTTCCAGACACGGAAATGACCACCTCGGCATCAACATGCTTCGGTTCGATTCTACTCCCGGTCGTCACGGCCCGGATTCGGACATCACGCCAATCGGCGCTAGCTTTGATAGACTTGGCGATCGAGCGAGATCACGAGACCGTCAACATTGCGAGAATTCAATACCCCCGTGGGGTCAATCAACGAGATATGGGCAAACTTCTTGGTGATCGAGATTAAGGAAGGACGCATGGAATGTCCCAGTCCGACTTCCTTCGTCAATGTAATCCAAGTGTTCCCGCCATTCGGCGATTTGAATGTAATCACGGTTACGGACACTAGCCGGACGATGCGCACCTACGGAGGCGCCTAGGTCTCGCAAGGAAAGCTCTCATGGAACTAGCCGCTCAAGAAAGTCGTCTTTGGGACGAAGACCAAGCTCGAAAGACCTACGGGGACCAAGCCCTTAAAGTGTCACGGGCGGCTTCGGACGAGAAAGCTAGAGGCCACTCTAGACCGGTTCGACCTCGGGAGTTTTGCCCATGGCAGCTTCAGGACTACCGTCTGTTCTCATCCAACCCCTGCCGGGCAAGGGTGGTCGACGGTCCCGATGACCTAGGAGATGGAACGACACGGCGGAACGAATCCCGGCGCTTACCTTCCCGAGGAAAGCAAGTTCTGCATGAAAGCGGACGATGAAGACGATGAAACCATTCTCTTCCAAGCCGGGCATGAAGTCAACAAAGCCAGGACTCCCGAGGGTCACGGGAGGATGGGAACGGATTATTACCGCACTCAAATTGAAAGGCCAACTCGGGGAGGAAGGTCTATTTAAAAATAGGAGGAGGATGGAAATTCGTCTCGAGCAACTACTCGGGGAAATTCCACGGTCTACGGACTTCATTTACGAAACGATCAGCCAGGACGGCAACCGGTCCACATGGGCGATGTTCGGGAAGCCGTGTACTCACCTTCCGACATACCCGCCACTCGAGATAAACGAGAGAGAAAACTCTCCCCGATGGAGGTTTACCTAGATTGCCGCACGCGATTCAAAGAAGCGCGGCTATTCTCACATGGGAAGAAACGCGGGCATTAACTCTCGGCGCGAGGCTCCATTGCAAGAAGGTTGATCTGGGCCCGAGTGGAGGAAAACTAGCCAACCACGAGTATCGCCGGACCCAACTCAGTGCCACTGAGTATGCTCGGCAGAAGGAAAGGAACGCGATATACCGTGAAGAGATCAAGGAGACCGTTCGTTTGAGCCGAGAACTCTCCAACCTCCCCGGAGGGTCGGCAACGCACGGTTCGGTTCGAGGCAATCAGCATTGTGCCGCGACATTCGAACGGCTACGTCAAAGCGTAGGCTACCTCCCAGCGAGAGGCACCTAAGCCGGTATCACAGGGACGAGAATCCGTCAAGCTGCCCGAAGCTCAGGAATTCATCCACAATCAATGAGTTGAGGAAGACATATGGCCCTATGCTACGAGGAATCCTCCTCTAACTATGGCTCAACTCGGAGCGGCACATTCGAAGGGACCAAACTGATGTCGGCGTTCTAACCCGATCGGGTCAAATCCATGCATTACCACCTAAGGCCACCAAAAAGCCGACGGAGCGAGTGCAATCCGGCCGGCCCGAAGACGCAAAGTTCCTTGAAAGAGGACCCGATCCTCACTCGGCTCAAGCGGACTCGAGGCAAACATTTCCCTTTGGTCTCTGCTTTCGCCTCCTCTTATCCTCACAAGCTCAAGCTAGAGGAAAGCTGGCCCGTACCATGGTCCCCGTGGGCCTTGACCCCGGATGAAGTCATTGAGATGATTGGTAACATCCACTATGGCAACATTATCACCTTGATTTGGACCTTCCAAAATTTGGGGGCGATCACAATGAGCCGCTCTACATCACGGTCCAGTTTGGACGAGCGTCGCCTTCCCGCGTGTTGGTAGACGGAGGTTCGGAATGAATGTCTTGCCGCCAAGATGATGGACACTGCTTGACATCAAGCCCGCGGATCTTAAGCCTTGATCCACCTTTGTCGAGGCCTATGACTCTACTTCCGTACGGTTCTCGGGGTTGCTACTCTTAACATACGGTTCGGCAACGGGTGATCCCCACCGAATTCCAAGTGTTGGACATTCCAATCACTTTCACGGCCATCTGGGCGTCCCCAGCTGCATCAAATCAATGGCGTGGCATCCACCCTTCACCGGTGCCTCAAGTTCATGCAAGGCGGCGAGCTAACCACGATCTGCGGCGACGGTGTCACCACCGAGGGGACCGGCACCAGCTGACATTCCGGTGTTGGAAATCAAGCATAATGATGACATGCCATTAGCTTGGATTCACTCTGGAGACCTCAAGATCCAAATATGCAACGTGGACCTTCCACTGTCTCACGATCAGATTCACTCCCGCCATGAGGATGATGAAACTCATGAACTTCATCCCGGGGCGGGGCTCGGCAAAGGCTGCAAGGCCGGCACCAAGTTATTGAAGTCGAGACCACACCACGGTCCGGGGGCTTGGCTACGTGCCAACACCGGCGACATCAAGGAAGGCAAAGGCTCGCCGCACCAAGGCGGCGGCCGCAAAAGGGGAACCTCAGACGGCACACCCAATCTCAGGCCTTACGGCTTTGACCTCGCTCATTTACTTCACCAAGGCAGAAGCGAGCGAAGCGAGGGGACCGGCCAAGGGCAAACACCGACAGAGCGGACCGACGGCGACAGCAAGGCGGGGGACCGGCCGTGGAAGCGATGAAGATGAGAAAGAAGCGGGGAATAGTCAACACCAAGACTACGGGAAAGAATGGAACAGCTAGCACGGGACCTCAGCGTTTGAGAGGACTCAAAGCTAATCCGATAAGGGGAGCGTTCCTCGACATCACGGCTCTACTGGACCAGCTGCCACCACGATCCGGCATGAGTACACATTGAGGAATCCCGAGACTTGGAGGAGCAACTCAAGGTACTCTCCATGGGAAACAAGTTGTTCGGATCGGCGCCAGAGGCCACATTCGAGACGGTAAATCCAAAGCGAAGGAACCGGGAATTCATAGAAGACGCTCTCGGTGGACCGGCTACTGAGTCTGTTTGAAGAAGTCGTGGAGTTGCCCAACTTGATCGGCGGGGCTCAAACAACGGCATGATCGCCATGATAGGGACGGCGGGAGCCAAGCCTCTCGATCCCGCACCCTCCTCGAAGCATCCAGCAATGCCCCGGCGAAGAATTGGGTAACTTTCCACCGGACGAGGGCAAGCCGGGGGCGGGGAGTGGAAGACAAGGCGGGCCCGCACCCACATCTCCTAAGCCCGGTCTCAAACCCTCTGAGTCGAGTCCTTGTCGAGTCCGAGTCCTACGAGTCATCCAGCGGCCTTACGCCGGAGGACTATAATGTTGTAGCCAATCATGTATTCCCGTTCTTGTGTAATGAAAAGTCGACCTTTCGGAGTATCCTCTCATTGCCACTTTAACAAGCGATAAGTTAACAAACAACTTAAAAGGCGTTAATAATTCAATTGATAAAGAAGCGAGACACATTAAAGCGAACAATACATTAAAGAAGTTCTCGAGCGTGTAGTTGACCAAGAGGACAAGGGCCCAGACTGCCGAAGAGGTTATGACCAAAGTGAACACAGGGTCGGTGCGAGAGCCTAAAGAAACACAGTGGGCGGTTTCTTCGCCGATGCGAGAAAAGGAAGCCACGATAAGCCTCCTCAGGGAGTATGTTGACGTGTTCGCACAGTCGTATCGGGACATGCCGGGACTCGATCCTCAATCGTGGAGCACGAGAATTCCCCTGGATCCGAATCCGAGCACTGTCAAACGAAGGCTGCGCAAGATCGAAGCCAGTGGTCCTTGCAAGTTAAAGAAGAAATTGAGAAAATGCTCAGAGTTGGTTTCATCGAGTGATTGAGTACCCGACTTGGCTCTCCAACATCGTGACGGTCACGAAAGCCCAACGGAAAGGTCGAGATCTTTGCGTGGATTTCGGGATCTCAACAAGGCCGGCCCTAAGGATGATTTCCCATTTGCCTAACATCGACATGCTTTGAGTCGACACCACGGCAAATTTGAAGTAAAGTCCTTCGTGGACGGGTTTCTTGGATCTGACGGATCAAGATGTCAGGAGGATCGAGCCAAGGCGCCTTCACCGCTCCATGGGGGACATGCATTACACGGTCGTGCCGTTCGGTCTAAACGGCCGGGGCTACTTACCGGCGGCGGGCTGCAGCGGCCTCTTCCATGACATGATTCACAAAAGAAATCGAAGTATATGTCGACGACATGATCATCCGCTCGAGGATCGAGACATGCGGCACATGACGGATCGAGGAAGTTCTTCAACGAGACTCGAAAACACTCCATGAGGCTGAACCCGGCAAAGTGCACCTTCGGCGTCAAGCGCGGCAAGGTGCTTGGGGTACATGGTTACGAAAGAGGTATCGAAGCCGTCCCGGGAAAATCAAGGCCATCATCGACATGAAGCCGCCTCGAGCCACGACGAGTAAAGAGCTTCATGGGAAGACTTGATACATCGGTCGCTTCATCAACCGGTTGACATCTCTCTGCGAGCCCATGTTCAAGCGATGAAAAAGAATGCCGAGCATCAAATGGGACTCAGAGTGCCAAACGGCTTTCGAGAAGATCAAGACCTACTTGGTTAATCCCCCAGTTACGTGCCCGCCACATGAAGACAAGCCACTTACTCACTGTATCGACGATGAGACACGTCTATCGGAGCCAATGCGCACAAGAACGAAAGATTCCAAGGTTGAGCATGCAATCTACTTCGTAAGCCGAAAGCTTCAAGGAAGTGAACTCGGCTACTCGGCATCGAGAGAAAACTGTACCGCACTTGGTATGGGTAGTCGGGAAAGCGAAACACTACATGCGGTCGCATTCGGTGCTCTGGTCTCCAAAGTGGACCCGTCCAGATATCTCTTTGACAAGCCGTCCTGTCAATGCGGCTAGCCAGTGGTCATTCTTCTGGGTGAGTTCGACATCAAGTACGTGGTCGGAAAATCAACAAAGGGCGAGTAATGGCGGATCGGCTTGCCGACTTCCCGGCGGTGAACCTAAGGGTCACGATCCGCAATTTCGGACGACGGAATCTTTTCACTTGACGCGGCGCAAAGCCGCGCAACTCTTCTTCGATGGGGCAGCCAACAAGAAGGGAATGGCATTGGAATGCTCCTTGTCGATCCCAGGACGAGCATACTCCCATAGCCGTCAAGGCGGAATTTTGAAGCAACCAGCAATGCGGCGAGAATCACGAAGCACAATGCCGGCGAGTTTGGAAAAGCCGCCCTCGAGCGCATGACATCTTAGAGCTGGATGTATATGGAGACTCGGCATTGATCATCAATCAAGTATCCAACAAATGGAAGACGGTAGATTCGGCCTTGAAGTACCACGCGTACATGGAGGAGCTCATTGCTCGGTTGAGGACATCTCTTTTCACTATTTGCCAAGAGACGAGGAACCGCCGCGAACGCCAGCAACCCTCGCCTCTCTTGTCGAAATTCCCGAAGGGAAAGCGGTAAAACCCCTCGAGAATAGGCGGACGGAAACACCCGCCTATTCTTTGTGAGATCGAAAAAGAAAAGAAACGATCGACGAACCACTGGTATAATCAAATTTACCGAGTACCTCCAAAGCGGAGAAGCTTCCTTCCACAAATGAAGATGGAAAATACAAAGAAGGGATCAAAGCCAAAAACATGATGGCATTAAAACGCTGGCATCCCATTTCGTCATTACGGGGGTATGTTGTACAAGAAGCGCCACGAGGGCCACTCCTTCGGTGTGTAAACAAAGAAAAAGCCGGCGAGCTAATGAGCAGAAGTTCACAGCGGAACTGCGGTCCGCACATGAACGCCCGAGCATTGACACGAGATCATTCTCCGTATGGGATACTATTGGATATCAATGGAAACAGGCGCATCCAGTTCGTCAGAAGGCTGCGACAAATGTCAACGGTTTTCCAACCTCAATCACATCCCTCCTCCACGAACTCTCTCTTGCATGACTACGCCATGGCCTTTCGCCACATGGGGAATCGGCGTCATCGGCAAGATCACTCCTCCGGGGAGCAATGGTCACGAGTTCATTTTAGTCGCGATCGACTACTTCACCAAATGGGTAGAAGCCGGATCGTACAAGTGCGAATTCTAAGAAGGTGGCCGAGTTCATCAGAGAGAACATCATGTGCCGATATGGAGTGCCCAGCGAGATCATCTCAGACAATGGGACTCGCCGAAGGAGATTGTGACCAACTGCGGCCGAATTCGAGTCACACGTCACAGGTCTTCTCCTTACGAGACCACGAAACCAATGGTGCGGTAGAGGCGGCCAACAAGACTCTCGCCATGATAATCGAGAAAGATGACCACCGAGAGGTCGGGGCGGCCCGAAAAGCTACATCAGCCCTGCAGGGATCACCGAGACATCGATCAGAACCGCCACGGGGAGACTCAGTTCGCGCTTACCTACGGAATGGAAGCAATGTTACCCGTGGAATTGGAAATTCCATCCCTCAGAGTCCTCTTGGAAAACGGGATCAATGAAGTCGAATGGCTACGAGCCGTCACGACGAACTTGCTCTACTCGACGAGCGCGGATTGAAAGCCATGGAACACGCTCGAGCCTACCGGAAGCGGGGAATGGCACGAGCATTCGACAAGAAAGTCAAGATCAGAGACATCGAGAGAAGGCGACTTGGTGCTAAAGGAAAAGCCTCCTACGCGAGACCAATCCCCTCGGAAAGTGGGAGCCTACTGGATAGGACCGTTCGTGAGTACAAAGAATCTTCTCAGGAGGAGCCATGGAAGCTAACGAGACTTGGACGGAAACCCTTTCGTTAACCCCGTGAGACGGAAGCAAGCTCCATGAATGCTTCGTTTGAGGAAGAGCACGAGTCAACTCACCTTCCCCATACACCGTCCCCCTCGGTAAATTAAAGTGCTAAAGAGTAATACCCATTTGGATACATTCCCGCTAATGATCCGGAGTAAAAAACAGTCGCACTTCTTTTGTCTTTGTTTTCTCAAATTCACCTAAAGTGTCGAACTACGGTGACTGAGCCCACTTAGTCCAATTGTAAAGGGAACGTAGGCGGCCATCATTGGTTCGGTCTAAAAAACAAAAAAAATACAATAAGCATCAATTGCTTGTGTTTCGAAAAACTCTTTTCATTTAACCTACAAATTCATAACGGTTAAAACATTCTTTGATGAGTTCAAGCACGGTCGACGCTTGACTCGCTACACGCTAGCAAAACTACAATAAAACATTAATCAATTAATGTGTACGCAATGACAATGGGTGGATACTCTGGACGGCAAGGTCAACCTAGTTTCAGTACTAGGTCCTTCATCCTTCTTCCCCTTCCCACTTTTCCCCGGCGAGTGTTCTTCACCTTCGCGGGAAATATTCGGTAGGCCTTCTACAGCTCGGGGACTCTTCCCGGCGCCTCCGTCAATCCTGTGGCTGTCAATACGGTCCTTTCTCTAGCTCTGTCTCGAGCCGCCTCGCTTCGAGCCATCATCGCGGTGCTTTGATTGGCCTCCGATCGGCACTTGCCACATAATCGGCCATGGCATCGCGATACGATTCCCGGGGTTAGCCCTCGCCTGTCCTCCTCAATGTCGAGGTGTCCCGGGTGATCGGCACCCAATGACTCACTCCGTCTCCACAAGATAGCCATCTGTGTCTCCCCATACACTCTTCGTACCGGTCCGGATCTTTGCGTCGACGAGACAGTGCCCTCTCTCCCGGTGAAAGAGAACCACAGCGGGAAAGGACGTGTATTGCCACCACGGGTGACCGGCAATAGCGTCGAAGGATCCTCCATCCGCGAGAGATCCCACCTCAAGGTAGCGGCATAACTCGGATCGATCGGTGGCACACTGCTCCGGCCCGTCTTGCCCTTGAGAACCAATGATGGAATATAGAAAGAGCGTGCGAGAACGGCCAGAAGCGCTCGACGATCAGCGGACCCTCTGAGCGGTCACGCAAAGTCACAAGTCGCTAACTTCAATGGGAACCCACCATCGCAAGTGATGCGTGCAAAGTCTGCAGCCATCGAGCTCCGGCTCGGCTGATTACCCTATCACCGGAAGGGCGTCGCGAGAAAGACCAGCGTCACGGGACATTGGCACCTCGGGCATCATCTGCGGCCTGCTCCCTCGGCCAGCGTGGTCGGCGCCAAGCGGGACTCCCTCCCCACATGTATCGGCTACCGGTCGCCATCCAGGCCTATGCCCGAGGAACGTCTCGCCCAAGACCGGTGGCACGATGTCTCCTCCACTCGGCCTCTTGCCTCACCGAGTCCGATTATCTTTTGTGATGGCACACACCCGAGACGTGAATGTGAACGGAGTAGCAATCGCGCACGAGCAAACGCGTCCCACGCAAAGACGCTCCCCTCGGCTCAGGCAAATCTTTCGGGCGATCCCGAAATGTCAACGTAATCGGTATCACTGTATCGGCATCCCGTATGCTTCTCCAGTAGAGATACCCAACAAAGACACTAGCTTCTCAACGGTGGCCATGCCACCGGCATACGGAAGAACTAGGCTGTTCTGTCTCGGGTCCTCCCAGAATGGCAGGAAATCTTCAAACGTAGGAGTGACTTCGTTGTACGAAAAGCTGTACACATTCCTCCTTACGTCCCGGAGGCAGAGACGCGGCTCTCGAAAAGATCCCAATCGGCATGAGCTCCTTGAAAGCCCAAGCAGATTTAATCCAATGTGACCTTCGAAAAACCTTTTGTTACGCCTCGTGTGGTTCCGTACCCACGGCCCGAAAGTTGTCCAAATATCGCTCTTGCATCCGAGACGATAACTTGGGAAAGGGAGCCATGTCGGAAGGTGAAGAAAACCTTAAGAAATGGAAAAGAATTCAGCCGGATGGAATGACAAAAGCAATGCGCGGTTCTTACAAATTGCAAAGTGGCGCAATTTAAAGAATCTGGAAATTCGGTTCTAGTCAGGCGGACTCCTCTGCCGATTGACTTGGTCAACTCTGCGGCCAATGCCCTTAAAAGTTGGAAACATTTCCAAACCATGCCTGTTCACTCTTATGAAATCTGCGTGCACATACGATTTCATTCAACCAATGTGACAATATCCCTTAGCCAGGGCTCGATGCAGCTGATGCAAATAATTAAAAATTAGTGCATACATGCTTAATTTTTGACCCGTTCAATTTTAATGCATTTCTCCTTTTTATTTATTTTTGATTAACCTATTTGCTTATTTGCCGAAAATAACGAAGGTGATCATAGAATAAATATGCGAAGTACGGAGTTCCGCCCACGGGCGCCTTTTTGCAAATACGGTTCAAATCAAAATTTGTTCTGACAAATACATACATTTTGTCTAAACAAAATAGTAAAGAAAGAAAGCGATGGGACTACTACGAGTCCTGCTCGTCATCCGTACACTCGGCGTCTTGCTCCGCCAGTTAGGATCCGTCGCAAACGAGAACTCGCCGAACTCCTCCCAGTAGGGAATAGGCAAAGGGCCTCCTCGGGTGCGCGAACTCGAGGACTCCCCCTCTCGCGCCCAGAGTGCGCGGAAGAAGGAGCTCCAAATCCAGCCGTTCCGCCCTCGCGGGCGCAAACCACTGTGTGAAGTCCTCCCCAGTAGAAGGTGTGGGAGCGGGCGAATCTCTCGGCCTAGATGGCCCCGATCACGGACGTCCACGCTCCTCCAGGAGGCGCACCGCATGAACTCCACGAGCCTCCTAGCGTAGGCGGACCACCCGTCCACCGGCCTCGTGGCTTCATTGTACGTACGGCCGGATACTGCGAACCCGGGAAGGTCGTCGGAAAGCGAAGCGAAAGTACGGATGCATCATGTGCGAGAATGCTACTATCAAATGCAGAAAATCAAAAGGTGCTCACCGAAGCATTGGGGTCCGCCATGTATCGTGGTCTCGGCTCGGTGGGAAAGCGGGATCACAAGAGTCGCCTACGCGAACCATCCGGCCCCTCGTACGCTAGCCTAGCTCGCGGGACGGGAAAATCTCGAGGACCTCCGGGGACCTCGCCCTCTCTATGCTGCACTGCGGGCTCCTCGGCCCTCATCCTCAAGAAAACATCATAGGCGGCCCCCGCTATGATGTACTCGAAGTATACGCCACTGTAGGTACCCCTCCCAGCTCATCAATCGGCATCTCGGGGATGATGCATGTACGAGGAGGATCCGCGGCACGAGGGAAGAGACCCCGGCCTGTGCTGACGGGTCACCCTCTCCCCCAAATACATGGCGTCACGGTGAAGTCCCACCGGGAGCTTCCGCCGCCGTGTAGTCTCGGCGGCAATCACCGCGACATGATCGAACCTACTCCACCCGAGTCGATTTGGATCCTCTCGAGAGAACTCCCGGGTTCAGGCGCCGGAGATATCTCCTCGTATGACACTCGAGTGCCAACTCTCGAAGAGACCGCCCTCTTCGCCTTCTTACGCCAAACCGGCATGGCGGGGAACGGGGACGGTACGGCTCCTTGATGTCCCAAGCACAACGGGTGAACACCTCGTAGCAACTAGACACTGCGAGAGAATGGAAAGTTATGTCGGCTACAAAGCGAGATACATACGAGTACATAAAAGAGGCAAGGAAGAGAAAAAGCACGTAAACTTACATCCAAGACGGGCGTGAAGCGGCTAAATGAGTGCTCCTCTCCCGCGAGAACTGTCCGGGGGAATGGTAGAGCTCGGCCGATCCGGCCTCCCCCCGCGCGAACCCCCTCACGGCATCCAAGTCTACCGGCGGCCGAGCGGAAGTGACAAGACGTGTCGAAGTCGGGAACAAAGTCGGCGACAGCGCAAACCAAAGGAACCCTCGAGCCGGACGCTCCGCGGTCATCCCTCGAGGACCCGGCGGATAATCGGCGACACCTTCCCTCAAATGATTCTCCATCGGCACATGCCGAATGCCTAAGCCCCTGGCATCGGTAATATCAAAACCCACCCGGCCCAGACAAGCGCTCAGGGGTGTAACCGTCAACCCACACCGGCGTGTTGCCATAAGTCGGCAACCCGGTGATAGCGGCAAAATCCGTGGGAGTCACCGTCGCCTCCCCCATCGAAATGGAAAGTGTGGGTCGTATCCCACCGTGCTCGCTCGGCGCGACATACATGGACACCGCCCCTCGGCGTATCGAGTGTCGCGGCTACGGCCAGTGATAAACCCAGCCCGGCCGGAGTCAAGCACCGGTGCCATGGACTACTCTCTCCCTCTCGAGCCACGTCCGGGATAATGCCCCACAATGCATGCACCGCCTCAAAGGCACCCCGACTCTTCTGGTTATGAGTACTAACCATCCCTGTCCCCTGCAGACAAACAAGACAGAAGCAACGTCAACAGAATGCAACAAAGCGTGTCAAAAGGATGCAATGCAGATACGGTTCTCATTCATTTCCTACGTATATTCAAATCATTTCGAAAACTCCGTCGAATCCGGAACTTTCAAAACATTTCGAAAACTCCGTCGAATCCGGAACTTTCAAAACATTTCGAAAACTCCGTCGAATCCAGAACTTTCAAAACATTTCGAAAACTCCGTCGAATCCGGAACTTTCAAAACATTTCTTCAAGATTAATCCGGAACTTTCAAATTCTTTCGAATTTTCGAAAATTTCGCTCCGTCCCGAATTAAAGCTACTTTAATTTTGGAAAATACATCTAGACATGGAATTTTGCAACCAAAATTTTTATGTCATCCACCCATGATGTCAATTGAACTACATCCTAGTCAATTTCGACAACGATTCATAGCAAAGTCAAAAGCCCCAAATCGGGCACCAAAATCCCTAAGTTCATTCCTAAGAAATTTCTAACATTTAAAGAATGCACATTCTTAAAATTAATGGAATTTGTAGGAAGCTTACTTGTCTTTCGATCCCTCCCTTGGAGTTGTGTCTATCCCTCGCCGGATAAAACTCCGCCGGATTCAATGGAAGAGTGGTGGTTCGAATGGTCCGAACCAATCGAGTTCTTTCGTCATCGGTCCTTCCGTGGTGAGCCATTGGTCCTCCTTCACCCTCCATAGCAAATTTCCCTCACAAATTCGAGCAAACCTTGCAATTTGGGTTGGATTTTTCTCTCCTTTCTCTCCTCTCTCGCCGGCAACAATGGAGAAAATGGCCTCTTCCTTCCGGCCTCGGCATTAAAAAGGATTACGGAAATTCGGTAAAAGTCCGGCCGGACTCTTGCTTGCACCGAAAAATTTTGCCCCTTTTGCCCCTCGGCTTTATGCAATTCCAATTTTACCACTTTTGGCCCCCAAAAGTGTAAAATTTCCCGATTAGACATTTCTAACACCCTATCCCCCGAGGATAAATCAAAGTTAGTTCTCACTAATGCTCGTCTCCGACGTTAAATTGATCCGATTGGCGTTTGACATTCAAACGTTCAACCATGTCTCCGGACATTCCGGTTACTACTCCGTCTCCGTTGGCGTTTAAAATTTAATAATGGTCTTCACCATTAAATCCTCATTCGCGACCTTTCACGGTCCGATTAGAATTTAATAATGGTCTTCACCATTAAATCCTCAATCGCGACCTTTCACGATCAGATTCCAATTCTCGTCGCGACCTTTCACGGTCCGATCTCAATTCTCAATCGCGACCTTTCACGGTCCGATTCCAATTCTCAATCGCGACCTTTCACGGTCCGATTCCAAGAATTCTCAATCGCGACCTTTCACGGTCCGATCTCAATTCTCAATCGCGACCTTTCACGGTCCGATTCCAATTCTCAACCGCGACCTTTCACGGTCCGATTCCAAGTCTCAATCGCGACCTTTCACGGTCCGATTTCAATCCTCAACCGCGACCTTTCACGGTCCGATTCCAAGTCTCAATCGCGACCTTTCACGGTCCGATTTCAATCCTTAACCGCGACCTTTCACGGTCCGATTCCAATTCTCAATCGCGACCTTTCACGGTCCGATTCCAATTCTCAATCGCGACCTTTCACGGTCCGATTCCAATTCTCCATCGCGACCTTTCACGGTCCGATTCCAAATAATCGCGACCTTTCACGGTCCGATTTCCAAGTCTCAATCGCGACCTTTCACGGTCCGATTCCAATACTCAATCGCGACCTTTCACGGTCCGATTCCAGAGTCTGTCAATCGCGACCTTTCACGGTCCATTGCGACCTTTCACGGTCCATTCAATCTCCCATCTCGACCTTTCATGGTCCCATCTCAAGCAGTTAATCCCGACCTTCGCGGTCCGACCTACACTCTCTATCGAGACCTTCGGCATTCGTCTCACCGCATGACGGCAATAAGCCCGAACCCAAGGCACGAACGCCTTGCAACAATCCCTCTTCGGCCATCCTCGTAAGCCCGAACACCTTTTCACTTAAGTTTTCATCTCCATTGCCCGGTCGTAAGCCCGATCGCTCATCCCAGCGGGATAAAGCGCGGCAATAAGCCCGGCACCCAGGCACGAACGCCCCCGTCGGCATCGCAACTCACGGGTTTGAGGCGCCACACGCCCTCGAAGGTTTCGAAGTCCCGAGGTTCAAACGCCTCCTAACGGTCTCCATTCGGGTACGGGTACCTCGCGAATGGTCTCATCCGAGTTTAGACGCCTCCCTAACAATCTCGCTCGGGTCAAGGTCCCCGTGCGCGGCCCTTGCCCCTTTTCGAACTACGATCGGCTTGATTCCGCTCGGGATACGTAGGAATCCTTTTCGCTAAGGTCCGGCCAGTGACCGCCCGGAGTCTCTTTCAAAGAAAGGCATCGATTTGGATCCTTATCTTTTCAACGACCCCGCCTCCTTCGGAGGAGACGTTCGCGAGGGCTAAGCTGTAAGTACCCAAATCCGGATCGTCAAATCCGTGGAAAAGTTAACGAAATCCGTTAAGCGGCCGCTCCCGGAGTTACTTAGGAACTCGTTAAACTCCCCGTTGTTGTGCCGACGAGGACGTCCGGGAGCTGCCAGTGCATCCCGACGTCGAGCCGTACTTAACACGTGTCATCACACGTAAAAGCACGGCTTTCCTGAAACAGCATTTTTAGGCACTTTAAGGGCGTTTCGGACATTTCCGGTTGTTATTTTAAAAAACGGACAAAACCGGGACAGGGGGAACAAATTCCCATGGTGCGGTGACTCGGAGGGGCACGTGGCCGGCCATGCCACCTCCCTCTAGTCACCGCTTCAATCAAATTGAAGGGAAAAGACCAAAATGCCCTTTGGTTTGCAAGCCGAGTCTGCTTAGGACTCACTTTGTGCACATTTTACGAAATTGCCGGCAAGTCCCTCAAATTCTCAAAATACCATAAAACCCCACTGGATTCGAGGCCAAGTCCGTCCAGGACTCCTCTACGCAAATTTCACCTATAAATAGAAATGGTACATCAAAGCGAATGGACAGAAAAATTTACCCCAAAATTTCACATACCCCACGGCCCAATGGTTTACACCCGCCAGGAGCTCTCGTTACGTCTCGATTCGCGTGAAACCTTCGTATTTCGATCCAAATACGCCCCTTTCCACTTCAAAACAACCTTTCGAATCACTTTCCAGGTGTCCGTACACACCTCCTCTGAGGCCAAAGGAGTCGAGGCCACACAGCCATAGGTATAACTCCCTCTCTCTAAATCTCCCGTTCCGTCTCGGTTTTACGCGCCGGTCGCTATAACCGTTTCGAAGCGTCGTTATCGAAATGTAGACGCCTCCGTCTAACGGGGTCCGATACGTTTTAGCCCCTCGATCCTCTTCTCTTTCCGTAAGAGAAGTAATCACGAGTTAAAACGGCGTTCCGACCCGTTCCGTTTACTTTATGTCATTTACCATTTCAGGATCGATCGATCCGTTGATCGTCATTTACAATTCCGAGCCGTTTGGCCTCGTTGATCGTCATTTACAATTCCGAGCCGTTTGGCCTCGTTGATCGTCATTTACAATTCCGATCCGTTTGGCCTCGTCGATCGTCATTTACGAATCCGGATCGTTTGATTCCGTTGACACTGCTTTAAATCTTTGTCATTTACAAGTCCGACCCGTTTGGATCGTGATAGTATTTACTTTTCAAAATGCAGTCGCAACCCGATTCGTTGATTGCATGTCATTTAATACGCATTTTCCCGTAAAAATCGTTAACAATGTAATGCCCGGTTCAAAACCGGAGTTCGTCCTTCGAACTCTCTTTCAAAAACGCGAAATGACGTTCGGCCTCCGAACGCTCATCTTCAAACTCAAAGCCGCCATTTGACACTTAAAATCATTTAATACGCATTTTCCCGTAAAAATGGGTTAACAATGACTCGCACGGCTCAAAGTCGACGTTTGCCACGCAAACGCTCATTTCAAACTCAAAATCGACGTTTGCCACGCAACGCTCTTTTCAACTCAAACCGGCGTTTGTCATTCAAACGCTCGTCTTTTCAAAGTCACCTAATCAACGTTTGTCATTCAAACCAAGATTAAGCTTGTTATTCAAGCCCCCATTTCAAAACACACACACACACACACACACGATTTCGAGAAAGGTAGAAAGATTCGTCATGCGAGGCGTTTCGGGCGATCTCGTAATACTCTACCCGAAACGTAACTTGACCTCCGAACCTAACAATCTACGGTACTAAAAAGCTTTTTACTCGTTTTTCTTGCCAATAAAAATGATCCCCGTTTTCAAAGCCTTTTCCTAAGTTTTTGCTACCAATAAAAACGACACCATTTTCAATAGCCGTTTCTCAACGTTTGGGCTCAAAATACAAAAACCGCGTGGCGACTCCTCATTTTGTTCCTTCCCATGAAGCGAGGTCTCAGACACCAACCCCTCCGCGAAAGACAACCGCCTTTTCCGCGCCCCCGCCGCGCGAGATCGGGTAATTTGCGAGGCGTGTTTGCGGGGAGAGCCCCGTCTCTGTGGCGGAGTGCGGCGGCGGTTGCGATTGTAGGCCTTTTCAAACTTAGGCTGCGAGTTAACCATGGCCCGTAAGTCTGAGTATGGGAAGTGAGCGAGGAGGCTCTCGAATGTGGTTTCAAGCATGACTGGAAGATGTCCGGTTGTTCCTCTTCGAAGGAGGGATTGCCATTTCAACGAGTTTGCATTCCACCGCTTGTAGAAGTCCCCAACATTCTTATCGGGACGCTGCACTGTTGTTTGTAGGCAACCCTATTTGTTTCCCATTCCAAGTTGGCCTTATATTTCTCTGTGAAGGCATTGGTAATCTGGTCCCATGTAGCCCTGGCCTCGGCTTTCAAACGGAAGAACCATTTTAGAGCACTGGACTTCAAAGATAGACTGAAATAGTCAGCCAACTGCTGATTGGTGCACCCTTTGGCTTTCATCGCCAAGGTATATGTGTCCAGATGGGTTTTCGGGCATGCAGTCCCATCAAAGAGATCCAGATTAGGCATCACGAATTTGTGAGGCGGGGAACAATGGAGTCGGGTGCAGTAGGCCGGAAGCGGACTTCTTGGCGATCAGCTCGGCGATTTGCGCTTTCATTTCCTTGTGTTGCTCCATGAACCGGGCCGGATGAGGGTCTTGTGGCGGAGCCGTGGCATTCAAGCTAGTGGGTGAGTTAGAGAGAGGAGCTACCACGGCGGGCGGGTGGAGGAATGGCCGTCCGGGGACGTAGGTGAAGACACTGTCCTTAGGCCCAGTTACTGGGAGCATGAGTAGAAGCACAGGCGAAGGGATAGAACCTTGCGGCTGTTGTTGATTTTCAAGCGGCAAAGTAGGTGGAGGCAGCCCCGATGTAGCCGGATAACTTGGATTTCAGTGGGGCCCGTAAGTAGGCTTAGGTGCGGGGCTGCTTTGTCCTATTTGTTGAATTACATGGCGGTGAGGCGAGGGTGTATAACCCGGGGGAATGCTGCGGTCCCTGGTGATTCGGATGACACGGGATGGAGGCTTGGTAACCCATAGAAGTCCGAGTGAGGAATGGATTTGTGTGAGGAAGCGGTGAACTAGTACTATTCGAGGAGCTCTGGCTGGGGCCCCGGAACCAAGGCGTGGCGGAATTTCCGAAGCTGTGGCATTCTTTGTGAGGTCCGGATTGATCGGTTCCGGGCGAGGTGGCATTCCAATTTGTTGGGGCGTTAGAGATAGCCCTGACCATGAGAAGACATTCCGTACTAACTTTGTCCCAGCTGAGGGCGTGTGGGCGGTTTGTGCCGTCGGGTTGCATGGATCCAGTGGTCTTTGGTTGGGGAGGCTGGGTGACCCGAAGACCGAGGAGCATGGAGTTACGGTAGTGGCACCATAGGAGATGGGTGGTGGCATCCTGGAGTAGTCGGGTGGCGAGAGTGGGGTTGGCATCCTCGTCTTCTTCCACGGTGAAGGTGTCATCGGGATTGAGGCTGGCGGCCAGACCATGGCTCTTAATAGCCTCCATAAGGCTATTTAGCTATGCTTCCTGTCGTAATCTCATCTGTTCTGCTAACTGATTCCACTGTTGTTCTGTCTGAGGGGTCCCGGGAGGCGGAGTGACGTTATCCCCATCATTACCGGGCGATGCGAGACATTACGAAACCCGGAGTCGGAACAAACGGTGAAGGCGATGACGCGCTTGACTCTTCCCAACTAATCAAACGATGACCGGTGTCCGGAACCAACCTTTGTGAGGAGGCTGCGGGGAAAAGGCACGAGGGTTCGAGATGTGCAGGAATGAAGGAGGGTAGGTGTTTGGGCTTTGGGCTCATACAACATGCGGATTATTTGTTCACGTTTACTTAAAACATGTTTTATTAACCTAATCGGTTGGAAAAGATTGCTCTTCTTCTTTTCGCAAACTACTGCGGATCTGGATCAATGGGCCCCGTCACTACGCCTATAAGCCCCTCGTATTCCACACGTATTTTGACCTCCCGGGGTGGACGGCCCAGGGCGAGGGTCCTATAGAGCAAGCGGGTCCCACCGACCGAAAGAAAAACAATCCTAAAGTCGGCGGGTAATCGAGTCTTAACGAGCATTCGATGCAAATTACGGACAAGGCGACGTCAAAGTCAAGATCATGTCCGAGGAGCTCGACGAAAGTCGGCGTGATTTGGGTGATAAATGTCCACGATTGATCTTGACTTGTCGTCAATTAGGCCGTAATTAGGCATGAAATAATCATTAATCCTTGATGACTCAGTGTCAATGCTGGGAGTCAGTGTATAATTTGTGCCAGTCAGAGCCGAAGTCAAGGCGCCGGTCAATATCTTGGTCAAAGTCTGCGGCGGAAAACCGGCGAGCTTCGGCCGATTAGGGTCCCCGAAAGATATTGAGTCGGTATGCCGACAAAGGCTTGAAAGGAAAGGTCTATACACAGACAGGGCATGACACAGACCAGACTAAAAACCAACCGGGTCTCGGACAGAGTGTGTCACGGACAAGTGCATGGTCGACACGAGGCTCCATGAGATGTTTGGGTAGTCCTGTGCTTGCACCGAGAGGCGTAATAAGACCAAACGGGCCGCGACAAGGATTTCCCCGGGTTAGGGACGTAGTGTGCAGTGTACGGTCACGTGCGCGTAGTGTGCAAGCAGTCTATCTTCTTTTTCTGAGTAAAATAGAAATTTTTTTATGTGTCTTAAAAATATGATGCATGATTTTTTTTTTGAAAATTTTCTTCTTTTTTTGAAAATCTTTTTTTTTTGAATTTTTTTTTTTGAATTTTTTTTTTTGAAATTTGATGAACACATAAGCACAAGAATTCCGACAGTTAGGGACATGATTCCGACAGTCAAAATTTTGACTTTTTCCAAGGCGGCCAAAACAACACGAAAATGTGCAAAAATCAACACACACAACAAATGATTTTCAAAGCCGGGACGGAAGCTTGACCCTCAAAAGCTTTTCCTTTTTTTTTTTGAAAACAATGATATCGGTACGTGGGATTGTTAAACCACAATTTATCCCCGACTCATGTTAGGAGGCGATAACGGGAAGTTTAATGGTTTCCACCAATATACCAAATATCATTTTTTTAGAAAAAGCTATGTTCCCCAGCGGAGTCGCCACTGTGATGATGTGTGCCATTTCGCGGGAAAAATTCGATTCTTGCGTTTCTTTTGAAAAACCAAATAAAACCCGGAAAAAACGGAGTCGCCACGCCATTTTTGTTTTAAGGGACAAAACTTTGAAAAATGCCCGAGATTAGAGATTTGGGTTCGGAGGTCATGTTACACGCCGGGAAGGACGTTAGTGTGCACCCAGAATGCCTCGTAAAACGAGTCTTCCAAGCTGAAAATTATTTGTGTGTGTGTGTGTGTGTGTGTTTTGGCCAAAATAAGTTGAAACTCAGAAAAGTAAAAATTGGGATGTCTTTTTTAAGACTTTAAACTGATCCCATGATTTTGGAAGATTTTTGGATTGAGATTTGGTACTCAAAATACCTTTTGAAGTTGAGAGTCACTTCTGCCAGAATGAAAAAGGCAGTGGACCTTTGATTTTGAAATGGATTCAAGGGCCTTAAAACTTCATAATATGGATAAACTCAGAGAATGAAAGTTGTTCCAGACACCTTAAATAAGATTTGTGCGAAGGAATTTTCCATTTTGGAGAAGATTTGAGGGGTCAAAACCTTCTGGAAATATCAGATATGAAATCTGGATTTCCAGAAGCTGATGAACTGGCCTCTAAAAGAAAATTTGAAAAAGAGAGTTTTACTCACTCAAAAAATAAATTAAAAATATGTCTGGAAATATCTGGATGTTGGCTACAAAAAGTGTTTTGTAGTAAACACAAAATTCCAAGTTTATCTGTGTCCAAAAATTGAGACAATGGACTGGGATCTTGGAAAATTGCTACTGGACAGCAACTTCTCAAGAAAGAAAATATGATTTTAAGGGGGGTTTTGCATCCATGCTTGTCCCCATTTCCCTAGGTTTTGGTTAGTGATCACTTGACATTTTAGTGGTGAATCAACTATACCAAACCATCCTTGGGGTACATTAGGACTAAGCACTTCATTTGCTTGGGAAGGGGAATCTTATCCTTTGAAATCAAGATTTGGTGCTTGAAAATGGTTTTTAGGGTTTTGAAAATGCATTTGCAAGTAAGTAAGAACATATTGAAGAAAATGTTGATCCTTGTAGAGGATCATCCATGGAGATGAACTTCCATGGTGATCTTCTTGGATCTAGGGCAAGAAGATGAATGAACTACATTTTGTAGCTTGAGAATGCATGCATGAATGAGAAATTTAGGGTAAGGAGAGGGAGGTTATACCTATCTTCCTTGTGTTTTTGTGTTTGTGTTTGAACTTGAGAGTGAGTAGGTTTGATTTGAGTGAGTGAAAGTTGGGAAGATTCAAGAGAAAAAGGTGACAATTCTTAGAGAATTCTCACTGTTTTCTCAAGTATTTTCGCCAAATGCTGTGAGTTGTGTTCTTTTTTCCTCCTTTTTTTTTGTGACTGGAGGGCTCAATTTATAGCCCTCTGAAAATGACAGACTCATCCGCGCGGATAGGGTTGGTGGCGTGCACTGTTCATTAAATGCTGCTCCAGGCTTTGGACACAAGGAATATAATTCAAAAATTCCAACAGAAAATGTTTTTCAACATGCTGTTTCGGGATTTTCTCAATTCTTTTTCTTTTTGAGATTCCTTTGAAGGTTTATCTTTAAATAGCAATGCCCATTTTGCCCCCACTTTGTTAGAAAAGTTAGGATTGTTAGGAAATGTTAGGAAATGTTAGTAATTGTTAGGAATGTTAAAACTTTCGTTAATTTTCTAACGAAAATACTAACAAGCTCAAATTGGAGCACTTACAACTGGCAGACTTCCCAAGCATTGAACTCAAGGGTCCTGATCCGCAGTTTCCAGATGACAGAATCTTCTCACTCAACAGCACAAACCGCTGGCAACTCTTCTTCGATGGGGCAGCCAACAAGAAGGGAAATGGTATTAGAATGCTCCTGGTCGATCCTAAAGACGAGCACACTCCCATAGCCATCAAACTGAATTTTGAAGCAACCAATAATGCAGCAGAATATGAAGCTTGCGTAGCCGACCTAGAAGCCGCTCTTGAACGCAACATCAAAGAACTGGAAGTATATGGAGACTCATCATTGATCATCAATCAAGTGTCCAACAAATGGAAGACAATAGACTCTGGCCTCCAGAAGTACCATGCATATATGGAGGAGCTCATAGCTCAGTTCAAGGACATCTCTTTTCACTACTTTCCAAGAGACAGGAACCGCTTCGCAGATGCCCTAGCCACTCTAGCATCTCTTGTTAAAATTCCCGAAGGAAAATTAGTAAAACCTTTCAGAATAGGCAGACGGGAAACCCCAGCCTACTGCTGTAAGATCGAAGTTGAACATGAATCGATCGACGAACCTGGTACAATCAAATCTACCAGTACCTCCAAAATGGAGAAGCTTCCTTCACAAATGAAGATGGAAAATACAAAGAAGGGATCAAAGCCAAAAACATGATGGCTCTAAAACGCCTGGCATCCCACTTCGTCATTCTGGGGGGTATGTTATACAAGAAGCGCCACCAAGGACCACTCCTCTGGTGTTTAAATAAAGAAAAGTCCAACGAGCTGATGAACGAAGTTCACAATGGAACCTGCGGTCCGTACATGAACGGCAGAGCATTGACATAGATCATCCTCCGTATGGGTTACTACTGGGCATCAATGGAAACAGACTACATTCAGTTCGTCAGAAGCTGCGACAAATGTCAACAGTTTTCCAACCTCAACCACATTCCTCCTCACGAGCTCTACTGCATGACTACACCATGGCCTTTCGCCACATGGGGTATTGACGTCATCAGCAAAATCACTCCACCAGGGAGCAATGGTCACGAGTTCATATTAGTCCCAGTCGACTACTTCACCAAATGGGTAGAAGCCAGATCATACAAAGTATTAAATTCCAAGAAGGTGGCCGAGTTCATCAAAACGAACATCATGTGCAGATACGGGGTGCCCAACGAGATCATATCCGATAATGGGACCCACTTTGAAGGAGATTGTGACCAGCTGTTGACCGAGTTCAGAGTTGCACGCCATAAGTCTTCTCCCTACAGACCACATACTAATGGTGCAGTAGAGGCAGCAAACAAGACTCTTGCAAGAATAATCCAAAAGATGGCCGTCAGTGGTCGGGATTGGCCCAAAAAACTACATCTAGCACTTTGGGGATACAGAACATCAGTCAGAACGGCCACATAGGAGACTCATTTCGCACTCGCATACGGAATGGAAGCAATGTTACCAGTTGAGTTGGAAATTTTATCCCTCTGAGTCCTCTTGGAAAACGGAATCAATGAAGTCGAATGGCTCCAAAGTCGTCACGACGAACTAGCTTTACTCTACAAGTGAAGATTGAAATCCATGGATCATACTCGTGCCTACCAAAGTAGAATGGCCCGAGCATTTGATAAGAAAGTCAAGGTCCGAGACATCAGAGAAGACAACTTGGTACTTAAGGAAAAGCCTCCTACACAGACCAATCCCCTCGAAAAGCGAGAACCTACCTGGATAGGCCCATTTGTGGTACAAAGAATTATCTCCAGAGGAGCCATGAAGCTAGCAGATTTGGACGGGAACCCTTTCGTCAACCCAGTAAACGGAAGCAAGCTCCGCAGATACTTCATTTGAGGAAGAACACGAGTCAACCCTCTCTCCCTATACACCGCCAATCAGTAAAATCAAAGTGCTAAAAGAGTAATACCCAACTAGATACATCCCGAAATGATCTAGGTAAAAAACAGGGTTGCACTTTTTCATCTCTCTTCAAATTTCTCAAAAGGTGTCGAACTACGGTGACCTGAGCCCCTTAGTCCATTTGTAAAAGGGGAACGTAGGCAGCCATCATTGGTTCGATCTCAAAAACAAATAAAATTTCAAATACAACACCAATCGCTTGTGTTTCGAAAAACTCTTAAATTTAACCTACAAATTCATTTCGGTTAAAACAATATTTGATGAGTTCAAGCACAGTCTACTCTTGACTCGCTACACGCTAGCAAAACAACATAAAATACTTAATCAACTTAATGTGTCTGCAATGACAGTGAGTGGATATTCCGAACGGCAAGGTCAACCTAGCCACTCGTACTCGATCCTTCATCTTTCCTCCCCTTCCCTTTTCCACGGTGGGTATTCTTTGCCTTCATAACAAATATCCCCGTAGTCCTTCTACCTACCTCTGGGACTCTTCCCGATGCCTCTGTCAAACCTGTGGCCGCCAACGCAGCCCTTTCCCTAGCTCTATCACGAGCTGCCTGTCTTCGAGTCGCCATATCCATGCTCTGATCGGCCAGCCGACTAGCATTGACCTCATAGTCAGCCATATTATCTCCATTACTATCCTGAGGGTTAGCCATCGCTTCGGCCCTCCTCAAAGTTGAGTTATCACGAATGTTAAGGCCCAATAGCTCACTTCGTCTCCACATAAGAGCCATTTGTGTCTCCCCTATACACTCCTCATACCAGTTCAATTATCGAGTAGACAGAACAGTGCCCCCTCTCCGGTGAAAGAGAACCCTGGCAGGAAAAGACGTATATTGCCACAACCGCATGAAAAGCAACAACGTCGAAGGATCATCCATGAAAAGTGATCCCACCTCAAAGGTAGCGGCATCACTCAAGCCCATCAATGAAACCTGCTCCAGCCCGAACTGCCGCAACACCAAAGACGGAATATAGAAAGAAGACTAGGACATCCCCGAAACTCTGACAATGAAGAGACCTTCCAGAATGGTCCGACAAGTCTGCAACTTCCAGTGAGGAACCCACCATCGCAGACGATGTGTACGAAGTTTGGCCATCCAAAGCTCCAAGTCAGCCTGACTGCCTTCTATCACTAATGGTCACTGAGAGAAAGACCAAGGATCACATGTCACTGGTACCTCGGGCATCACTTGCAACCTCTCCTTCAACCACAAAGTAAGCATAGCGGGACTTCCTCCCCATATGTATCGGCTACCGGTCGCCATCCGACCTATGCCAAGGAATGTTTCGCCCAAGATCAAGGGTACAATATCTCCTCCTCTCTAGTACTGCCTCACCAGGTCCAGAACACTGTGGTGGCATACCCCCAAGGACGTGAATGTGAACAGAGTAGCAATCACGCACAGAGCAAAAGCGTCCCACGCAGCAACGCTCCCATCAACACTTGCAAACCTATCTGGCAGCCCCGAGATGTCAACATGGTCAGTTTTCGATATCAGCATCCCGTATGCTTCTTCAGCAGAAATGCCAAGCAGTGACATCAACTTCTAAACAGTGATCATGCCTCCCGTCAAAGGAAGAACAATCTGCTCCACCTCAGGTCCTTCAAGGATAGCCCGAAATTCTTCGAGCGTGGGCGTGATCTCATTATATGAGAAACTGTTCACGTGCCTCCTTTCATCCCAGAAATGAGCCCCAGCTCTCAGAAGATCCCAGTCCGGCGAAAGCTCCTTCAAAGCCCAAACTGCCTTCATCCTATAACAAGCCTCAAAAAAACTCCTTGTTTTGCCTCATATGGTGCCATACCCACGTCTTGAACCTCTCCAAGAATCGCTCTTGCATCTGAGACGACAATCTTGGAAATGTCGCACCTGTGGGATCACCCTCTCTGGCCAGCACCTGTGGGATCCTCGGTCTCATCCTTCAAAAAATGTCATAGTCGCCATCCTCAATAACATTCTCAACATGAGGCACTCCCTGCCTGTACCGCTGCAACTCCTCCCCAGCTATGGACAAAAGAAATAGCATGTGAAGAGGCAGATCCCTCGGAATCAAGGGACCAGATCCCGGAGCATACTGGCAAGACATCCTCTCGCCAAGATACAGGACATCACAGTGAAGCCCCACTAGCAGCTTTCGCTGACTTGTCACCTCCCTGGCAGCATTCGCAACTGCCTGATCGAACCAGCTCCACCAAGTCAAGTTGATCCTCGGCGAAAAGTCTCGATCCAGAGCCAAAGACACCTCCTCATAAGTCACACGGGTACTCTCCCTCGATTTCATCGACTTTCTAGCCACCTTCTGCCAAGACAGCATAGCGGGAAACAAAGGACCATACTCCTCCCTAATGCTCCATCGATGCGGGTGGAACACCTCAAAGTACCACACCTGTAAAACGCCAGGAAAGTTATCTCAGCTACAAAGCAGATACAAACAAGTACAAGCGAGACAAGGAAGAGAAAAAGAAGGAGACTCACATCCAGCACAAACAGGAAACAGCAGAACGAGTTATCCTCCCCCCGAGAATACTTGTCCAAGGCAAAGAAAATCTCGGCCAGACCAGCTTCTCCCCAGTCAAACCCTCTCACTGCCTCCAGATCAATCAAGGAGCTGAGAAAGGCAAACTGGCACGTCGTGTCCGCATTGGAAAAAATGGTTGCTGACAGAGCGAACCACAAGAACCCCCTAGCCAAACAATCAGCTGTCATCCTCTTGGAACCAGCCAGATACTCAACTATCCCTCTCCTCAAATGTGCCTCCATCGGCCCATACCGAATACCAAGGCCCCTGGCATCCGTAATGTCAAATCAAAGTAGTCCCGTCAGCTGCTCCATGGTAAATTCATCAAACCACCCTATGGGATTGCCTCGAAATGACAACCCGGTGATCACAGCAAAGTCAGTGGGAGTGATCGATGCCTCCTGTAGCGTTCGATTTTTTTTGAATAACAGAGTCGCCACTTATTATTTATTTAGGAAAACAATAAGAAAAACCTTTTGATGATTTAAAGAGATTTGAGGGTTCGGGGGTTAAGTTATGGAATGGGAAGGTCGAGGAGCAGCCATTCCACCCAATCCGGAGATCGGTCTTGCCAATCGAGTATTATCAATCTTTTCAATTACTAATTAAATATAAGAACAAGAAAACCCTAATCAATTTCTTGATTAGGAATTTCAGATTGTATGCTTCGAGATCACCTCCATGGATTGAAGGGACTCTAGGCTAATCCTTTTGATGGGATTACACCACTGTAAAAGCCAATAGAGAGATTGAGAAGAAGAAATAAAAGTAGAGGAGTTTACCTAGTATTTAAGGAGTATTTGATTTAGAACGTGGTTCTAAGGTGTCTTCTTGGTCGAGTAATAATTTGGGTAGAGCTTCGCCTTGATTTTAGGCTTAAGCCGTGATGTTCGTCAATCAACGTGGTTGATGGACGAATTTAGGAGTTGTTTATGAGTGATTTGAAGGAATCTTTCAGGGAGAGAAACCAACAAATGTGTGTGTTATGTGTTTTCGATCGGGGATCGGGGACCTTTGAAATACTGGAAGTCTCCAAGTATTTATAGGGGTTTAAGAGGTAAAAGTGGAGAGGTAAAACACCCTGAGAAGGTTCCAAAACCCAAATTATATTGGATGACCGGATTGATAAGGTTTTATCCGAAAAAGAGTTTGAAATGGAGAAGGAGAGTGATTCTGCATATCCTGCAGAGGGCTTGTCTCGCGCGAGACACGTATGTCCCGTGCGGGACAACTAGTCGGTTGACTATTTTGCCCTCTTCAGTTATTTCGTTAGTCAGTTAGGTCCAAAACTAACGAGGTTAGTTAGAAACTTAACGAAACATGACGAAACTGATATGCTTTCATCAAAACACAAAAGAGAGATGAAGAGTAGTGTAATCATGAATTATTGGTTCAGAATGGGGTGTCTACAGAGCCCCTCGGTGACAAGACTTATGAAAGAAGTCATGTCGTCGATAGAAAAGACATCATTCTGAACACTGGATGGTCGACTCCAAAACACTAAAAAGGCTGTTTTAGGTATTTTGAAAAGCATTTCTGAAACTCAAAGAGGGATTTTTTTTTGAAAAGGTAAAATAATACTGAGGAATTAAGGACTTGACCCAATTCTGAAGATACATGTTTGTTAATGAAGTTGTTGAAGTGCGCCGTCCGAGGTTACTGACGTTGCCTTTGTGTCGAGGTCACAAACTTTGTTGTCGTTGCTGCCGTCACAGACTCTTGTTGTGGTTGTCAAGGTCATGGTCTTGAAGTTTGCTGCCGTCACAAACTTTGTTGATGTTGCCGATGTCACGGACTTGAAGTTTGCTGCCGTCACAGACTTTGTTGATGTTACCGAGGTCACGGTCTTGAAGTTTGCTGCCGTCACAGACTTTGTTGGTGTCGCCGAGGTCACAGACTTGAAGTTTACTGCCATCACAGACTTTGTAGATCCTCCTCGAGGTCACGGACTTGAAGTTTACTGCCGTCACAGACTTTGAAGTTGTCGGTTGAGGTGGAGGTTCTATCGGCTCCTGTAATGCAAGGATATATGCATATTGGTCTCGGATAGACTCAAATGATTCTTACCTTTCTACACCTGTTAGCACATAAAGATTCCAAATAGATTTCCAGATTTTAGTTGTTTAATTGGACTTATGTGGTGGTTTTCACGTCTGTTCGTGTAAATGGCCGGTTGGTCATTTTGGTGGTGAATTTATGTATGCGTATAAGGTATATGGAAATGTAGGGACATTTGTATGAATTTATATTTGAGATGGGTGAACTATATGAGTGAACTTGTGTTTGACAAGTTGGGACCAAATCAGGTTTTGCAGAATCTGTTGCTAGTCAGCAAGGCTGAATTTCAATGAGTAACCTTGTGTGAACACATCTAGGTCTGTTGAGAATCTTCATTCTTACTTCTCCTTTAAATCGTGTCTCTAGGAGGCAAACAACTACAAATCTTTCGAATGTCGTAATGTCTTTATGTCCAAGGCCCTTTGCTGTCTCAAGCCCCAAGTTTACTTGAATGTGGTAGATGACTTTGTGAACAGGTTTGTGAGTCTGCTCTCTTGATTTGAAGATGATCGAAGAAGACTCTCCTTGTTGGTTTGATTTGAAGAGGACCGAATGATGTTCGATGAAGAAGGTTGAATAATAGTCTCCCTTTCTCCTTTATTTTTTTTCTTAGTGACGCACCCTGGTTTTTACCTAGACCACCCTTTCGGGTTTTCAATCTAGCGGGCATCTCTTTTGCGTCTTTTTTTTTCTTTTTGAAAATTATATGTTAACTCGAAGAGAACTCAGCAGAGAAAATCTTATTGAGGAGAGAGAAATGAAATCTGAAGTAAGTTGAGGAGAGACGGACTCTATTCTTTGGAAGGTGATCCAAGCATTGACTCTTTGGAGAAGTGTATTCTCTAATAATGAGAGTGAGAAGCAAAGATAAAAGCTCCTAATGCAGATTTGGTTATTTTGAAAAGTTGAAGTAGAGATTGACTGGGGGAGGAAAGGTTAGGAAGCCCCATTTTTGATGCTTGGATTTCAAGAGTGTGTATGAGAGTGGCTAATAGGAAGCCCCTAGACTCAACAAGAATCGCTACTTGACTCAAAGAACTAGAAAAGTTGTACTACCTTTTAATGAACCGTGCATCATCTAGAAATTTCTAAATAAGTTTGAGAAGAAAGTCAATCATTAGTATGACTTAAGGGTAAACATTTTTCTTGATACTGAAAGTCTTCTTCATTTGTTATAAGAGGATGTTGAGTAATCCTCATTTCTTTTGTTGATATCACTTGACTCATCTTCTTTATGGGAGAGTCCTTCATGCATTTGAACTTTCACCTTTGTTGTGGGGGTCATGAAAGCTTGAGAGTTTTTTTTTGTACTCTCAAAGCTTTGAATTGAGTAGCCCCACTCTTCTTGGGATGAATGTTGACAGCATCACCTTTGGCTTTCTTTGTTTGTTGATCTTTGACTTTCAGTAGGAGTAATGTTTAGCCCTTAAGCCTCCTAATGATAACTTGCTTCTTAAACTCGTTTAGAAGTTTCTATTTTTGTGATGATTTAGGGAATTGCAGGGTCCGATATTTTGCATGAATTAAATGATACGCATGAGGTAGAACAACCTTAGGGAAAGTGTTTAGGAAAAATGACTTTGATTAATTGAGAAATCTAAGAATAGACTCGATAGTTTAGATGACACAAAATAGAGGAGGTGAGGAGTACTAGAAAGACAGAATGACTCTTTGAGTTAATACTTGAAAATTTAAAGCCTAATCTACTTCTATCGAAGGAGAAAGGGAGAGGATAGTTGTAGCCCCAAAGGTAAGTGTAGATTTCTTCTTGGAGCTTCATCTTCTTCATGGATTGCGAGGGAGAGTGTAAGTACCCAAATTCGGATCGTCAAAATCCGTCAGAAAGTTAACCGAAATCCGTTAACTGGCCCGCTCCAGGTTAACCGGAACTCGTTAAACTCCCTGTTGCCATGCCAATGAGACGTCCCGGGACTGCCCCGAGCATCCCAACGTTGAAACGTACTTGACACACGTCATCGCACGTAAAAGTACGGCTTTCCCTGAAAAACGCACTTTCCGGCACTTTCCGGGGGCATTTCGGACATTTTTCGGACTGTTATTTAAAAAAGGGACAAAACCGGGACCCGGGAACGAACTCCCACGCATTTGGTGACTCATGGGACGCGTGGCAAGCATGCCACCTCCCTCTAGTCACCTTTCAATCAAAAATCAAGGCCAAAAGACTAAAATACCCCTGGTATACAGTCTCAGTCCGGCCGGACTCCCTGTGCAAGTTTCAGAAATTGCCAGCAAGTCCCTCAAATTCCCAAAGCACCACAAAACCCCCTGGATTTCAGTCTAAGTCCGGTCGGACTCCTACTGAAATTTCACCTATAAATAGAGAGGCTGTCAAAGCCATTTGTAACAACAAAAAATAACTCCCCTCCACCAAAACCTCATGGCCTAAACTGATCCTCCCCCTCCCGAGCCTCGGTTTTACCTCGTTTTGCATGAAAACTCCGTATTTTGACCAAATACGTCCCTCTCCACTCCGAAACACCGTTCTAAGCTACTTTTCGTATCCCGTATACACCTCTCGAGCCAAAGGAGTCGACCCTAGCCATAGGTATAACTCCCTCTCTCTAATCTCTCGTTTCGTCTCGGTTTACGCGCCAGTCGCTACAACCGTTTCGAACAACGTTATTGAAATGTAGACGCCTCCGTCTAACGGGGTCTGATACGTTTTAGCCCCTTGATCCTCTTCTCTTCCCGTAAGAGAAGTAATCACGGGTTAAAACGGAGTTCCGACCCCGTTCCGTTTACTTTTTTGTCATTTACAACTCCGGATCGATCGATTCGTCGATCGTCTTTACTTTTCTGTCATTTACAATTCCGAATCGTTTGATCCGTGTCGTCTCCCCCCAGCTGAAGTGAAATGTGTGCGTGTGAAATTACCAGGATCCGGCTCACGCGCGGGCCCCATCATCTCGCATCGTTGGTCGAGGAGGTGTCTCGCTGCGTTTTTGTTTGCAGAGTCGCCACGCCTTGATTTAGCCCAAAACAATGGAAAAAGACTTAGTTTAAAAACTGTTGTTGTGTGATGAGATTTTTGAGTTCGGAGGTCAGATTACTCCTCGGGAAGGGCATAGTAGAGCTCACCCGAGTCACCTCATAAAAACGAGTCTTTCGGTACCCCTCTTTCTTTAAAAGTTTTGTGTGTGTGTGTGTATGTGCTTTTTAAAAATGCATGTTGTATAGGATGTCTACATCGTACGCTATGTATTGAAATAATAATGGAAAGAAGCCTTACCAATGTTGGTTCGTGTCTGTCTTCCGCTTGGAAATAGTTTTTGAGTGTTGAATAGTGTTTCGAGACGGACCGGGATTGCTTCAGGACGTGTCGGTGTCTGCGGACAGAGAATCGGCGTGCCTCGGGAGTGTCAGGTGTGCACTCGGGCAGAGTTTTGGCGTGTTTTGGGATCGCAGGGATCATTGACTGGATTCGGGCAGAGTTTCGACGTGCGTCGGGATCGTCGGTTGTGCTCGGGCAGAGTTTCAGCGTGCGTCGAGATCGTCGGTTGTGCTCGAAATGCGCCGGGATGCCTCGGGATGGCTCAAAATGCCTCGGGATGGACCGAAAAGGCTTCGAGATGGACCGTCAGGGCTTCCGGATGCCTTAGAAGTGCCTCGGGGCAGCTCGGGAGCGCTCGGCAGGGCTTCGGAGTACCACGAGGGGCCTCGGAATGCCCCAAAAGGAATCGAAAGGGACCGAGATTGCTCCGAAGGGTCTTAGAAGGATGCCTGAAGGTTGGGGAGAGAGAGAGAAGAGAGTAGGTGTGAAAAATATGAGGGGGGGAGCTCTCTATTTATAGGGGTCAGAAAATGGCAAAGTATGTCGCGCTACACAGTCTGCCATTACCACTTTTTTGGTTTTCCTGGATTTAAGGGAATCTCGTGGACTTTAAAAGGATTTTGTAATTATGATGGCTGTTAAAGTGTGTCGTACGACACAAGCTACCATTTCCATATTTTCCAAAATTTCTAAGAAGTCCTTTTGTACTTTTATCCCAGATAGTCCCCCCCTTGGTTTAGTTGGTGGTTTTTGTTATTTTTAAAGGCTAAGGGTGTTCGAGATCACGTTTATGTGAGTCTGCGGTGTTTTTCGTGCGTCAGATAGGGAGCGATCCAGATTGGGGTACTTACAGAAGCCCCTCGGCGATGTCACTTATGAAGAAAGTGGGGTCGTCGATAAGATAAGGGTCCTGATCTGGATCGCTTACTGGGAGAGAGTAGATGACCAGGTTGGTCGGACGGCTGGACCCTTTGATAGGATTCCTACGTATCCCTGAGTGGGAATCAAGGCTGATCGTAGTTCGCATGTGAGGGGAGTGCGTTGTCGTGTATAAGGATGCATGATGTCCTCTGACTAAGACTCTGTACGTGGATGTGTCGGCATCCTATGGGTGACATTTTAGGTCGGTTGGCTGGACCCTTTGATAGGATTCCTACATATCCCTAGCGGGAATCAAGCCTGATCGTAGTTCGTGTGTGAGGTAACTGCTAAGGTCGGAGGGTTGCGGACGTGGTGGTGTCCTGAGGTGAAGTAGTGAGGTTTGTGGTGAGTGGACGTGGTGGTGTCCTGAGTTGAAGTTTGTGTGGACGTGGTGGTGTCCTGAGTGAGATTGTCTGAAGGCATCTATACCTAAGTTGAGGCTTAGTCCGGCTCGCGCGTGGGCCCCAGCATCTCGCATCATTGGTCGAGGAGGTGTCTCGCTGCGTTTTTGTTTGTAGAGTCGCCAAGCCGTTTTGATTTAGCCCAAAACATTGAAAAAAGGCTTAGTTTAAAAACTGTTGTTGTGTGATGAGATTTATGAGTTCGTAGGTCAGATTAATCCTCAGAAAGGGCATAGTAGAGCTCACCCGAGTCACCTCGTAAAAACGAGTCTTTTGGTACCCCTCTTTCTTTAAAAGTTGTGTGTGTGTGTGTATGTGCTTTTTTAAAATGCATGATGTATAGGATGTCTACATCGTATGCTATGTATTGAAATGCATTGAAATAGTACTGGAAGGAAGCCTTACAAATGTTGGTTCGTGTCTATCTTCCGCTTGGGAATAGTGTTTGAGTGTTGAATAGTGTTTCGGGACGGACCGGGATTGCTTCGGACGTGCTCTCTCTAAGGCACGTAGCTTCGCGCGTGCCTCGTGAGTGTCGGTGTGTACTGTGCGGTTTCGGCGTATTTTGGGATCGTATGGATCATTGACTGGATTCGGGCAGAGTTCCGACGTGCGTCGGGATCGTCGGTTGTGCTCGGGCAGAGTTCCGGCGTGCATCGGGATCGTCGGTTGTGCTCGAAATGGGTCGGGATGCCTCGGGATGGCTCTGAATGCCTCGGGATGGATCGAAAAGGCTTCGGGATGGACCGTCAGGGCATCGGGATGCCTCAGAAGTGCCTCGGGGTAGCTCGGGAGCGCTCGACAGGGCTTCAGAGTACCACGAGGGGCCTCGGAATGCCCCGGAGGGAATCGAAAGGGATCGGGATTGCCCCGAAGGGTCTTAGAAGGATGCCTGAAGGTTGGGGGGAAAGAGATAAGAGAGTAGGTGTGAAAAATATGAGGGGGGAGGCCTCTATTTATAGGGGTCAGAAAATGGCAAAGTATGTCGCGCTACACAGTCTGCCATTACCACTTTTTTGGTTTTCCTGGATTTAAGGGAATCTCGTGGACTTTAAGAGAATTTTGTAATTATGATGTCTGTCAAAGTGTGTCGTACGACACAAGCTACCATTTCCATATTTTCCAAAATTCCTAAAATGTCCTTTTGTACTTTTATCCCAGAAAGCCTCCCCTCTTGGTTTAGTTGGTGGCTTTGGGGGTTTTTGAAGGCTAAGGGTGTTCGAGATCACGTTTATGTGAGTCTGCGGTGTTTCCCGTGCGTCGGATGGGGAGCAATCCAGATTGGGGTACTTACAGAAGCCCCTCGACGACGTCACTTATGAAGAAAGTGGGGTCATCGATAAGATAAGGGTCCTGATCTAGATCGCTTGCTGGGAGAGAGTAGATGACCAAGTTGGTCGGACGGCTGGACCCTTTGAATCCCTGAGTGGGAATCAAGCCTGATCGTAGTTCGCGTGTGAAGGGAGTGCATTGTCGTGTATAAGGATGTGTGATGTCCTCTGACTAAGACTCTGTGCGTGGATGTGTCGACAACCTGTAGGTGACAGTTTAGGTCAGTTGGCTGGACCCTTTGATAGGATTCCTAGTATCCCTAGCGGAATCAAGCCTGATCGTAGTTCGTGTGTGAGGTAACTGCTAAGGTCGGAGGGTTGCGGACATGGTGGTGTCCTGAAGTGAAGTAGTGAGGTTTGTGGTGAGTGGACGTGGTGGTGTCCTGAGTTGAAGTTTGTGTGGACGTGGTGGTGTCCTGAGTGAGATTGTCTGAAGGCGTCTATACCTAAGTTGAGGCTTAGTTCGGGAGTATGAACCTAAGTTGTGACTTAGTTCAGGAGTATAACCTAAGTTGAGGTTTAGTTCAGAAGTATGAACCTAAATTGTGACTTAGTTCAGGAGTATGACCCTAAGTTGAGGTTTAGTTCAGGAGTATGAACCTAAATTGGGACTTAGTTCAGGAGTATGACCCTAAGTTGAGGTTTAGTTTAGGAGTATGAACCCAAATTGGGACTTAGTTCAGGAGTATGACCCTAAGTTGAGGTTTAATTCAGAAGTATGAACCTAAATCGTGACTTAGTTCAAGAGTATATACCCTATGTTGAGGTTTAGTTCAGAAGTATGAACCTAAATTGTTACTTAGTTCAGGAGTATGACCCTAAGTTGAGGTTTAGTTCAGGAGTATGAACCTAAGTTGAGGTTTAGTTCACTAAGTTGAGGTTTAGTTCAGGAGTATGAACCTAAATTGGGACTTAGTTCAGAAGTATGACCCTAAGTTGAGACTATTCTAAGGCGTCTGGACCTAAGTGAGACTGTTTGGGGGTGTCTACCCTATTGTGACTGTTTGAAGGGGTCTACCTAATTGTGACTGTTTGAAGGGGTCTACCTAAGTGTGTTGGGACATTTATGCGATCTTCTGGATCGAGTAATTTAAAGCCTTCCGGGCTGCGGATAATGATTTGGGTAATTTATGCGGTCTTTCGAACCGGGTAATTTAAAGCCTTCCGGGCTGCATAAGTGATTTGGGTAATTTATGCGGTCTTCCGGACCGGGTAATTTAAAACCTCCTGGGCTGCAGATAGTGATTTGGGTAATTTATGCGGTCTTCCTGACCGGGTAGTTTAAAGCCTTCCGGGCTACGAATAGTGATATGGGTAATTTATGCGGTCTTCCGGAACGGATAGTTTAAAGCCTTCCGGGCTGCGGATAATGATGAGGACGTGTTATGCCCCTGACTGAGGTTGTGTCGTTATGAGGATGTGTCCAGGAGTATGAACCTGAATTGGGACCTAGTTCAGGAGTATGACCTAATTTGGGGTTTAGTTTCAGGAGTATGAACCTAAATTAGGACCTAGTTCAGGAGTATGACCTAAGTTGGGGTTTAGTTTCAAGAGTATGAACCTAAATTGGGACTTAGTTCAGGAGTATGACCTTAAGTTGAGACTATTCTAAGGCGTCTGGACCTAAATTGTGACTTAGTTCAGGAGTATGACCCTAAGTTGAGACTATTCTAAGGCATCTGGACCTATGTTGAGACTTAGTTCAGGAGTATGACCCGAAGTTGAGACTATTCTAAGGCTTCTGGACCTATGTTGAGACTTAGTTCAGGAGTATGACCCTAAGTTGAGACTATTCTAAGGCGTTTGGACCTATGTTGAGACTTAGTTCAGGAGTATGACCCTAAGTTGAGACTATTCTAAGGCGTCTGGACCTATGTTAGGTTTGATGGTGTATTTTGTGAGTCATGTAAGAACTTTGTTTGTGGGAATTTTTAGAAAGGAATCATGCCGTGCTGGGATTCTTCTTTTATGTGGTGTTTATTACAACTATGTCTTGCATTTTAAGTTTATTGACGTACCTTTGCTGTGTTTACCTGCAGGAGGAGGCGCTGAAATTACCCAGATCGCGCGCGGGAACGTGGCGAGCGGCCATTTCGCAAACTTGGGACCTCGCTTCCGCAGAAGAGAGGAGTCGCCACGCGGTTTTGTATTATGAGCCCAAACGTTGAGAATGGCTAAGTTTGAAAAAAAAGGGGGGGTCATTTTAATTGGTAGCCAAAACTTGAAAAAGGCTTTGAAAAAATGGAGTTTTGTATTATGAGCCCATACTTGAAAAATGGCTTTGAAAATGTGACGTTTTATATTATGAGCCCAAACTTTAAAAATGGCTTTGAAAATGTGACGTTTTGTATGATGAGCCCAAACTTTAAAAATGGCTTTTTTGTACCAGAGACTGTTAGGTTCGGAGGTCACGTTACGTTTCGGGAAGAGTATATTGAGATCACCTGAAATGCCTCGTATGGCGGGTCTTTCTACCTTTCTCGAAATTGTGTGCGTGTGTGTGTGTGAGTTGCATTTTTGAAAAGGGGCTTGAATGTCAAGCTTAATCTTGGTTTGAGTGTCAAACGTTGATTTTAATGATAAAAACGAGTGTTTGAATGACAAACGTCGGTTTTGAGTTATTTTGAAAACGGCGTTCGAGGACGAGCTTTAATCTTTAGTTTGAATGTCAAACGTTGATTTTAATTAAAGAGGAGCGTTTGGATGCCAAACGTCGATTTCATGCGTTTTTGAAAAGGAGTTTGAATGACGAACTCCGGTTTTGAATCGGGCATTACATTGTTACCAATTTTATGAAAAGAGGTATTAAATGCATGCGATCAACGAGTCGTTTTGCGAGTCGGACTTTGATAAGTAAATACTATCACAAGCCAAATGGCTCGGACTTGTAAACGACAGTATTTAAAGTGCGGTATCAACGGAATCAAACGATCCGGACGGTAAAAGTGCGATCGACGAGCCAAATGGCTCGGAGTTGTAAAGGCATATAATTTAAATGATGGTATCGGCGGATCAAACGATCCGGACTTAGTAAATGACGATCACGAACCAAACGGTTCGGCTGTAAATGTGCGAATCGACGGATCAAACGATCCGGACCGTAAATAACATAAACGTAAAAAACGGGGCCGAAATGCCGTTTTAACCCAAAATTACTTCTCTTACGGGAGAGAAGTTGATTTTGGGATAAAACTTATCAAACCCCGTAGACGGTGTTACGTCTATATTTCGAAAGTTTCGACCGACACGATAATAGCGATTGACGCGTAAATTGAGGCAAAATGAGTTTTAGAGAGAGAGAGTGTTACCTATGACTAGGGGTTGACTCTTTGTCTCGGTTTACGTATACGAGATACAGTTTTGGTGTTTGAATGATGTTTCGAGGATTTTTTGTTCGTGTTTGGTCGGAAAACAGGATTTCACGCAAATCGAGACAAAACGGGACTCGAGGAGGGGTGAAACTGCCTTGGGCCGTGAGCTTTGAGGGGAGAGGGTTAATGTTTTTTCTTTTTTTCTACAAATGACATCCCTTGTATTTATAGGGTGAAAATGCAAAATAGGCCGGATGGCCTAAGGTTCTATTTGGGGGAGTTTTGGGTATTTTGGAAAATTGGAGGACCTGAGGGGAATTCTGGTTTTTGAGGTAAAACAGGGCGGACGACCAGTCATTCAAAATAAAGGGCATTTTGGTCTTTTTACCCTCGAATTTGATTGATATTGATTTGTGGGGCTTGGCATGCGTGTCACGTGTCCCTGTGACTCACCTAGGCTAGGGATTTTGTCCCGTTATTCCCGGTTTTGTCCCTTTTTTAAAATAACTGTTCGAAAAATGTCCGAACCGCCCCCAGAAAGTGTGTTTTTCGAAGAAAGTTGTACTTTTACGTGTGATAACATGTGTTGAGTACACTTTGATGTCGGGATGCATGGGGCAGTCCTGCGATGTCTCGTTGACTCGAGAGCGGGGAGATTAACGGGTTCCAGTTAACCTGGGAAGGGCTAGTTAACGGATTCTGGTTAACTTTTAACGGATTTTGACGATCCGGATTTGGGTACTTACAGTAGCCCCTCAGCGATGTCACTTTCGAAGGAAGTGGGGTCGTTGAAAAAAGATAAGGATCCAAATCGGGGGATGCCTTACTTTGAGAGACCTGAGCGGTCAGCTGGCTGGACCCTTAGCGAGAGGATTCCTACGTATCCCGAGCGAGAATCAAGCCGATCGTAGTTCGTAGGTGCGAGGGTATTGCGTAGGGCCTCGACCTCTGGGGGAATGATTAAGAGGAGTTCGTCCTGGTTGAGACTGATTCGGAGGTGTCTAGACTTGAGTGAGACTATTAGGAGGCGTCTGAACCTACGGGAGACTGAAAGGGTGTGAGAAATGTCCGTCCCTGATGGCGTATTCTGAAAGGATATGAGAAATGTCCGTCCCCAATGGCGTATTCTGAAAGGATGCGAGAAATGTCCGTCCCTGACGGCGTATTCTGAAAGGGTGTGAGAAATGTCCGTCCCTGATGGCGTATTCTGAAAGAATATAAGAAGTCCATCCCTGACGACGTATTCTGATAGGATATAAGAATTGTCCGTCCCTGACGGCGTATTCTGATAGGGTATGAGAAATGTCCGTCCCTGACGGCGTATTCTGATAGGGTGTGAGAAATGTCCGTCCCTGAGGGCGTATTCTGAAAGGATGTGAGAAATGTCCGTCCCTAACGGCGTATTCTGAAAGGATGTGAGAAATGTCCGTCCCTGACGGCGTATTCTGAGAGGATGCGAGAAATGTCCGTCCCTGACGGCGTATTCTGAGAGGATGCGAGAAATGTCCATCCCTGACGGCGTATTCTGAGAGAATGCGAGAAATGTCCGTCCCTGACGGCGTATTCTGAGAGGATGCGAGAAATGTCCGTCCCTGACGGCGTATTCTGAGAGGATGCGAGAAATGTCCGTCCCTGACGGCGTATTCTGAGAGGATGTGAGAAATGTCCATCCCCGACGGCGTATTCTGATAGGATGCGAGAAATGTCCGTCCCTGACGGCGTATCCTGATAGGATATGAGAAATGTCCGTCTCTGACGGTGTATTCTGAAAGGATGTGAGAAATGTCCGTCCCCGATGGCGTATTCTAAAAGGATGCGAGAAATGTCCATCCCTGATGGCGTATTCTGATATACGGAGGAAGCGGGATCTTATGCTGGGAATTCGACGGAAATGACGGTCGAAGAAGGATGGTTGTGCGGGCTTATAGTGATTGCCGCTTGTCTTTTGTCTGCTGGGGATATGGTGTTCGGGCTTACGATGATGGTCGAAGAGGTATTGTTGTTCGGGCTTATAGTGATTGCCGCTGAAATGGGGTGGTCGGTCTTACGATTGACGATCGGGAAAGTGAAGGTTCGCTTGCTGGAGCGAAAAGATACTCGGGATTACTATGGCGGCCAAAGAGGGATTGTTGTGCGGACTTATAGTGATTGCCGCTGAAATGTGATGGTCGGGCTTACGATGACTGCCGGGGAAGTGAAGGTTCGCTTGCTGGAGCAAAAAGATACTCGGGCTTACTATGGCGGCCGATTTACCTTCTAAAGATGGTACTGAGATTTAACGTCCGAAGACAGAATGTTAGTGAGGACTAACGGAAATTTTAACGTCTAGAGACGGGGCGTTAGAAATGTCTAACTGGGGTTTATCCTCGGGGGAGGGGGCGTTAGAAATGTCTAACTGGGGAATTTTTTAACTTTTGAGGGCCAAAAGGGTTAAATTCGGAATTCTGGAAAGCTGAGGGGTCAAAGTGGCAAAAATAATTTTATGGTGTAAAATGGGCCAACCGGACTCATCTTTACCATGGACCTTTTTTAAGATCAGCACCAGGCGACGCAAACTAGACCAAAAAATCCCATTTCAGGCGAGAGAGAAAATAGTGAATTTTCTCCCATTTTTTGCGAGTTTTGTTCAAATCTTTGAGAGATTATCATCATGGAAGCTGGATTAGGACGAAGGGGTCGGCACAGGAAGACCGACAACGAGAGAGCGAGGCTAAGGAGGACGGTGCGAACTACTGATCTCCTTTGGATCCACCCGAGTTTTATCCGGCTCGGGATTGCCACAAATCCAAGGAGGGGATTGCGAGGAAGGTTAGCATCCTCTAAATTCCGTTAATTTTTAGAATTTGCATTCTTGAATTTTAGGAATTACCTTGCGATGCCCCTTTGTTGAAATTGACCGTAGCTTAGCTCAATTGATGTTACGGGTAGACAACATAAAAATTTTGGCAGAGAAATTCCATGTCTAGGGCCGTTTTCCAAAATTAAAGTGAGTTTAATTCGGGACGGGGTAAATTTTGAAAGATCCAATTTGGACGGATTTTCGAAGTGTTTTGAAAGTTTCGGGTTCGACGAAGTTTTCGAAATGTTTGAAAGTTCCAGGTTTGACGGAGTTTTCGAAATGACTTGAACCTTTTGGGATTTTGGACCGTTAAAACTTCGACTGGGACGAAAATATTAGGAAAATGAACGTTAATGAACGGGTTTTTTTGAAACTGAACCGTTAATACTCCAACTGGGATGAAAATATTTTAGGAAAACGAACCGTTAATGAACGAGTTTTTTGAAACTGAACCGTTAATACTCCAACTGGGATGGAAATATTTTAGGAAAAGGAATAGTTAATGAACGGGTTTTTTGCGCTGATATGTTTTCTGTGATTTTGATATGTGTCTGTGTACGTTATCTCTGCAATAACATACTTTTACCGTGTTCACCTGCAGGGGCGACGGCAGATTGACATGCATAATGTGAAGAGTAGGGGGGATGTTGAGGCGGTCCGCCAGCTGTGGGAGATGTTCCCAGATGTGGCTCGAGACGGCGAGAGGAGTCCACGACAGTTCGTGATTGACTCCAGCCTGGCAGGCTTCATCAGTTCGGTAGCCGTGGTGGCTTTGACGCAGAGGGCGAAGGCACTTCATGTTTCCCTTAGCGAGTACTGGTGGGATACGACCCAAACCACTTACTAAGGCCATGTATTCAAGGTTCAATTCAACTCATTTTCTTTTCATTCCAACATCCAAATAAAATGATCCAACATTACCAAAGATCATTTATATCACATATTAACATCATTTACTTGGCATGAACAATTATTTGAACAAAACCATAATAACTTACCAAAATAGGTCGAAATGAAAATAGGATTTGATCAGCTCTAAATGATCACCGATCAATAATATACGATCAGAATCAAGAACGGAGCGACGGTTGAATTGTTACGAATTTCCGAGGGTAACCCTAGGTTGAAAGAGGATACGTAGGAAGAAGAGTACTGAGGAAGCTTAGCAAATGAAAGTTTTGGGGAAAAGCTTGATATTTATATAACATAATTACAGTTAAGCTCCTCCATAATACACTTCCTACGATTCACTACCTTAAAGTTACATTTACACTTAAGCTCCTCACTACTTTTTATAACATTTCAACTAAAATTCCAAATGTTATAACTTTAACACATAATTTCCATTTGGTCCAATTAGACATTATATAATTAAATTTACTTTATTCCCAACCTAAATCACATAAGTTGGCCAAAAATATAAAAATAACCACATAAAAACGCAATGATCATATAATGTCTACCATGAGATGCAATGCACCCCACCCCCACATGCTCCACGTGGGCCCAAAATGGTGCCTAAAATTAGGGTCATGACACTCACTCCCCCTTAAATAAAATTCGTCCCAAATTTGGACTTTACTTACCTGTATGATCAAACAAATCAGGATACTTTTGTCTCATCTCAGACTCCAATTCCCAAGTAGCTTCCTCAATGGTGTGATTCTTCCACAGAGCTTTCACCACAGGAATACTCTTGGTACGCAATTCTCGGACCTGCCACTCCAGAATCCGCAATGGTACCTCCACATAGGTCATATTCGCCTGGACATCCTCTGGAGAAGAACTCAGAACATGAGAGGAATCATAACAGTACTTCCTCAACATGAAAATATGAAACACATCATGGAGAGAAGAAAGAGATGGAGGTAGAGCCAATTGATAGGCTAACTCACCTACCTTCTCTAATACCTCAAATGGACAAACAAATCTAGGAGCTAACTTCCCTTTGTTGCCAAACCTTTTTATTCCAGTTCTTGGTGAAATCTTCAAGAACACAAAATCACCAACCTGGAATGATAACTCTCTTCTTCTGGTGTCGGCGTAACTCTTCTGTCGACTCTGGGCTGTCCTCAATCTGTCACAGATCACTTTTATCTTCTCAGTTGAGTCTCTAACCAAATCTGGACCCCAAAGTCTAGCCTCACCAACCTCGTCCCAACACATTGGGGACCTAAATTTCCTCCCATGCAATGCCTCGTATGGTGCCATCTCGATACTGGATTGGTAGTTGTTGTTATAAGCAAATTCCACTTAAGGCAAATGGTCATCCCAAGATGAGTGAAAGTCCATCACACAAGCCCGTAGCATGTCCTCAAGAATCTGAATGGTCCTCTCAGTCTGCCCATCAGTTTGAGGATGAAATGTTGTGCTAAAACTCAACTTGGACCCCAAGGCTTCATGCAAAGCCCTCCAAAACCGCGAGGTGAATCTAGGATCCCTATCAGAAATAATGTTGACAGGTACTCCATGCAATCTCACAATCTCACGAATGTACAACTGAGCCAATCTCTCTAATGAATACTTGGTTGAAACTGGTAGAAAATGAGCTGATTTGGTTAGTCTATCCACAATCACCCATATAGCATCCATCTTCCTCGAAGTAGGAGGCAATCCAGTCACAAAATCCATAGAAATGATACCCCTTGGTTTTCAGCTTGTAATTGACCATTCTTAGTTGGGGATTCATTCGTTTTTCCTCCAATAGGTCCAGGTCGATCAATCTGTTGGAGTCGTTTTGATTCTGATCAAACAAAGCTACCCTTGCTGTGGGGATTCAGAGCTCGGCAGGTGCCATGGCCTCTGACCCAAAAGTAAGAGCAAATGGGGTTTCCCCAATGGGCCCCCGGGTGGTAGTACGGACTGGCCAAAGAGCGAGGGGCAGTTTGTCCAACCATCTGCCAGCTCGACCAATTAGGCCCTTACTTAGGGCTGTCAAAACCAACTTGTTAGCCGCTTTTGCTTGCCCGTTCCCCTGGGGGTATGCAACTGATGACTTCCAATGTTTGTCTCCCAATCTATTCATCTCTATTTTAAAAGCAGTCAAAAATTGTAGCCAATTGTCCGAAACAATTTAATGTGGCACCCCAAAGCGACACCAAATGTAATCATGGATGAAGTTGATGGCATTTTCCTCTGTTATTTTTGCCAAAGGTTTTGCCTTGATCCACTTGGTGAAGTAGTCAATAGCCACTATCACGTACTTACAATTTCCACGGGCGGGTAGGAAGGGTCCGATCAAATCTACCCCCTACATGTCGAACGGCCAAGTTGCAATCACAGGTGTTTGCTCGATGGTTGGGAACCTTGGTAGGTTGGCATACCTTTGGAACTTGTCACATTTATGCATAACCTCACGAGCGTCTTTTCGTAGGTGAGGCCAATAATATCCCAATGTAAGCATCTTGTCTGCCAAAGTTCTGGGCCCCGGGTATCCTCCACATACTCCACTATGTACCTCGAACAAAAGCTGAGAAACCTCTAAAGGATAAATGCACCTCAACAATGGCTTGATGAAGGACCTTATGAACAATGCGTCTCCATGTATAGTGAACCTAGGGGCTTTCTTCCTTATCATTCTAGCTTTCTGTTCATCAACTAGTAGCTCGTCCGGCTCAATGTACGTCTTTATCTCGTCAATCCAACACTTAGAGTTGTTAACCGAGCATAGAACCTGCACTCTTTCGTATGTTGGATGCTTTAAGTATGAGATTGGTTGTCCATGTTGCTCGTATGAAGTGGCCAACTTGGAGAGTAGATCAGTTAATTCATTTTCCTCACGGCCTACCCTCTGTATCTCCCAAAACTCTAAGTCTTGGATGAGCTTTTTCACTATCTCGTAATATTTGATCAGAATTGGGTTGAGTACCTCATAATCTCCTTTGACTTGATACACAATCAGTTGGGAGTCATAATAAACCATGATCTTAGTCGCCCCAAAGCACTTGGCATACTCAATTACTGCAATCAAGGCCTCATACTCAGCCTGGTTGTTGGAGGCTAATTTGAACCTCAAAGCTTTTTCAAATTCCCTACCACTTTCTTGCTCGATCAACACAATTCCAGCTCCACTAACATTCTTTGTAGCAGACCCATCCGAGTAAACTCTCCAGCAATCACCGGGCAAACTCAATGTTTGTCGGCTTGATGGTTCTTTCCCTCTCAAGATTTTTCTTGGAGTAGTATTTGCGTTATCCTCTCCGATGAACGTAAGCTCGACCAAAATGTCAACCAGAGGTTGTGCTTGCAATTTTTTTCGAGGCCTTTACTCAATGTCAAACTCTGTCAACTCTATTGACCAGTTGAGTAGTCGACCTGAGCTTTCAGGCTTGTGTAGTATATTTCTCAGTGGAGCATTAGTTAGTACGACAATGGGGTGAGCAGAGAACTAAGCTCACAGCTTCCTAGCTGCTATCACTAATGAATAGGCTACCTTTTCAGTATTGAAGTATCTCCCTTCAATGTTGGACAAGGTCTTGCTCACATAATACACTGGTTTTTGATTCTCCTCTCTAACCAAAACTGCAGCCACTGCTCGATCTCCAGCTGATAGGTAGACATACAAACTTTCTCCTTAAAAATTGGGCTACTTAGCAATGGTGGAGTGGCGAGGTACTCTTTGAGTTGTGCGGCGTTTGATTCCTGGACGAACGAACGGACGATCTGCAAAACAAACACCATTAGGGCGCGGGGAGTTACCCCGCGTAAACCCTCCGGCATGAGAATAAGCATCTGTATGGAGACATGATATGAACCTTGGGTAGAGAGAGTGTGTGTCGAACGAAGCTTGGTCAAGACCAAGGATGGTCGGACAATGAGCTTGGTCGACTGATCTATTCTGTTGGGCCGATAGAGTGATAATTGCTGGATTGGCCCATTCATTAGTTGTGCCTCTTTAATGATCAAAATTGGGCTTTGTATATTGGGTCTAGCCCATCACTTTTATTCCGTTCAATGACCATGCCCAAGCACCACGAGAAAAATTGCAACCTGTTCTTATGTGCTATTCCCCCTTTATGTTTTAAGTTATATTTGGTTTTTAAATCACTACAAAGCGATAAAAATACTTCTTTCTCAATTCGGAATTTTTCTTGACATCGACGCCATTGCCCATGAAGTATTTACATAACCAACATATGACCAGTTTGTTTTAACGTTCTACAAGGCTGCTTGTCAATATATTTGGAATAGTATGTTACTACTGTAATCACTCTTGCTGTAACTAGTGCATCGAAGTCAGGATCTTCACCATCCATTTATTACCTAAATAAAATAATTATACAAAACATCAAGAAACTAAATAATATGAAATAAAAGTCTATAAGTAAAAAAATGAAATTAAAAAAATATTTAAAAGCACCAATGTTATTTAAAATAAACTTATTTATTAATCTAAACCAAATATGAATCATCAATTAAAGATTATAATAAGAATTCAAAATATGAATAAAAATTTCAATGAGCTATGCTCGCTCGCTCTTATTTGCGCCTAAGCTAATTTATGAAATAAGAATCAATGAAATAAAGATGTGTCTAATATGCTCGACAAGAGTTGTATTCTCTTTCTTGCTCATATTTAAGCCAAGCTACTTATTCCTCAGAATCACGGAGTGCAATGAATATTGCCCGATATTCAGATTTGAGAAAAAGTTGCGTTGCAAACATAAAAAGACTATCCAAACGAATAATATCAGGGATCTCATCTAGTAAATCCATGCAGTCTTGTATGGATTTCTCTTCAGTTTTGGGCACTGCATTCGTGGGTGGGGCCCGACTCTTGACTTCCACCGCATCAACTAGACATTCAAGATGCTTTTCTAACTTGTTGTCAGTCGTTATTTTCTTACGTTTTTCTTGAGAGATTTTACCTAACGTTGATCTTTTACTTTTATGCCCCTCTTCATTCTCAACTTCATTATTAACAGCGGTATTGTTAAAGCCCAAAATTTCTGAAATATCATCATCAGAGGAATCAAGCTCAATGGCTTTATTTTGAGAAAATATCAGAGGCATTTCACCCGAATTTGGGTCCAAGCTCTAGCTCCAGTAGCAGCTATGTCCATAAATAACTCATCCAATTCATAGCCGTGTTTCGAACCTTTCTCCCTAAACTTAGCACACTTAGGATTTCTGCATATTAATTTACAATTTGTTATTAAATATATTTTTAAGAGAATAAACTCAAGAAGCTACAAATTTGACGCACTTGTATTTTGTCGTTCCACCACTCATCAGATGCATCTATCGTTTTTTCTAACGTCCCATCCAAGTCCTATTTCCTTTCCGATTAGAGATTGCCACATGACCCAATATTTTTTCATAGCATCCCATTAATTCTTGAGTTGTAGTCTATTATAGTTTTTTTTCCGTTTCTTCAGTAAAACTTATTTGTATATTATTCCAGCCCAATTTACTAAAATGACTATTTGGCATATTTTCAGCTCTCACCTCATTAATGCATAAATTAATAAATATTTTGTGAGATTTCAGATCCCATGTAGCATTGACCTTTGGAATTGGTTTTTCTGTTTTACTTGTATCTGCATTTTCCTTTACTGTTGTTTGTTGTGTATCGGACGAACTAAACTCGTGATTTTCCATCTCGCTATAAAAAATAGACTCATAAACATCTTCTCGTGTGACGGTAGGAGAGGAATGTTCCAAAGTTTAAACAATAACCCTTAGCTCTTATAAAAATAAAAATCCACCATTCAACAATGTTAACTTCAAATTTGAATAAAAGTTAAAATTGAAAAATAAGGGTGAACAAAGCAAATGTCACAAGCAATCACTTTTCTTAAAACATCAAATAAAATCCCCTATTTCTTGACGGGCAAATTGCATTTTAGTTACCTGAGTTTGTTAAGATGTTTCAATTGGTTATCGAATTTGCATTTGTTACAAGTTGGTTATTGAGTTTGTCTTTTTATTGCAATCAGGTGTAATTTTGAATGAACTGTTAAAAATCTAACGAAGAGTATAACATGTTTTGCTCACGTGAGTTACTTAAGAGGTATTTTGGTCTTTTTCATCGAATTTGACCCTCATAATTTTAAGGGGATTAGCTGAAATTTTCTAAAAATGATGGAAAGTATAAATATTTACTCAAGCAAAAACAAGGGCTAAAATCTACCCATCCAACCCTACCCGCTCCCTCTCTCCACTTGATTTTGACTTTTCAAAATTCTGCTCCTTCCGTGCATACTTAACGGCTGTCATCGCAAACGACAACCCTGGCATGAATTGAGTCAATTGAAAACCAACTGTTACATCCAATCACAAATATTAGTGCAAAAAATCATGGCATGAATTTGTCGTTGGAGTGAGCTAAATTAAACAAGCGGAACAAACAACAAAAGAACATAGATGTAGAAGGCTAAAGAGATGAGTCCAATCTAACGAAATGCCATTGTAGTAACACAAGAACAGAGTATTTCAACAAAACCCCACAACCCCTTATTAAGAGCAACGTTTTTAACAACAAAAGATCATCTACCGTTCTATAGGATGAACAAGTAACAACAGAAACCAACCAATATACTGATGTATCTTTTGGATAATCATATTGACATCAGCAGCAAAAAAACATTCCATTTTTCTGCAAAAATCAAGTTCACAACATAACAAACAGATACATTATTATTTTCAAGCCAAACAACAAACCAAAAAAACAACAACAAACAAAATCCATATAAATCAAGAAACATATCCATTTACAGAGAAATAAAATATTACAATGTTGAAACTGTCAAGATCCATCTTCTAAGTGTTGGAATATTTGTATATGTGGTATGTAAGTTCATAGCATATGACCTTGGAGTGTCATTGGGCTTGAACTGAATTTGGCCAAGGGAAAAACACGTTGGAGTTTCTGCCATGGAGAGCGGCCGCGCTTAGGCCTAGGGCGGCCGCGCTTAAGGGCCGAGAGTTCTCCAAATATTGCTGGAGGTTAGCGCGGTCGCGCAAGCCTCGAGGGCGGCCGCGCTGACGTCGTTTCTGGTGTTTTTCCTGGGCCGAATTGGATCAGTTTTAGGTCTTTTTAAGGCTTAAAAACCCTAGTATACCATATGTATAAATACTCCTCTTCTTCCAGCCGTTTTTAACTATGAAATATTGAAGAGAAACACAATTCTCTTGCTTTAATTCATTGCTAAATTACTCCCGTTCATAGAGATTCGTTCGTGAGATTCAAGGCGACTGAGATAGGACCGCCGGTGATTACCTACCTGTGTGCTATTTTGTGGTACGTAATCCGTGATCGTTTTATCCTCGGAGAAATTTGCCTGTACCTGAGTTGCACCAATTGGGGGCAATATTTTCTCTTAGGACAGTCTTCCTAAGGCGACTCGATCAAATCACGATAAGTTTTCTAATCGTTTGCTTTATTGTTTCTGTCTGTTTTCCTGATCCTGTTCCTTGATTTCGGTTTTGCTATTGGCTTAATTGGTACGTTCTTGACTTGATCAATAAATCCCCTACTATTGATTAAATTGTTTGTTTAATCTGTGGTGCTTATAATTTAATTTCCAACAGTCTAAGAGAAAATAGTTTTATTTGATCATGTCTGGACACCTCCGATCTTCCGGAGAAGTTCGGTGGCAAGAACTTCAAGCGTTGGTTTAAACGCATGAAGATCTGGCTGTCAATTAAGGGCATGTCTGGTATGCTGACATCCAAATGTCCCGCTCTGAATGGCGATGATCCAGTTAGTGTGGCTGCTGTTAAACTGTGGAAGGAGAAGGATGATGTTGTTCGAGGATGCATTCTGTCAGCTTTGTCGAATGCACTCTTTGATGTCTATTGCTCTGCTCCTCTCACTGCTGCATCACTGTGGGAATCGCTTTCCACGAAGTACAGCACTGATGACTCTGGTGTGGAAAAGTACCAAGTGGGAAAGTTCCTGAATTATCACATGAGTGAGGGAAAGTCGGTTACCGACCAAGTGCACGAACTCCAAATCATTTTGCAATCACTCAAGGATGCTGACATGGGACTTCCTGATAAGTTCGCTGTCATGGCTATTATTGAGAAGTTTCCTCGATCTTGGGGGGAATTCGGTATGACCCTCAAGCATCGTACTGGAAGCTTGACACTCAATGAGTTGATGAATGCAATTGCGATTCGAGGTGCATAATGGTAACCAACCTAGCGTGCACTGTGGAGGCTGCTGCTAATATGGTGACTGGTAAAAGCAAGTTTAAAGGAAAAGGTGTGAAAACTCACTCTAAGGATAAAGAAAACCATGATAAACTTAAAGTTAAGAAAAATAACTTTAGGAAGCCAAAAGCAAAACAGAGCTGCTGGAATTGTGGAGAAGGTGGACACTTTTCTAGAGACTGCCCGTCCAAGAAAGGAAAAGGACCACAAGGCTCTGCTGATGACCATCCTGCTGTCAACATGGTGTTGGGTCCGAAGGATTTTGATGATCCTGATTCTGACGCACCTGGAGTTGACGCTCTGACCTGCAATGTTACAAAGTATGTAACCTCTTATCCTCAAATATTTACTGTCTATGAACCCAACGAGTGGCTAGTTGACACTGGGGCAAATGTGCACGTTTGTGCTGATAAATTGCTATTTGTGTCTTACCAGCCTGAGCGTGGTAGATCAGTGACGATGGGAAACTCTAGTGCTGCAAAGGTGCTTGGGACTGGACGCGTGGACCTGAAGTTTCCTAATGGGCGCATTCTTACCTTGCATCGAGTGTATCACGTTCCTGATATTCGTCGCAACATTATTAGTGGTTCTAGTCTAGTTAGGGAAGGATTTGAGATTTCATTTAAATGTAATAAGGTCATAATTTTGGATTCTGGTAGTTTTGTGGGGAAAGGTTATTCCTCGGATGGTTTATTTAAAATTAGAGTTGAAACTGATGTTTGTTTGCACAATAATTTTAGTTCTATTGATTATCATGTTTCTTATTCCATTGAATCTTCAAATGTTTGGCATGGTCGTTTAGGACATATTAACTATGATTCTGTGAAAAGAATGATGAATTTAGATATTATTCCTAAACATGCTATTGATAAAAATTCTAAGTGTCATGTATGTGTTGAAGCTAAATCTACAAAAGGTCCGTTTAAGTCGGTTGTGAGAAATTCTGAAATTCTAGATTTAGTTCATACTGATATTTGTGAATTTAATGGCGTGTTGACCAAAGACAAAAAGAAATACTTTCTCACCTTTATTGATGATGCTAGTAAATATTGTTATGTCTATTTGCTTAGTTCTAAGGATGAAGCATTAGATAAATTCATTATATTTAAGAATGAAGCAGAAACACAAATCGGCAAGAAACTTAAACGGTTAAGGTCTGATAGAGGAGGTGAATATGAGTCTAACCCCTTCATGTATTATTGCCAAGAAAACGGAATAGTACATGAAGAGACTCCTCCCTACACCCCTCAATCAAATGGTGTTGCTGAACGTAAGAATAGAACCCTTACTGATATGATTAACAGTTTACTCATAAGTTCTGGACTGCCCAAATATATGTGGGGAGAGGCTTTGAATACGGCTTGCCATATTCTGAATAGAGTCCCTCCTAAACATAGAAAGGAAAGTCCGTTTGAACTTTGGAGAGGTCGACAGGCTAGCCTGAAACACTTAAAAGTGTGGGGGTGCCTTGCAAAGGTACTTGTACCCGCACACAAAAGGAAAAAGCTTGGACCTAAAACTGTTGATGCTATCTTTATAGGTTATTCTGAAACAAGTTATGCATTGAGATTTCTTATTATAAAATCTGAAATTTCTGGCATAGATGTGATCTCTATAGTTGAGTTACGTGATGCAACATTTTTTGAGGATGTGTTTCCTATGAAGGACGGACTTCCTAAGGAATCTAACCCCACCACTAATTCCATTCCTGCTCAAGTAGAGGAGCAGACAAATGTGGGGGTTGATTCCAGTGCAACTCATTCTGACAATGAGATTGAACCAAGAAGGAGCAAAAGGGCAAGGACCACCAAGGATTTCGGAAGTGATTTCATCACTTACAATGTCGAGGGTGATCCTCTAACCTTCAAAGCCGCTATGGCTACTTCGATGCCAAGCAGGTGGAAGGATGCCGTTAAGAGTGAGATGGATTCTATTGTCTCTAATGGGACATGGGAATTGGTCGATCTCCCTCCCGGTCAGTAGCACGATAGGATGTAAGTGGGTCTTCAAAAGGAAACTGAAACCGGATGGAACCGTTGACAAGTTTAAGGCTAGGTTAGTGGCTAAGGGATTCAAGCAAATGGAGGGAATAGACTATTTCGATACCTATTCGCCAGTTGCTAGAATGACTACAATCCGAATGCTTATCGCATTGGCCTCTGTATATGATCTTCCTATCCATCAGATGGATGTTAAGACCGCTTTCTTGCATGGCGATCTAGAGGAAGAAATTTATATGGATCAACCTGAAGGTTTTGAGCCCTCTGGCAATGAGAAAAAGGTTTGTAAACTTGTTAAGTCCTTGTATGGACTCAAACAAGCCCCTAAGCAGTGGCATGAGAAATTTGATAAAATTGTCTCATCGTTTGGCTTTGTTACTAATGAGTTTGATAAGTGTGTTTATAGCAAGAGTATTGGTGATAGTAGTATTGTCTTATGTCTGTATGTCGATGATATTCTGTTGTTTGGAACAGATATGAGGATAATTAATACTACTAAGGAATTCTTGAAAAGTAAGTTTGAGATGAAAGATATGGGAGTAGCTAGTGTGATTCTTGGCCTTAAGTTGACTCGTTCAATTAGTGGCATAACCATATCGCAATCTCATTATACCGAAAGTGTAATTGAGAAATTTGGTTATAAGAATTGTAAAGTGGCTAAGACTCCATATGACCCTTCATCTGCTCTTACTAAGAATGAAAGTGGAGTACCGATGGCTCAGTTGAGATATTCTCAAATTATTGGAAGTTTGATGTATCTTGCCAATTGTACTAGACCGGATATATCCTACTCGGTTACTAGGTTGGCTAGATATACTCAATGTCCAAATAAAGCACATTGGGAAGCTCTTGATAGAGTTCTCAAGTACTTGAAGGGAACAATTTCCCTTGGGCTGCATTACGGGAGATATCCTTCTGTTCTTGAAGGATATAGTGCTGCAAGCTGGATGGCCTATAACTCCGGAAGTTATGGCCGTACGGGTATGTTTTCACCTTAGGCGGAGCCGCAGCCGTTGGAGGTCGACCAAACAAACTCTGTTGTCTAGGTCTACATTTGAGGCCGAATTAGTTACCCTTGACACTACTGGATTGGAAGCCGAATGGCTTCGAGGACTTATGTCTGAGTTGCCCATGGTCCGTAAGCCCATGCCTCGTTATCTATGTACATTGTGACAACACCGCCACAATTGAGAAACCGAAAAGTGTCAAGTACAATCAGAAACTAGGAGACACATCCAAATTAGATTAAAATCTATAAGGGATCTTGTGTCTCGAAAGGTGATAGCTGTTGATTATGTTGGTACCAAGGATAACACAGCTGATCCTTTAACCAAAGGGCTAGAATTTGCTCTAGTTCAAAAATCTAGGTTGGAGATGGGTCTGAACCCCGTCTGATTCAAACGCAGTGGCAACCCAATCTACCTGAGTGGAGATCCCACAAAGGAGATTCAATGTGGTAATAACAAGCTGTGGGGTGAGTCGGAGCACCTAATAATAGATTGACATGTTACATGTCTGAGTCTATCCCCTGAATAGCCTAGAGGTGCTCGTTGCTGCTAATAAAGTAAAAGTTTGGAACTTTGAATGGGATCAAGTCTTTTAGACAAGATGTTAGCTGTACATCTTTTGAGATTCCCAGCTAAGTGAGTGTTGTTGTTGGCCGCAACTAGAGGAATTCGGGTTATTCCTTGAAAGCACTCATGATAGAGGATCGGGACGTATGGCTTATAAGCGTCAAGTGTTCGATAGAGGGCCTATCATAGATTTTGTCGTGTTTGTTACTAGCAAAGGCCTCTACATCCAAAGGCATCAGATTCAAGACACCCGTTCATCTGGTCCTGTGGAGGTTTGCGTTGGATAACATAGGTAGTGGTTTAAGCCGGAAGGTACCATTATTGAAAGCATGGATATGGACAATCTGTACACGTCATATTTCTATGAACTTGTGGGGGATTGTTGGAATATTTGTATATGTGGTATGTAAGTTCATAGCATATGACCTTGGAGTGTCATTGGGCTTGAACTGAATTTGGCCAAGGGAAAAACACGTTGGAGTTTCTGCCATGGAGAGCGGCCGCGCTTAGTCCTAGGGCGGCCGCGCTTAAGGGCCGAGAGTTCTCCAAATATTGCTAGAGGTTAGCGCGGTCGCGCAAGCCTCGAGGGCGGCCGCGCTGACGTCATTTCTGGTATTTTTCCTGGGCCGAATTGGATCAGTTTTAGGTCTTTTTAAGGCTTAAAAACCCTAGTATACCATATGTATAAATACTCCTCTTCTTCCAGCCGTTTTTAACTATGAAATATTGAAGAGAAACACAATTCTCTTGCTTTAATTCATTGCTAAATTACTCCCGTTCATAGAGATTCGTTCGTGAGATTCAAGGCGACTGAGATAGGACCGCCGGTGATTACCTACCTGTGTGCTATTTTGTGGTACGTAATCTGTGATCGTTTTATCCTCGGAGAAATTTGCCTGTACCTGAGTTGCACCAATTGGGGGCAGTATTTTCTCTTAGGACAGTCTTCCTAAGGCGACTCGATCAAATCACGATAAGTTTTCTAATCCTTTGCTTTATTGTTTCTGTCTGTTTTCCTGATCCTGTTCCTTGATTTCGGTTTTGCTATTGGCTTAATTGGTACGTTCTTGACTTGATCAATAAATCCCCTACTGTTGATTAAATTGTTTGTTTAATCTGTGGTGCTTATAATTTAATTTCCAACACTAAGATCATCAAAACAAAAATCACATAACACAATTTAATCGAGAAAATTTCTGCACACCCCACAAAACATTACCAAGATCAGATCAAACATGAGAAGAAAGAAGCCTCACCAACCTATTTTGAAGCAAGAATTTGGCTTAGGCAAAAACACAAACACAGAGTGCATTATCCGAAAGCAAAACAAACATGGATTGAAGACTCCTTTTTTCAATGCAATGCATACATACATTGTTCATGAACAAAAATTCAACTTATATACATCTAACAAAATCAGTTTATATGAACTTTGTATACGATGATGAGAAAGAAACTTACTTGATTGATGAATGTCCAGCCTTGTATTTTCGGAAGAATTTTTTGTGATTCAAGTTTCACACTCTGAAATATGGATTATATAACGAGTATAACGAGAGTGACAAGGGGATTTGGTCTGCTGGCTAGAGGTCATGGCTTCCAACCTTGAGGTCATGGGTTCGATCCCCCCAGAAGTTAGAGGGAAAACTTTCTCTCCCTAGGATTTATCTCCTAGGCGCTTCTGTACGTGCATGTGTGTGTGTGTGTGTGTGTGTGTGTGTGAGTAGTGAAAAAAAAAATTCCCATATTAATTGTTTTATCAATTCTCCTGCTACCCCTCCAACCCCCTCCCCCCACCACCCACCCACCTACCCATCACAATATTTTTTTTGCCCATATTAATTTTTTTATCAACCTCTCCTGCCTACCCTCTTGATGAGTGAGTTTTACACTCATCCATTTAAAACTTTATGAACTTATTCTTAGCTTAATCCTTGAGTTTTGTGTGTGTTAATGGGTGTTTTTAGTGTTTATTTAGTTTTCATGGGTCCAAGTGAAGAATGAGCAAATTAGAAGCATTTTGTGCCCACTTTGAAAGTTCAAGGGCCAAACTGTAATTTTTGAAAGTTCAGGAATCTTATTGCAAATTTGGAAATTGGGAGAATATTGGTTTTCTAGAAGTTCAGGAGCGAAGCGAAAATATGAAAAGTTCAAGGACCAAGGTGCAACAAAAAATTTTATAATGTCCAAAATGCGAAAGAAGCGACGGTGCAATTATGTGACGAACCGAATCAAAAGGGGTACTAACCAAGGCATCATGGGGCAAATTGCTGGCCAAAGCAAGGCTGTGGCCGAGAAAATCAATTGGGCTAAGGGCCAAGCTGGGCCAAGGCAAGGAAAAAAATGGCAACAACCTTTCTGTTCACCTGGCCGAAGGATTGCAAGGCACTGGCTGAGGACTTCAGTTGGGCCAAGGAATGTTGAAAGGAGTTGGGCCTTGTTTTGGGCTTGATTACCACGGTGACTGTTCATGATGTTTACACCACGGTGACTATTCGTTGACATACCTAGGAATATATAAGCAGCCATTGTTTTGTTATTATGGCAGGGGAGTTTTAGAGAAGCTTATCATTTTCTTTTTACATTTTATTTTGGTGTTCATCATGTTTTCCATGGATAGCTAAACATCTAGTTCTTGAGATTGGAGGTAACGATTTTATGCTTTAAGTTTTTATTTTCATGATTTTCATTGTAGACTTGGGATTATCAAGTAGATTTTTAATGGAGTTTTGAATACTTATGTTGAATGCCATATTTGTTCTTGACTATTCTTGAATTATAATTGTGAACTGTCAAATTTTCAATTGTAATTAGTTTTTGCTTGATAATGACAATTTGTTGAATTCCCGCCAAAAGATTCATAAGAATTGTGGTTCTTGTTATTCTTCTTTTCTAAATGAGTTTCTAATTAATCTATGAACGGGCCAAGGGACTAGATTAATTGGAAACACTTGATTGCAAATCACCCGCCTAAGTGTCCCAATCATAATTTTGTAAGAACGAACCCCAATTATACTTTGATTGATGATTATTGAAATTTGAGCATAATTGTGAAACCAATCCCGAAAATTCCATTTTATTATTAAAATCTCTTTTATACACATTTAGTTATTTCTTCAAAAGCATTAGTTTTTAAAACAACAAAACCCTCGTTTTTTATTAAATCTTTATCATAGCAATAATTTTGTTACTTTGAATACGTGTCTCGGTGGTTCGACCCTACTTACCCTATCTACAAATCAATTGTAGGTAGTTTGAGTTGGAATTTACTTTTGACGCATTTTGACAGTCGTCAAAACTTGGCGCCGTTGCCGGGGACGCATTTATTTTAAAGTTGATTTAATTATTTGCTATTGTGAATATTATTTTGTATATATAGTTGCTTTCTCTTGTTGATGCGATGGATGTTGTGGTCAATTGGTAACAACTCTGGATGTAGTGACCGACGACTAAACATTCAAATGGACTCAAGGATGTATAACTATGACATCTATGAGTCGTGTGGAAATTGTGGATTATGCTCTCATGGTTCTTATGAGTGCCCTTCGGGGACATATTCTTTTGAGTATTATCCACAAGAGGGGAGTCCGTTCCATTCACAAAGTCAAGGATGGAACAGTTATGAGCCACATTACTATGAGCCTTCTCATTCTCAACTTGAAAAGCAACCATGGGAGGAAGCTATAGAAAGATATAAGGAGGAGAACCGACAACGGGATAGTCGAATAGAGGCAACCATGAGTAACATATCGGCACAATTGGACAAATTGATAGAGGTAGTTAGGAATCAAAATTCGACCATAATCCATGCACAACCCAAAGAACAACTATTGGGGGACTCATTGGAGCACTTTGTCTATGAAGACTCCGATGAAGAACTTGAGAACGAACTACAACAAGAGCCACTTTTGAAAAATGAAATGGGGGATTTTGTCTATGAAACCTCCTATGAAAATTCTAGTGAAGTGCAATTGTATGATAGTTCGGGTTGTATGAAGACGGAAGAAATTATAGAAAAATTATGGCATGAGCAAGTTGATGAAATTGAGCTTGCTCTTTATGGTGAGATGCGGGGCAATAAATTTCAAGAAGATATGGTCACTCTCGCCAAGATCGACAAGCCCTGTTTGAATGAACACCAACCTCTACTCATGAAAAATGCCGATGACGAATCCTCCATCATTTTGGTGATCCCTCCCATCTTTGAAGACGGAGAAAGTGGCAAGGACTCCCGAGAGAAGAAGCCCAAGAAACTTAAAATTCAAAAATTCCCTTGGGCCCTAAATGGTCATATATCAAAGGGAATATTTATGGGGCTAAAACTGAAAGTGAAGACCCGCGAGACGGTGAAGTGGGCAAAAGGAAGGAAGGTGAAGGTTAAGATAACCTTGGCATCGGTCTAGCTATACGACCTTAAACAAAAGCGCTACTTGGGAGGCAACCCAAGGTGAGTAGTCTAATTTGTAGTTCCTTTAAAGTTAATTGTTCCTTTGTTTTCATCACTTTGAGGACAAAGTAATAATTAAGTTTGGGGGTGTAAAGTTTCTTAGCTTAGATTTCATTGTTTTTATTTAAATGTTTTCAATTTAAAAAAAAAATAAAAATCGTGGTACAATGCTATTTTACTTGATTTTATTTGTGATGTGTAGGAAAAGGAGTGAATCTGAGCATTTCATGGCCTACCCATGAAAATTATCATGGCCATGAAGTTTTGTTTGGTAGTCAAAGGTTCAAGTGGATCTGCGCATAACATGGGCAGGCCATGGTTTTGTCCATGACCATGGACACCAAATGAGTGTAAATTTTCAGCATTGTTCATGGGGAGGCCATGGTCTGATCCATGGCCATGGTCCAAGAATGTACAAAATAGAGGTGGTTGTTTAGGAAATTATGGGAGGGGGGCAATTGAAACTTTGAGTTATTTGAGGGGTTAGTTAGAAAGAAAAAGAAAAATAAAAAAATAAAAAATTGAATTACCCCCAACCTTTCACTTCTCCACCGTTACCATCCAAACCCTTCCCTACGTCCTCCTCTGTTCCCCTCCTTCCCGTTTCCAGCCCCTTCCCCTCCTTCATCAATCCAGCGCTCCTCCCTCTTCTCTCCGTTACCAACCAAAAACCCCACTCCAAATCGCCATCTCCTTCCCTGAACCAGTCGACAACCTCCATCACCATTACTAGCAAAACCATAACCCGCTCCAATCCATACCCTCTCCGGTCTCGTCATCCCCTCCCAATCCGGCCAAAACCAAAACCCCATTCATTAATCCAGCCGAAAACCCTCTCCTTCTCCAATCCATTTAAATCTTCTTTGCCGTTCCAGCCGCTAACCCACATCCACCGTTTCAGCCGAAAACCTCCTTCCCGGTTCCAAAGCCCTCTCCAATCAGCCGCAATTCCCTCTCTAATCAGCCTCAATCTCCTCTCCAATGCAGCCGCTAACCCACTGTCGCCGTTCCTCACTCAAACCCTCCTTCCCGTTTCCATCGCCAAAGAGCCATTCCTCTCATCATTATCATTCAACAACCCGTCCAGCAAACTATTCTGGTCAACTCCCAGACAGTTCAAATGCTGATGCTACTGGTCAAGAGCGGAACTGTGTTCCACTTTATGCTGCTGCCGCTCCGGGAAGGATCACTACTCCAGATATTAGTGGCTCAAGCCAAGAGACAAATCAATTCTTTGTTGGCGGGAGTGATGCTGATACTGTTGGCTGTCACTATGATTCTGTTTTTAGCCGACATCAAGTTTCATCTTCTCAATACTTCTAAAGTTCCAATGCTCAGGTTGCAAGGGAGGGGCGGCATAATCATTCGCGGAGATATATACCTTCATATTGGAATGGCCCGAGGTATTCCCACGCGGGAAATGGGGCTCCTTCCTCATCAAGCGGACCATATTCACCCCCAGAAAGTTTCTCTTCCATATATTCAAACATTGTTCTTCAGGAGGATGCACATGATGAAGTGGGACCTGAAGATAGTATGTCAAAGTGCTTGGTGGATAAATTGCATTTTTATTCAGACAGAAGCCAAGAAGAACTTTCATGTGCCATCTGCCTTGAAGAGTACTAGAATGGCGAAAAGCACGCACGCGGACTGCATCAAGAAATGGTTGTTGATGAAGAATGTCTGCCCCATCTGCAAAACTGAATGCTCGGGTTAAGGATCAAAATCGCCCAATTTGGAATCTCAATGAGCATGCATGGAGCAAATAAATGCAAATGTGGAGAAGTTGGATGCACGGGTGAAGAACATTGCCCGTCGTGCGGGTCTCTCGTCTGATTGACTTTGTAAGTATCTCATCCTATTTATTTATGTTTTTTTTTATTCACATTAGGGACAATGTGCATATTAAGTTTGGGGTGGGAAATGTATATACTTTGTGTTGGTGTTTCTTAGGTTAGTTTTAATTTAGTTTTTATTATTAAACAAAAAAAGGAAAAACATGAAACGAAAATGAAAAAGAAAAGAAGTAGTTAGCTATGTCCTTTTCTTGTATAGTCAAAAGTTTTGTTAACATTCTTGGTGTTCCCCATAATTGCATGTGATCTTTTGTGACCGCTAATGAGGATAATGTGGTGTGATAATCTGTATATGCAAGTCTTGGTATATTTTCGATTAATTTTGGTACATTGCTTAAATGTTATAGTTGTGTCATAAATCTCTGAATTAGTCATTGTTAATAATCTCTTTGTTGATAATTTTGGCCTCTTTTATCAAGTTTATAGTACACCATCATCTTTTAATTTATTGAATTTGTTTACTAAATAGCAACATCATGAAAATCAAAATATGGGTACTCCTTAGATGTGACACCCCCTTGTTGTCTTGTATAAATTTAAAGTGAAATCAAATGGAATGGGAATGAGAGCAATGGCAATTCAATTGATACTCGGTGATACCTCCAGACGTGTAGATTAATTGGTTAGGGATTATTCTAGCTTAACCAGATTTCTGGGTATGCAGTAACGTTATGGAGGAAGAGCTTTACCGCCGTGATGGTCCGTACCAAGCTCGATACCGAAGTGGCTAACTCTCAAACCTTTAAATAAATATTTCTAAAGTAGCTCGGGGCACGGCGTTCGCTGCGACGATGCTTCCTTGCCAAATAGGAGTATAAAGTAATAAATATCTACCTAGTATTAGGGGCATGGAGTTCGCTGCTACAGTGTACCCTACTTGAACGGTAGAAGATCTTAACGTAATGTGCTTAAATGATCAAGTTTGGGGGGTGTAAGTGGTTGTTATGTTGTGAAATTCGAGGGAGTAATCATGATTTGTTTTTTGAAGTGTCGTTGTTTGATAGATAAAGTCAAGAAAATAAAAGATGATTGGTGTACTTAGCTTTATAAAAATAGATTTTGTTTGAAAACAAAGGGAGAGATGATATTCACACATAGAGATTTATGACATGATTATAATGATTAAGTAAGATACCACAATTAATGGGAAAATATATTGATATTTGTGTAGTTAAAGGTATTTTATCCTGCGATTGATGGTAACTTGTGATGTATGCAATTGTGGAACAGGCAAGAATGTGGGGACATAGTTAATTATCGGGTAGAGTAATTTGTTTTTAATTTTGTGTCAGTTTAATTTTATATTGTTTATAGTTTGTTTTTAGTGTTTGCTCGAGGACTAGCAAATGTATAAGTTTGGGGGTATTTGACGAGTGAGTTTTACACTCATCCATTTAATACTTTATGAACTTATTCTTAGCTTAATCCTTGCGTTTTATGTGTTTTAATTGATGTTTTTAGTGTTTATTTAGTTTTCAGGGGTCCAAGTGAAGAATGAGCAAATTAGAAGCATTTTGTGCCCACTTTGAAAGTTCAAGAGCCAAATTGTAATTTTTGAAAGTTCAGGGATCTTATTGCAAATTTGTAAATTGGGAGAAAATTGGTTTTCTAGAAGTTCAGGGGCGAAGCGAAAATATGGAAAGTTCAAGGACAAGGTGCAACATAAATTTTTATAATGACCAAAATGCGACAAAATGCGACGTTGCAATTATGTGCCGAACCGAATCAAAAGGGGTACTAACCAAGTCATCACATTTGGGGCAAATTGCTGGCCAAAGGAAGGCTGTGGCCGAGGAAATCAATTGGGCCAAGGGCTAAGCTGGGCCAAGGCAAGGAAAAAATGGCAACAACCTTTCTGTTCACCTGGCCGAAGGATTGCAAGGCGCTGGCTGAGGACTTCAGTTGGGCCAAGGATTGTTGAAAGGAGTTGGGCCTTGTTTGGGCTTGATTACCACGATGACTGTTCATGTTGTTTACACCACGGTGGCTGTTCGTTGACATACCTAGGAATATATAAGCAGCCATTGTTTTGTTATTATGGCAGGGGAGTTTTAGAGAAGCTTATCATTTTCTTTTTACATTTTATTTTGGTGTTCATCATGTTTTCCATGAATAGCTAAACATCTAGTTCTTGGGATTGGAGGTAACAATTTTATGCTTTAAGTTTTTATTTTCATCATTTTCATTGTAGACTTGGGATTATCAAGTAGATTTTTAATGGAGTTTTGAATACTTATGTTGAATGCCATATTTGTTCTTGACTATTCTTGAATTATAATTGTGAACCGTCAAATTTTCAATTGTAATTAGTCTTTGCTTGATAATGACAATTTGTTGAATTCCTGCCAAAAGATTCATAAGAATTGTGGTTCTTGTTATTCTTCTTTTCTAAATGGTTTTCTAATTAATTTATGAATGGGCCAAGAAAATAGATTAATTGGAAACACTTGATTGCAAATCACCCGCCTAAGTGTCTCAATCATAATTTTGTAAGAACGAACCCCAAGTATACTTTGATTGATGATTATTGAAATTTGAGCATAATTGTGAAATCAATCCCGGAAATTCTATTCCATTTTATTATTAAAATCTCTTTTATACACATTTAGTTATTTCTTCAAAAGCATTAGTTTTTAAAACAACAAAACCCTCGTTTTTTATTAAATCTTTGTCATAGTAATAATTTTGTTACTTTGAATACGTGTCTCGATGGTTCGACCCTACTTACCCTATCTACAAATCAATTGTAGGTAGTTTGAATTGAAATTTACTTTTGACGCATTTTGACAGTCGTCACCTCCAACCCCCCCCCCTCCCATGATTTTTTTTTTTGCCCACATTGATATTTTAATCAACTCTCCTGCCCCTCCAACTCCCCCTCAAATTTTTTTTTGCTCATTAATTTTTTTATTAACTCTCTTGCCATCCCTCCAAACCCCCACCCACCCCCAACCCCTGTCAAAAACAAAATAAAATTACTCATATTAAAATGTTTTCTAGATAACATTTTCCGTAAATTTAACAAACAAACCGAATGCCATATTTCGAAAAACATTTTCATTTTCCAGAAACCATTTTTCAATAAATATTTTCCCCCAAACAAACGGAGCTTAATTGTCCAAAAATGATTCACGGGGATAAATCATTAAAATTTTGAGACAATTTAAAACATAAAGTATTATCACATGCACTACACATCACTTAACTGAAATTTCTAACAAATTCTTTTAAGAAACCTATTCTGATTCAAATTTATCAGCCCTAAAGCATTAAAATTTGGAGACAAGACCCCAAACTAACACCTCTCCGTGGATATGTTATCATAATGTTCCAACAAGCTACTAAAACATAACCAATATTATTTGAAAATGTAACAAAATAAAAATATTACCTCCGTTTCAAAATGAGTGAAAAAGCAAATTTTAAAACTTTTGTACATTCATTTTGAAACGGTAACTCAATTGGAAACTCACCCAAGATCCATAATAACTTATGACCGTGCAAACCCGAATTGGCCAAAATAGTTGTGACAATTGACAAGACAAAGGAGCATGCATCCACAGAGTAAAATTATACAATCAGAGTGCCAGCAACACATAAAAATGCATTGAAAGGAAAACCACACACAGAATTGTACCACTGACTCAACAATTCCACCATAATACAAATCATTTAGAATTTGACCATACCTTGGTAGACACAGTTTCCAACCACTGTTGAATAAATATATACTCAAACTGGCACCGCCAAGGCCTTTCATATGCCTTGTAACATAGGAATGCATGCACATAAAAAGATAACAGGATTAATGTAGCAGTAGCAGCAGCAGCAGCAGCAGCAGCAAGTAGAAATGGCGTCAGTTATCAGAGCTGTAAGAGGCCTCACCCGATGATGAGTTGCTCTCTTGTTGAAAACGTTTCATCTCCTCATATGCCCATTCAAGACCAGGGCAGTAATGAACTGGTGGGTTAAACCTTGTGTCATCAATGTTATCCGGCAAGAATGCTCCATTCTCGATCAGAAATTTCATCGCCTTCTTATTTTTCTCTTTAGCAGCATTGTGAAGAGGAGTCCCTGGAACCAAAAAAAAAAAAAATTGAGATAAAATAAAAGGAAAAAATAATCCATATTTGAGCTACCAACAAAAGAGAAACATACAGACATTGATCTGTCTCAAAAAAGGGTACTTACAGCCACATGCACCCTTCGTTCGGGCATCAATATTAGCACCGCGTTCAAGCAGTTCATCCATGACCTTTAGGTGGCCACCCTTTGCAGCAAGATGAAGTGGGGTTACCCCAGGAGATTTGGGTCCCAATGCCGCAACGTTTACATCAACTCCTTCGTCAAGGAGCCGTTTCACCTGACAAGAGGAAATCCAGGTTATAGTTTTAAGTTTTAACAATGTTTACGCCAACATAATGGTTCTTACTATAAAACCAAAAGAAAAGTAATCTTCTAACAACCGTCGCAAGCATCAAAACCAAACTATCATTGAATGATAGTTAGGAACAGTGAACCAGCTACAAGCCTTATACAGCAGAATCAAACTTAAGCAAAACAATAATTAATACAGAACAATATTATTTGAATAATAAAATATAATATAAAACAAAAGTAAATGGTTTGAATATGTAAAGGTGAACATTAATATGAATGTAGGGAGTTCAGCCAAAGTCGTGATATTTTAGATCAATGTTGGAAAGGTACACAAAGTTAATATGTTTCAAAGAAAATTTCAATTAAGGATATTCATATAAAAAGACCAATTCTTCACTACAATAAACAAAATGATTCTGATTTACATCAAGTAAAGGAAAAAATGATACATTTAAAGTTTGCTTACTTCTGTTCAATAAGATTAAAAAAAAAACAGATAACTTACTAAATCACATTCTTTATCATATCCTTCATTGAAATGCTAATAAACAGTGGCGAAGCTTGGAATTTTGGCAAAGGGGATCAAGATTGTTTAGGGAATAAAAATTCTACTTATCACGTAGAAAGGGGGCCAAAATGGTATCACAAATTTTACCTCAAATCAAGGGGATAAAATCAACAGAATATATTTAGTGTACTTTCTCAAAATTTGAAGATACCAAGTTAAATTCCTATTCGGTCAATAACCTATTGACCTAGTCATAATTGGATTATTATTTTTTCCTTTTGTCCCTTGTGGTCGTTTCTATTTTATTTTTTTTTTTATTTTTTGGGTGGGTGGGGGTGGGGGTCATGTCATCCTTCTGTCAGTTTTCCATCCAAGTCTCCGTGGAAACTCGCGTATGTGGCATGCTGACTCATTAGAATGCTATGTTGGCCTTAAAAATTGATGAAGTTGGCTGAGGTGGAAGTATTAAGTAATGAAAGTGTTCAATGTTTAACTAATGACCTTTACTTTTTGTTTCATAAATATAAAGGGTTAAACTGAAACACTAATCCCTTTCATAAAATTCCAACCCAAAAATAATCTCTTCTCCCTCGATTAACAAATGCTTTAGAAACTGCCGCCCCACCTTCACTCCTCAATCCCCAGCAACCTTCCCCAGTGGCAGTTCTACCCACAGACGAGTTTTCATAAAAAAACAAAAAAAAATTAAGTCCTGTTTTGTTTTGTTTTCAACTTCAACAAATTAAACAAGTCGAATATGCAATTTGACAACACAATAATTCAAATTAAATACTCCATCCGTCTCATTTGAAATAGTTGTTGTTGGGATGACACGGAGATTAATGAAAATGTTAGTGGAATAGGTGTTGTGAGTGTGAAAAGTGAGGTAGAGGAGAAAGTGAGATAAAGAGTAATAAGTGAAAAGTTGTTGTGAGTCTAATGTGGTCCCATTGAATAAAATATTTTCATTTGGGGATGTCTTAGGAAACCCAAAATGGCAAAATGTATTAATTTGAGTGAGATGGAGGGAGTAGTTCAGATAAAATGTAGCTCATGTAATAAAAATAAATTTCATTTATTATTTTCCTCGAGAAAATGTAACACACGTGCTACAAGTAAGACGTAAATTATGTTACTATAAAATGTAACTTATCTATTATAAAAATTTAAGTGTTCTGCAATCGGACTGCACAATAATGTTACTATAAAATGTAACTTATCTATTATAAAAATTTCAGTATGGTGCAATCAGACTGCACAATAACTCTTAGAATATTATTTCCCCTTCGTGATTTTGTGTTCAAATAAAGCTGATTGGTAACTTAAAAAAATCAAAACTTGTTTTCTTTAAGGAAAAAAAAAGTAAATATTACTATTTATAATATACATAGTAATTCTTAATTCTTAAAAAATTATTACCCCTTTTTAATGTGTAGATTATATTTCGTTGTTTGTGATTGAATTTGTGGTACAATTTTCTGTGTAATGTCTTATTTGTTCAATAATTAGCAAATTGATAAACTAAAAAAGTATTTCTATACTCCTTTCCACTACAAACTACATACTTGCTATTTGCATAGAAGGAAAATGTTTGTTGAGTAGGTTTTATAAGTATGAAAAATGAGGTAGGAGAGAGAAAATATGGCAGGGAAAAATAATTTAATTATTATTGTGAATATGACATGTGGGTTTCATTAATATAATTAATATAAAAATAATAAAACATTTCCATTTTAGAAAGTTTTAGAAAGTGTGAATTTGTAGTGGGACGCCCTATGAGTAAAGTGTGTAGTTTGTAGTGGGACGGAGAGAGTATATGTTTCTCGGGATCACTTCGTTAATTAATCAGGAAGGAAATGCTTTTGTGTATCAAAGATCAAGAACAATTGTGAAATTTTTTTGGCCCACACTGATAAATTTTTTTGAATCCGCCACTGACCCTCCCCCATCCCCACTCCTCCCTGCCCAGCGACACTGTCCTGTCACGGGTCCATACACCTCGCTGTTGCGATTGTTATTGAGGTGGTTTTTCATCCCGACACGACCGTTGACATCGGAGAAGTGCCGGATAAGGAGGAAATCGCTAGACGTGGGCCATGGCGAGGATGTCCGGCTTCTGGCAATCCTTGTAGGGGATGAAGATAGCCTTAATGGGAGGATAAGGCTTTACTGGAAAGAGAGTGGAGTCAGAGCGGACTTCGTCGTTGGAGCCGTAAGTTAGAGTCCCGTAAGTTAAAGTCGATAAGCTGAACAATTTGGAAGGCGATCTAGGAGGGAAGTCTGATTGGGTGTAGATTTGTAGTTGTTCTCTATAGTTTACGATTTCGTTTAACTGGTGGTTTGTGGTTTTTTTATTTTGTTGTTGCTGTGAAATGCTTGATAAAAAGTTAAAATATTAATTCAACAATTATTTGTAGTTGCAAATTTCTGATGATTTGGTCCTATTGAAATTGGATTGAGGCGGGAAGTTATAATGGTAGGTGGTGGTACTGATTTTTGACTTTTGTGTCAGTATATTAGGCTTGAAAACTTAGGCTCCGTTTGTTTCGGGGAAAATGACTTCCGGAAAATGGGAAAAACTACAAAACACCGGAAAATGGGAAAAACGTTTTCCCCTCATTTTCCCCTAAACAAACGGGCCTTAATGTTCGTTATTGTTGATTAGATTGATTCAATGACTTGGAACATTTTTACATGTACAGTATACAGTGAAACAAATGTTATGGGTATGAATTTCCTTCAAGTTTATAGCAAAGAGGTTACGGATGGGTGGTTGTGGTGATGGTTGGGCAGTGCAGTAGTGATGATTGGGCAGTGGTGGTGGTGGTGGTGATAATTGGGCAGTGGCGGTGGTGATTAAATGGTGGTGGCGGCATTAGTGATGGTAATAATAGTGGTGGCAATGATGACGGTGATGACAGTGGCAGAAATGATGGCGGTGATGGTGATGATGGTGTAAAACTAGGCTAATATAATGGCTTTTAAAAATTCATTACAACCATTTTAAACTGTAAATAAGAGGAGAGAAAAAAAATGGAGAAGTTTAATGATAATTATTAATTCTGTTGGGGGGAGCCAAATATACAATAAATATTATTTTTTTGACAGAGCAAATATTAAATTAAAATGATAACATTGACTTTAAATAAAGTTAAATGAATAATAATATAAAAAAAATTGTTTAACAGAATAAAAGTGTCAAATGAAAATAGGACCTTTAAACATTAAACCAAAAAAAAACATTATATAGTTATTTCAAGGGGTTAACCCATCATTTTAATGAGTCGGCATGCCACATAGGCGGGTTTTAACGATGATTTGGATGGAAGACAAAGAAGATTTGGGCGGAAGACCGGCGGACAGATGACATTGACTAGGAAACACGACCACAAAGGTGAAAACGAAAAAAAAAAAATCCACATTGCTAAAACGAAAAAAAAGGTCAATATGTGTGACCAAATAGGCATTTAACTTCTAAAATGATACTCCCTCCGTCCCGGTCCATGCTTCACCATTTTGGTGAAGCACGCAAATTAAGAATGCAATATATATATTCAAAAATAATGGGAGTGGGAGAAGGGTTGCGAGAGGGAAGAAGTGAGTGGATATGACAAGTGAGACCCATAATTTAAATGTGTGAGATTAAATGTGTGAGAGAGAAAAGTTAGTGGGTATAATAGAATATTAATAAACCTTTTCCATTTTAGGAAAGGTGAAGCTTCTACCGGGACACCAATTTGGGTAAAAGGAGAAGCTTCGGGCGGGACGGATATATCTCAACAGCTAAGGGGGTCAAGTGACCCTCATCCCATAAGAGTGGCTTTGTCACTGTTTATGAATGATAACATTGCCAAGAAAGAGGAGGAAGAAGGAAGAAGGAAGAAAGAAAAAAGAAAAAAGAAAAAAGAAAAAAGCAGCTGTAACTGTGTTGTACAGTGGTAGAACTTAGTTTACCACACAATGAACTCTATTTCAGTGTATTTATAGTGGTCAACAAGTCAACTGAAATTAGAAGTATCTATATTTCACAATTGTAACTTATATCTTGCTATACGTTTTTTAATCTATGTCAGATAAATAGTTTACCAAACAAGAAGCTATATTTCACAGTGTATTTATTGTGTTGATAAATCAATTGAAATTATAAGTATCTACATTTCACAACTGTAACTTTCATCTTGCTATATGTTTTTTAATCTATGTCGGACAAAATATATGATAGGGGGTTATACCATGTGACCTTCAAAGGGATTGTTGAGTGGTCAACCAATTACTTCCAAATAAAGACCTAATAGACAAGAATGAATTAGTGACGCAGCGAAAATCAACACAAAAAAATAAAGGAAAACCACCAAAAGGAGATCCTTGAATATAAGAATTCTACTGAAGAGATTTCTTCTGCAAGCCATAAATGGCCCAAACTTCACACCTATCTAGTTAGAAGTTCACCCATAAAACTTGAAAAATAAGAAATAAAATCCTAAAATAATGTCTAACCTATAAGAAAACCTATTAGGAGTCTAAAACTAATAAATCTACTCTAAAACCTCCTTTAATCCTCCTACTAAACTTAATTCCGAAAATTACATAAAAAGTCAAATAAATAAAATTACAAGCAAACTTATATTCTACATCGTACTCCCCTACTTGAAAAAGAACTCGTCCCCGAGTTCATATATGAGGTTTGAAAACATGCCAAATAAAAAGATATTTTGAATATACTTGGTTCTTCATCATCGTCGAATTTAGGATGACTTGTTCAAAATAAAGGAAAATACTATTTTGAACGCTTGAACTTGAAAAAACCTCATACCTTTGATTAATCTGAAAACAAATAAATCTAGAGATGATCATGTGACAAATCTTCCAAATTTTTTATCACAAGTTTATCACAATCTTGGTCTAACTCACATATGTCATTCGTCTCCTCCACTTCAACATCGCTCAATTCACCTTTTAATACACATAACGTTCTCCTCAACCGAAGCCAAATTAATATTAAGTGGCTCTAACCTTGTTTCTTTTGGAGTTGTGTCTCCACCCAGGGATAGAAGATTATTAATAATTTCTTCACCTTTGAAATCACCATCTTTGACCATTCGGATTCTGAACCACCGATCCAACTGCAACTACGTCTTCTCCGTATGAATCTAAGAACTGACGGCGGACTGCGAAGGGAATTGACCACCTGTCATACGGGTTCTACGCGAGCCCATGCCCGTTGCCTAGAGCTAATATACATTTGAAAATCATGCAACGCTTCCATTGCTTAAACTCGCCCACTCCAATACCTTTCTTCGCCAGCATAATATCGTTGCTCGTCTACCTAATATTTAGCTTGCTTAGTCCGATATGAGTACTCCCTACATCGAACAGGATCATTAGCACAAACTCATTTACGTTTTTCTGAACTGGAGCATATTCCCTATTTTCCACGGCCGCAAGAAGATCAACTTGTATATTGTTGATGTCACCATCGTTAGCAGCCATCTACCAGGATTTTACTTGCTCTCTAATGCCTGATGCCAATTGACGAAGCGAAAATTAACACAATAAAGGAAAATCACCAAAGGGAGATCATTGGATATTAAAATTCTACCGAAGAGAATTCTTCTGCAAGCCTTAAACGGCCCAAACTTCACACCTATCTACGTAAAAGGATAAATAAACCAAAGGTTTAATTTATACTCAATAATAGTTTAATTTTGGGATTACACTTTTAGGGCTATTTTATAGCACCCATAAAACTTCAAAACGAGAAATAAAGCCGTGTGGCCCATGCCTAACCTATAAGGTAACATATTTGGAGTCCAAAACTAACAAATCTACTCTAAAACCTTTAATCATCCAACTAAAATTAATTCTGAAAATTACATTAAAAAATAAAATAATTAAAATTACAAGCAAACTTATGTTCTATAACAATTAGGCTCATGGGGGTCAAGGCCAATTGTATTTAAGCTAATGGTAATTAAACTAGTGTTCTCATAGCACCACCTCGCTCATCAGGAGTCTTTAAGAGCAATTCGAGCTAAGGTCAAAGTGTTTATATAGGATCAAGTCTAACATAGCGCTAGGAGGTCGAGTTAGCTCTAAAATCCCCAATTTCACCAAGTGTTCTAGGAATATCCTTTTGTGACCCTTCACCCTATACTTGAAAATATGAGGATGAGCTAGTCCTAGAGCTTTAACCTTCAATTTGTAAAGGCTTTCAAGGAAATAACTTTGCACTTAAAGTTTTGGGGTAACGACCAAAGACGCAACTTGGGCATTATCAGTTGATCTTTCTCTAGATGCAATATATCTAGGCTCCGAACCATATTAGGCTAAAAAATTTAAGGCCACAAGGACATGAGTAAGTCTCACTTGTTTTAAGTGTTCGATATTACGCATGAGCAATGTTGGGTCCATTACACGTGTGATGTGTGCGACCAGATTACCTAAGGAGAGAGATGATTGTAGTCCCTAATTACAGGAGACTTTTCCAACAATCATTAGATGATAAATAAGATCATGACACTCAGAAGAAAATCAAGGAATATTTCATGGGTACACTAACTAAAAATAGAGGCCATAACCTTATTTTTATAGTGAATCACAATCAATTGACACCAGTTCCTTGGTAATAGCATGCAACCTCAAGGATATGACAGTTGACACACTTCAAACCCTCAGACTAAAACATTCATCTCACAGACAGACAGAACCTCCAAAAAATCTCTCAGAAACATGAAGATATGAACCAAACCGAATCATAAAATCCATAATACTATCCTCCTTTCTAGAACATTGATATCATTGGACGCATATAAGCAACATGAAATTAATATGTGCAAAATTTGATAATCAATATTCCTGCCACGAAGCCACTATTCACATTTAAGATAAAACAAATCCAACATCAACCCTTGCTCAATTTCATAGTAATTAATCAAGCCCATTGCAACTCAGATATCATAAACATTTAAATTACGAACTGAAAAACAGAAGGATAATACCTCCTTGAGATCGCCTTTGTGAGCACCAACGTGAAGCAGAGTCCAGCCTCTATCGTCTCTATCACCACCCCCAGAAAACCTGGGCGAGCGCCTGCCCCGCCTTGGACTCGAAACCATAAGGTAATCTTGGGGCATGCTCCCAAAATCGATACCCCAAATAATGAAACACAAAAAAACGCACACACACAGAGCTAGAGAGATTTGCAGCAAACCAAGAGCAGAAAAATCGCAAAACGCAAGATTATCAAAAACCCAAGAAAGAGAATCGAAGAATTTTCACCTCGCGGAAGAATTAACGAGAGGAGTGATTTGCCATGTTGTGGGGAGCGAAAGGATTCAAACCAGGACCGAAGACACGGAGATTTTCAAGTTTGATGACAAGCGACGATGGGGAAGAAAATCGAAGAAGAGATATGATCATTATTGATATACCAAAAACCCTAGAAACTGAAATTGATGAAAGTGGAGAAGAAAATTGAAGAGAAATCAAACGAATCCTGGATGAATTTGATGAAAATTTGGGGGTTTCATGAATTAATTTTGCCTGGATTACTGGAAGGTGGTGAGGGAGAACGAAGGCGATTCGCAAGAACCCTAAACAAAGAGAGAAGCAGAGAAATTAGGGAGGGGGTAGAATTTGTTCTCGCAGGCTATTATAAAGAGCTGCGTCACTCGTGTGATTTCATACCAAATATACGGATGGCTGTGGCATTAACTCTTAAATACTCCCTCCGTCCCATAGAACATTACCCCTTTGCTATTTTGGGCGTCCCTTTTTAAAGTCCCACTTTCCTAAAAAGGAAACCTTAAATCACTATTCTCTCCACTCATTCTCTCTCCTACATTATTTTAATACTCACAACACCATTATAATTTACTATTCTCTCCACTCATTCTCTCTCCTCCCACTCACAACACATACTTTAATAACATTATTTCTTATTTTCCGTTCTCAATAGTAAAGGAGTAATGTTCTCCGGGACGGAGGGAGTATTCTTTATTAATGAGTTTTTTTTCTTCGATTAGTATGAAAAATCAGTTTTTCGTATTTTTAAAAATGCTAACTAATGTCAAAAGAAAAATATGCTTACTAAATCTTTCAAAAAAAACATGCTAATTAAATCAAGCTAACTTCAACCTTTCCATTAAAATAATAATTAAATCGGAATTTCTTTGCAATCCGGTCAATTTAAAATGAGTAGTTTTAGAGAATGAGAAAATTACCGCTGGCCCTTCACCCCAAGTAAAAAGATTAATTTAAACAAAGATTTTAAAATTTAATCAATTAGTCCGACATCATAATCATAATTCCACCTAGTCCTTCCCCCAAACTACCCCTTATCCAAAAATAAGAAATCATCTCCTTTCTCTCCCTCTCTCTCTCTCTCTTCTTTCACTTTCTCTCTCTACCATTCCTTTCGACGACCCTTTCCCTTCACCTCCGGCGACCCTTCCCTCCCCTCCGGCGATCTCCCCGTGGTCTCTCTCTCCACCTTCTTCACTGAAAAAGGACCATACTGTTCCAACACCATATCCAAATCCTCCTCTCCCACATTTCCTCCCTTCTCATACGCACTCCCTCTCTCTCTCTACAATTCTCTCTGGCGAGCTCGCTTCGTCCTTCGCCGAAACCCCCCAGCCACTCTCCCACTTCCGGCAAACCCATCCCATCCCCTCTCCATAATATGTAGCTTTAGTAATATTGCCTGAGTACCTAACCAGGTTCCACTTTAGCCCATATAATATGAATTCTTTGTAACAAACAGAAACTGTGAATTAATACAGTATATATATGTATTTAATTATATGAATAATAAGATGGAAATGGAAATATATAATCTGGGATTTGTTGTGTTGATTTTAACTTGTAAAATTATAATGTTTAATTGGTCATATTGGTTTGCATGGACTTGTTTCACACACAAACACAGACTACTAGCAGCAGCAGGACGAACGCAGAAAAGCGAGAGTTGGAGTTGATCTGCTTCCTCAGGTATGTAAACCAAATCATTTCATCTCTTTTCATGGAGATTCTGAGTGAGGGGGTTAAAATTTGAGGAACTATATATTTAATGCATGAGGGAGTAAGTTGTAATTGTTGAGGGGGTCAATTGTAATTATCTTTTGTGTGTGCAAATTATGGAGCTTACTTACTAAGTTGCAGTCAGGGTAGATAGAATGGTCTTGGGTAGAAACTTTATTCCGAATACATATATAATTAGTAATGACGACAATTTTAACTCTGAATTTACAACCAATATATTAAGCTAACGGTTTTAACTATAACTATTGATCTAACGTTTTTCAACTAGTACTCAAATGCCCGTGCCATTGGCACGGGTCAATATGGAAAGGAGACAGTATGAAAAGAGAAAGATGTGGAGAAACTGAAATCGCATGTTAACTATGTGACGTTTTAAATGTAGTTTCAATAATACAAAATGAGCTCTTACCTTACAACCAATAAAGTCCAGCAAAAAGCTATCAACAAAGGAATATTCAAAAATTTCAGCAACAAACATGACTAAGCTATGTTAAATCTTGGCCAAGGCGAGGTTGCGAAGGTGTCAATGTGCCCTTAACCACAAACACCATGCAGTGGAATAAATACCAGCAAGCCTATTAAGTAAAACAAAGTAAGCTTGTTAAGTAAAACAATGTATATGGGAAGTTTTTGTGTGTGTGAACATTGTACAAATGGGTTGTGTCTTCCGCATTAAGTTGTGCTAGTATAACCTAAATAGTTCAACTAAAAGAGAGAAATTGTAAATTCCAACCCTATTTACAAAATAACAAATTTAGATTCAGCAAAGTCAATTCAACTGAATTAAAACCAAGAAGTTTAAGATTCAAACCTAGAAGCATAAAAATTATAGAGCCAAAACACACACACACACACACACATACACACACACATCTTTATATACATAGACTATCAACATTCTAAAAGCAAAATATATTTCCAAGCACCCTATTAAAAGTATAGTACTTTGATAACTCAAGGCCAACCTTCAAGCTTGACTAAGGAGGACCATTATCGATGATCCTATCTACTGCCAAAATTATAACTATACTCCAACTCCAAAATTATCGATGATCTTAAAATAATAATAATAATAATAATAATAATAATAATAATAATAATAATAATAATAATAATAATAATAATAATAATAATAATAATAATAATAATAATAATAATAATAATAATAATAATCAATTAATTTAAATGTAACAATGACTTACTCCTCCGGAAAACTAAATTCAGTGAATGTGGCAATCATCAACTCAAATGTATGCTTTATGATAGCAATCATCAACCCAACATTATATATATGGATGTCTGATGAAGCACAAATTGACCTCCCTTCAGGTTTGAGATTTTGCCAAATCCTAGCATCCTTTCCTCTTCTTGTCGCCGATCACAGGGACCTCCACTCTAAAATCCAACTCCTTTTCTAGACCTGAGACTCGCCCACTTCAACCATTTATATTTCTCTATAACACAATGATTATACAACAACAAATAAATATATAAAAAAAACCACCCCAAATAACCCACAAAATTGACCCACCACCCGAACATTAAGGCTAACAAAAAAATTACAAAAATAGGCCAATTCAAAATTCACAAACCTCCATTTTATCAAAGTTCAATGTTTTCAACTAAGTAAGTAATTAACTACTCCTTATAAAATATATATATATATATATATATATATATATATATATATATATATATATATATATTGTAATACTAAATAAAAAAACAACAGCTGCAGAGAGGGGGTTACTTGGGTTGTCGATCAAATCTGAAACCGTAAAGCCTGGAAATCCCTACCCTCTACACATTGATGGGTCGCTTGCCAATTCACATAAATAATTGAATTGAGGGTTTTGTTCATCTACAAAGGAAATTCAAAAATAAATAAACAAAATCAAACACAGAATCATAACCCATATGACATTCTACATACCTAATTCATAAAAATGAAATTGTAATAACCCAATTCAATTTAAAAACATATAAAAACATGTGTAGATAATGAACTACATAAAAACGAGCAGTCCTTTCAAAGTGGATACAAATAAAGTTCAAGATTTAGAAGCAAATATCAATGTGAATGAATCATTTTACCAGCAATACAAAGCAACCCATAAAATCACCAGTAAAAAGAAATAGCTACCTGCGAGAGCTTTCACTAAATCATCCTCTACCTCCCTCAGAAGAGCTCTTAGTTTTCCCACCTTGGCTGCAATAACTCACATCATAAACTAACTTCAGATTTCACCAACAAAACCACATCATTCAAGATTTTAAAAATGGCTATGTTCAACAACTTCAATTATATGCTTTGTATTTGGAATTGGAAGAACAAAAAGAATTCCATGAAATAAATTTATTCTTCCAACTCCAGTTCAATGGCTTGGAATTGAGCGGCCAAACATAACCTAATTTTACAACGACCTAGTTCTAGAAATTTACCAAAAACGAACGGCAAACTCCAATTTCAAAGAAAATTCAGAATCGACAACAAATATGGCTATAAATCAGCTTAACATAGAATTTTAACCGGTGTAATAATGGACGAAAATTACCTTGAAATTGAACTGTGTCGTGGGCGTTGGCTTTGGCTGATTCAAGGGCTTTATGAAAGGAAGAACTGGCGATTTCCATTCTTTGCTGCTGGATCGACATCTCTTTGTCGCAAATCAATCTTAATTCCTCCATTTTTGATTGAACTACGTTCATCTGTATCGTTGCAGAGTAATTTTCGAAAGTATGAAATCTTGCTCTTCTCGCCCGCCTTAATTTTATTTTGACTTTGGAAACGTAATGGAGAAACAAAGAAAAGGCCTGAATATTTCAAGAAGAAGCTTTTCTTTATAACTTATATTCCTGCCAATCGGTGAAGATCCAAAAGGTGGGGCGGAGAGGAGAGGAGAGGAGAAGTAGGGGAAGGAGAAAGGGAGGGGAAGGCGATGTATTTCAGGGTGAAGACGGAAGAATGCAAAGGATTTTTGGAAAAGTAGCAACTGCCGTGGGAGACGTGGGTATAAGGATAATTTTCAGCCGTCGGATCAAATTTTCAAGATTCAATCTCAGCCCCACTTATACCCAGGCTAAGAGGCGGTTATGACCAACATGTATTGTATTATAGATTCCTACCATTTTATTATTGCTTAGATAGTATTAAAAATTTTAAACATATATTGGGTTAGAGAATAGTGTTAATATTTTTATGCTGTTATATATAAGTATCAATGTGTCACATTTTTTTATTTATTATAATAAGTGTATTTAAATTTTGTTTAATTATATAACTTTAGCCGGAGTGAATGTCCTCATCAATCATTGTTTTATGTATACTCGTATTTTTTTTCTTTCTCAACAAGATTACCTATCCTTATTCTTTATTCCTCCAGCTCCACCACTTTTCCTTTGCATAAGAATTAAATAGAGCCATGAAAAACTAAAAATAACTGTGAGCTTAAGTTAAACAACTGTGAACATAATAAATATGTCAAATAATCTCATAAAATTACAAAAATAGAGGCCGTAAAGGACTAAAAAAATGTGAACTTAACAAAAAACAATAGTGAACTTAAGTAAAAACAACTGTAAACATAACAAATATGTCAAATAATCCATAAAATTGCAAAAATAGAAGTCATAAAGGACTAAAACAACAGTGAACTTAACAAAAAACAACAGTGAACTTAAGTAAAAACAACTGTGAACATAACAAATATGTCAAATAATCTCATAAAATTGCAAAAATAGAGGTCATAAAGGACTAAAACAACTGTGAGATTAACAAAAAACAACGTTGAACTTAACAAATAGGTCAAATAATCTCATAAAATTGCAGAATAAAGACTATAAAAAACTAAAAACAACTGTGAACTAAACTAAACAACTGTGAACTTAACTAAAAAAATGTGTAAATTAAGTAAATAATAGTCATTTTCATGCAAAAATTATGAATTTAGCTAAAACAACTGTGAACTTAACAAAAAACAACAGTGAACTTAATAAATAGGTCAAATAATCTCATAAAATTGAAAAAAATAAAGGCTATAAAATACTAAAAACAACTGTGAACTTAACTAAAACAACTGTGAACTTAGCTAAAAAAATCTGTGAATTAATGATGTAAAGTAACGCAGCGGAATAGTAACCAAGGCCTGATCAAAATCAAAACCTTCTGCAAGGAATAACAATTTCTTAGAAAACAAGAATTTCCGAAAAAATCCTTCTGCAAGCCAATAAATTGACCAAGGGTTTTGCAAGATGCAAATTAGAATTCAATTGATAAAAAGTCTAACTCCAAAAATAAACCCTAAGAGTATTTATACCTAGCACATAAGCTCTTAACCTAATTAAAAACGGAATATGAAATAATCCCAAAATACCCCTACTTAGTTTCCAAAACAGAATCAAATTTTAAAATTGCTGAAAAATCTCGTCACGTGCGCGGTCGCCCACTCCAAGTTGCGCGGTCGCCCATCAGTACAGAGACTCATCCTTTGCGTGATTCTACGCATGCGCGGTTGCCCATCCCACCTGTGCGGCCGCCCACCTGTCCAGAATTATTTCCGTCGTTCCCAATTACACATGCGCGGTCGCCCATAGCCCGTGGGCGGTCGCCCACCTATCCAGAGCCTTCATCTCGTCCAGACTTGGCTTGAATCATCCCAACTTGTACGACATCATTCGCCCCCACTTCAAAAGGATTCGTCCCCGAATCCATATCCAAATTAAGGGGAACATCCGGGTGGAATTCGACTAAATCCGAAAAATTAAAAGAATTAGAAATATTCCACCCCTCGGGCAACTCAACAACATAAGCATTGTCATTGATCTTCTTCACTATCCGGCAAGGCCCAATCTTCTTGGGGTGAAGCTTGTGATACGTTCCTTGAGGAACCCGTTCCTTACGCAAATGAACCATTACCAAATCATCAACAGCAAATACCTTCAAACGACGCCGCTTATCTGCAATCTCCTTATACTTGGCTTTCGACGCTTCAATATTCTTCTTGACTTCGGTCTGAACCGCATCAATCATCTTCGCTATGTTTTCAGCTGCAATACTATACCCCGGAACTCTAGGCAAAGGAATCAAGTCAAGAGTATGCTTGGGAGGCCGTTGATACACAATCTCAAAAGGAGTCTTCTTCGTCGTCCGATTCGTCATGTTGTTAAATGCAAATTCAGCCGTTGACAAGGCCAAATCCCACTTCTTTGGGTACTCACCACATAAAAAACGAATCATCGAGCCCATTGTCCTATTTACCACCTCTATCTGGCCATCCGTCTGCGGATGAAAGGAACTGCTAAACTGCAAGTCTGTCTGAAAAATACGCCACAAAGTACGCAAAAAAATGACTAAGGAACTTAGTATCACGGTCGGATGTAATAGACTTCGGGATCCCATGTAGACGGACAACCTCCTTAAAGAACAAACCCGCGATGTGAGAAGCATCATGAGTCTTTCGACAAGGGATAAAATGAGCCATCTTCGAGAAACGGTCCACCACCACAAAAACAGAGTCATTGGCACGTTGCGTCCTCGGAAGCCCAAGCACAAAATCCATGGAAATATCCTCCCAAGGTCCATCTGGAATAGGCAGAGGGGTATACAAACCCGTATTTTGAGATTGGCCCTTGTTGATCTGACAAACCATACACTTCTGAACAAATCTGTGCGTGTCCCTACGGAGATGTGGCTAATAATACTTCTTCCCAATGAGCTCAACCATCTTGTCTCTCCCATAATGCCCCTACTTGTGGACCTCAGCAATAAGACTTTCACGAACAGAACCCTGTGGAATACATAATTTGTCCATATAGAACAACAAACCATCCTGCAAGAAAAACAACCCAACAGGATTCCCATCTCTACACTTTGCCCACTCACCTGCAAAATCATCATCAGTGGCATATAAATCCTTCAAACAATCAAAACCCATAACTACATTCTCCATTGTCACCAATAAATTGACCCTTCGACTCAAGGCATTTGCTACCTTATTATGTTGTCCACTCTTGTGTTTAATAACAAAAGTGAACTGCTGCAAATAAGCAACCCAACGAGCATGCATACGATTAAGCGACTTCTTACCATTCATGTACTTTAAGGCCTCATGATCGGTATGAAGAATGAACTCGCGCTGCAACAAATACTGCTCCCAATGCTTGATAGCTTGGACCACCGCATAGAACTCAAGCTCATAAACAGTCCACTTCCGCTTAGCTTCCTCCAACTTCTGGCTCATGAAAGCAACCGGCTTCTTGCCTTGAAGCAAAACAGCCCCTATACCAACCACCGAAGCATTCGTCTCCAATTCGTAGGGTTTAGAAAATCGGGTAGAACTAGCAAAGGTGCACTAGACAATTTCTCCTTGATCAAAGTAAAACTAGCTGTCGCCTCATCATTCCAAAGAAACTTTCCTTTCTTTATACATTCCGTAATTGGAGCCATAATAGTGCTAAAATTCCATATAAAACGATGATAGAAAGTGGCAAGGCCATGAAAACTACGAACCTCACTGACTGTCATTGGGGTAGGCCAATCACGAATAGCATGAACCTTGTCCTCGTCCACCCGAATACCATCTGCAAAAACAATATAGGCCAAGAACAACAAATGATCAATCATAAAACTACACTTTTGGAGATTCACATACAATTCATTGTCCCTCAAAGTTTGCAGAACTGCTCGAAGATGCTCCATATGCTCCTCCTCCGACCTGCTATAGATCAAAATATCATCAAAATAAACCACCAAAAATATACCATTGTAAGGTTTCAACACTTGATGCATCAATCTCATAAGAGTACTAGGAGCATTTGACAACCCGAATGGCATCACCAACCACTCATACAAGCCTTCCTTGGTCTTGAAGGCAGTCTTCCACTCATCCCCCGGTCGAACACAAACTTGATGATAACCACTCTTCAAATCAATTTTGGAGAATACCTTGGAACCCCTAAGCATATCCAACATGTCATCCAAATGAGGAATCGGAAACCTGTACTTAATAGTGATTTTGTTGATTGCCCTACTATCCACGCACATCCGTCAAGTACCATCCTTCTTAGGAACAAGTAGAGCCGGGACTGCACATGGACTCATACTCTCCTGTATATAGCCCTTCTTCAATAAATCTTCCACCTGTTCACGTAAAATCTCATATTCTGCGGAACTCATCCTGTAATGTGGGAGATTAGGCAAAGAAGCACCTGGCACCAAATCAATATTATGTTGTATATTACGCAAGGGAGGTAACCCTGCAGGAAGCTCGTCAGGCATAACATCACTATACTCATCCAATAAAGACTGTTCGGGCTAATCGCGTCCCAAAGTACAAGGTGCAGCTTTTCGGGCCAATCGCGTCCTCGGGTGGTCATTTTTCGGATGATCCGTTTGAGGGTCTTGTTTGCTGCTTCCACGGCGCCGTTCGTTTGTGGCCGGTAGGGAGAAAATTTGTGGCATGTGATTTTGAATTCGGCCAATAGTCTGTCGCATTCACCTTTGAAGTGGGAGCCGTTGTCTGATATGACCTCGTTCGGGATGCCGTATCGGCAGATGATGTTTTCCTTGAGGAAATGTGCCACTTTCTTGGAGGTGAGCACCTTGTAGGACTTGACTTCGACCAATTTGGTGAAGTAGTCGATGGCTACCAAGACGAACTTGTGGTCGTTGCTACCTGGCGGAGCGATTTTCCCGATGACGTTGATTCCCCACGTGGCGAAGGGCCAGGGAGTAGTCATGCAGTAGAGATCGTGAGGAGGTAAATGATTGAGGTTGGAGAACCGTTGACACTTGTCGCAGCTTCGGACAAAGTGGATACAGTCTGCCTCCATGGAGATCCAGTAGTAGCCCATCCGAAGAATGATTTGCATCAGGGCTCTGGCGTTCATGTGGGGGCCGCAAGCCCCGTTGTGGACTTCGTTCATGAGCTCACTTGCTTTTTCCTGGCTGATGCAGCGTAGGAGCAATCCTTGGTAGCATTTTTTGTATAGCATGTCCCCAAGGATGACAAAGTGAGAGGCGAGGCGTTTTAGGGCCATGATGCTCTTGGCTTTGACTCCTTCCCTGCGTTGACCTTCCTTGCTCATGAAGGCGGTTTCCCCGTTTTTGAGGTATTGGAAGACTTGGTTGTTATGCAATGCTGATGAGGAGGCCTCCGACTTGCGTCTCTTTGGCTCTTCAGTAGTTCTCCAAGTTTACTTTGATAAAAACCTTTCTCGGCAGCTTGGGCCCGATTTTTCTCTCGTTTGACAATATGCTTAAATGTTGGTTTAATGCATTCGTTCAATTAATGTGTCTGCTTCTTTGTTAGATGAATTGTTATTAACTGTTTGTGTGTTAGTTAATTTATCAGTTGTTAAAGATGCAATGAGAGGATACTCGGAAAGATCGAAGCATTCAATAAGAGCATACGGGAATACATTATTGGCAATGAGTTCGTAATCTTCTGGTGTGAGGCCATCAGATGACTCGAGAGACTCGAATTCAAAGATAATGGACTCAGGATGGGCTTTGACACTGGACTCTAGGACGCGAGGGGTCAGACCAAGTTGTTCGATCATGTCCTTTTTGCTGGCGGTGGGTCCGGAGAAGGTGGCCCAATTATTGAGTGGCAATGAGCTTGATAGGAGGTGGGGGTTGAAAGGCTTTGTGCTGCCGTTCCCGATCATGGCTACCATAGAGTTATCAGAAACAAAATCGATTAGGTCTGGCACCTCGATTTCTTCACTGAAGAGCTGGTGGAGCAGGGGCTCGTTCCAAGCATCGTCTGCGGAGTCTTCCGCTCTTGTCTTGGGCATTGCTAGCTCGAATGCAGACTCGTCCCGCTTGTTGGGGCAGGGTATTGACAGAGAGTTTTTTGAGTTCCTCTGCCAAAGAGGGGGTTTTCCCAAACCATAATTCTTTGTGAATAGTGGTGGTCGTGGGTCCCGGAAGAGTTGGCGCATCGAGAAATGCTCTTCTGACGGGATTTGCCTTGAGGCCTCTGAATCTTGCCAGGTTCCGCTGGAGCTTATCCATGGTTGTCGGCCAGCTTTGTTGGGCATTGATCAGCTCTATTCCCTTTTCTGTGTCTTCGTTCAAACTGCCGGCTTTCTTTGTGAAGTACCTGGTCATGTCGAAGCTGTAAGGGCGGAGATCGAAGATTGCGTGCAAGCCTCTTTTGCTATTGGCGGAGTGTTTTCGCGTAGCTTTTCTATCTTCCGCCGCGTCTTCGGGAGTAGGAATGTATCCCAGGCCATGGAGGGTATTCTGTTCTTTGATCTCGACAATTTGTTGGGTACCTTGATGGCGTTTTCCCAAACCAAGCCCCGGGATGTAGTTCATGCGCTTCATCATTTTCATCGGGGGAGGGATCTGGTCCCAAATCAAAGGCAGGTCTATGTGGCACACCTGGGCCTTTGGGCTTTCGATGGTGAACCCTGTCAGCATCATGCCGTCATTGTCGTGTTTGATCTCCAAGACCGGGACACCGTTTGTGTCGGTCCCTTCGGTGGTTATGCTATCACCGTAGATGATGGTAAGGTCTGTTCCTTGGACGAACTTGACGCACTGATGGAGGGTGGATGCCACCCCATTGATCTGGTGTAGCCAAGGGCATCCCAAGATGGCAGTGAATGTGATCGGGATGTCGATGACTTGGAAGTCGATCGGGACCATCTGCTTTCCGAACCACAGGTTCAGGGTGGCTATTCCCAAGACTGAGCGAGATGTTGAGTCGTATGCTTTGATGGTCTGAGTTGAAGGTTTCAGATCAGTGGTCTTGATCCCTAGCAGATCCATCATTTTGGATGGAAGAACGTTCATGGCTGATCCCCCATCTACCAAGACCTGAGGGAGGCGACGCTCGTCAAGTTGAACTGTTATGTAGAGAGGCTCATTGTGGTCAGCCCCAAATTTTGGGAGGTCAAGCTCCGTGAACGTGATGATGTTGCTGTAATGAATGTTGCCGATCATCTGAACCGCTTCATCTGGTGTCACGGTGATGGGTACCATGGTCTGGGCCAGGCTTTCCTCCAACTTGAGTTTGTGCGGGTAAGAGGAAGTGAGTAAGGACCAAAGTGAGATGCTAGCCTGAGTACGCTTGAGCTGAGTTAAGACATGATCTTCAGCCTTCGGGTCAAGGGTTTCGGCTTCTTTGGCGTAGGGCCCCTTTTCAGTTCTAGGCTCAGGCAAGGCTGGCCTTTTGTCTGCCCGTGGAGGATTCGTCGGGATTTGACCGGAACGTGTCAGTACGTTCACCTCTGGCTTGGCTGCTTTACTTGTCTCTCCTATTTCTGTAATGAGAGGGCCTTGGTTGGCGTAGGGCCATACTGCGCATTTCAGTTCGTTTATCGTCATTGCTTTTGTTGTAGCGTCAACAGTGGCTTTGAGATCTTCCCAGGACAGGGGTTGAGGTATCTGGACCCTCGGGTCGTTGGTGGCGGTGCGGAGCTCGTCCCAACTGATCATGGAGCAGACGTTGTCGTGGCCTTGTGCAGAGCTAGGCTGAGGAGATTTGCGGGAGTAGATGACGTAGTAGTCAAACTTTACTGATGGTTCTCCAAGGATTCCGACTGTGGGGTCGTCGGATTCGTATCTCTTCTTCAGTTTTTGTTGAGAAGAGGGTTTCTTCTTTCTTCGAGGGCGATCCTCGTTCATTTCATCTTGGAATTCCATTTCCAGACAAGTGGTGCAATCGCAGACGTCCCACCAGATGTGTTCGTTGTTCGGCGGTGGTATCGGGACCTCAGGATGTTGACCGGACACGTCTTCCCCCTAGGGGTCTTGTGGCTTTATGTCGTAGCTGTATGGCTCGTACGAGGGCAACAGGTTGACTTCTGGGAGACAATGAGAGACGTTAAGAGCTGCGGGAGCGGGTATTTCTTTGGGAGTCCCGAGTGATCGGGGAATGGCTAACGTTCCGAAGTGGTGCATGGCACCTTCGATCCAGGCTTGCTGTTCGCCTTGGCGTTTCTCAAGAGCCATGAGGACTTGCCAAACTTCCTCCATTGTTGGGAGATTTCCCGGGGGTAAGGTCCCGTTTTCCTCGCTGTTATCCACCGACTTGGCCATGGGGAGTTGACGGACTGCCCTAGTGGCTGTGCTGGTAAGAATGTTAGACCTTGCGGCTTTGACACTGGGAGAATAGTTCCCGGGTACTCTCGATCACTCTCGGTTCACTGGAGGGGGTGACGGGTAAGGTTTAGACACGGGAAGGCCTTTCGGGATAAAAGGGGGGAAAGCTCACGTGACATGCGGTTTTCGCTTTTATTTATTTATATATATTTTTTTGTTGTTTTAATTTACTTAAAACAGTGTTTTCTCAGAATCCTAGGTAGGTTGGAAAAGATTGCTCTTCTTTTTCGCAACTATGCTAGATCCTGGGTCAGTGGAGACCATCTGTGCGGCTATAAGCCCCTCGTTTTGCACCTGTATTTCGACATCCTGGGGTGGACATCCCCAGGCGAGGGTCCTATAGGGCAAGCGGTTTCCACCGGCCTAAAAGAAAAATCGAACCTAAGGACCGAGCCTGTCATGTTCGTTTTAATGCGTTAGCCATGTGAATAGTGAGCCGAGCCGACACCTGAGTCAAGATCGGGTCAAGAGTTCGACATGACCTCTCTTTACCTTGCTTGCGCAAGGGATCTGGGATGTTAGGCATTGGCTGGGTCATATCGTCATGGCTGACGTATTAAAGGCTTGATGACGTGGTGTCATGTAGGCATGGATGTATATCCGGGACGGAACATCGTCTGGGTGTAGCTTCGGAAATCAAGATCAGGTCAAGATTTTAGCATGACCTTTCATCGTTTTGCTTGCGCAAGGGATCTTGAGTTCCGAGCTTTGACTCAGAAAATGGCCGGCATGGGATATGTATCCAGGCTGTATGACACGGACTGGGTAAAAACCAACCGAGTCTGGATAGAGTGTGACTCAAGCGTGCATGGTTGACACTGGCTAGGATGGGATGTTTGGAATGATCCCGTGCGCGTCCGAGAGGCGTAGGAAGGCCAAACGAACTGCAACTAAGACCACCCCGGGTTGAGGGTTGTAGTGTGCAGTGTATCCGAGGCAGCAGTGCGCGTAGCGTGCGGTGTACCGAGGCAGCAGTGCGAGTAGCGTGCGGTATACCGAGGCAGCAGTGCGAGTAGTGTGCGGTCTCTAAAATTCTTTTTCTGAGTAAAACAGAAGTTTTTTGAAGAATTTTAAATGTATGTACACAGATGTATATTGATGCATTTTTTTGTATTTTTATTATTATTTTTTTTGTAAAAAAAAATAAAAAAGTAAAGCACATGCACACACACACAACAGTTAAAGAAAGGGGTAAAATGAAAGTTTGACCCTCATCATCATTTTAAAAAATCTTTTGTTTTGTTTAAAAGTTTTTTTTTAAACAATATGTCCCCAGCGGAGTCGCCAACTGAAATTACCCGGATTCGAGAGGCAGAGCGATCGCGCCCCGGCATCTGGCATTTTCGTTGCGTTTGGGAGGTGTCTCGCTGTGTTTTGCTTTGTAGAGTCGCCACGCCGTTTTGATTAAGCCCAAAACATTGAGAAAAGGCATCAGTTTAAAAATAAACTGTTTTTGTGTGATGAGATTTTTGAGTTCGGAGGTCAGGTTACTCCTCGGGAAGAGAATATTAGAATATTAGAGCTCACTCGAGTCGCCTCGTAAAAACGAGTCTTTCGACACCCCTTCTTTCTTTAAATGTTGTGTGTGTGTGTGTGTGCTTTTAAAAATGCATGTTGTGTCGGATGTCTACATTGTACACTGCTTATTGAAATGTATTGAAATAGTGTAGGAAGGAAGCCTTACCAATGTTGGTTCGTGCCTGTCTTCCGCTGGAGAATATTGTTTGAGGATGGAATAGTGTTCCGGGACGGACCGGGATTACTTCGGGATGTGCCGGTTGTCTGCGGACAGAGCTTCGGCGTGCCTCGAGATTGTCAAGTGTGCACTCAGGCAGAGTTTCGGCGTGCGTTGGGATCGCAGGGATCGTTGGTTGGATTCGGGCAGAGGTTCGGCGTGCGTCGGGATCGTCGGTTGCGTTCGGGCAGAGTTTCGGCGTACGTCCGAGTTGCCGGTTTGACTCGAAAAGAGCCGGGACGCCTCGGGAAAGACCAGGCAAGGCCTCGAAGTACCACGAGGGTCCTCAGAGTACCTCGAGAGTGCCTCGGGGTAGCGCGAGAGCGTCTCAAAAGCGCTCGGAAGGGCTTCAGAGCACCACAAGGGATCTCGGAAGGCCTCGAAAGGAACCGAAAGGGGCCGGGAGTGCCTCAGAAGTACTTAGAGAGAGAGCCAGAAGGCTTAGGGAGAGAGTAGAAGAGGATGGTGTGTGAAATGAGGGAGGGGGAGCCCTCTATTTATAGTGTTAGAAAAAATGCAAGAAGGTCCGTATGGACCTCCTAGGTAATATAAAGTTTTGGTTTTCCTAGATTTAGGGGAATCTCGTGGACTTTAGAGGGATTTAGTAATTATGAGAGTTGGTAGCAAGAAGGTCCGTACGGAACATTTAGCATGCAAAGAGTTCCGTACGGACCTTCCCTGCTTTTCCAATTTCTGCATAATTTCCAAAGAGTCCTTTTGTATTTTTTGGTCCCAGAAAGGCCCCCCCTTGGTTTGGTTGGTGGTTTTTTGGGCCTTTGAGGGTTTTTGAAGGGTTTTGAGGGTTTTTCGAGACTACATTTGAGTGATTCTGCGGTGTTTCCCAGATGCTCGAAAGAGGGTGATCTAGATTGGGGTACTTACAATGGTTGCGGTCCCCATACAGCTCGGAGCTAATGCAGTCAGAGTGTTAGTGGCATTTGCCATGGTGAGTAGGTTTGTAAGATATAAGCCATGCATGCATGTGTTCAGAAGGTTTTTCAAGGTGGTGATGAATGACAAGACTTGGGGAATCAGCACTTCAGCTAGGCCTAAGGCCCCAAAGCTCTTTGCAAACTTGCCCGACAAGGTCTCGAGCTGGAATAGCCATTTAATTCTAGCGGAGATTAGGAAGGGATGGGAGTTCCCCTTGCCTAAAGAGGACTCCGAGCCAATGAAGGAGGATGAGTACTGGGTCCCCGAGTGGAGTGAGGAGCTATATCCCAGGTTGGCATTGGTTGCTCGTACGAGCACAATTAGCTGGGCCACCCTAAAGTCGAGCAAAGACTACTACATCCAGGTTGGGATGATGATGGGTGGAGATGGAGGAGTGGCCCCTTTAGTTCCAATAATAAGGAGCCTTAGGTATCCCAATTGGGTAATTCTTGAGAGGGAGAGGTTTGCGACCCAATGCCATTACTGCAAAAGGAGCCCGAACCACTGCAAGAACCTATTCCACTATGGCGGTTAAGTACTTGTATTTACTGTCTTTGTTTGTTTGTGTCTTTACTTGTCAATTTGCTACTGAATTTCTTCTTTTGTCTTGTTCAGTTCTTACTGTAGCCCAAGAATCTCAGATAGACAAGATAGTGGATCTTAGTGATCGCAGGAGGAGCAAGAAGGAACATGGGAGAGCCAACGCTCGGGCTAGCAGAAAGAGTAAAGCTATAGCTAGGAATAGACTGCTCCCAAAGTTAGGAGTGGGTATGGTGCCTATTGATGGCACTGAGTAGGTACAACCTGTAGAGCCGCAGGTTCAAGTTGAGGCCCCTAGGTCGAAAGGGGAGGCAAGTATGTAAGTGGAGCAAGGGTCGGACTCTGTCCTTCCACATGGGTCCACAGGACGGAGCCACCACAAGAATTTTCCAACTTGGAGCCCGAGCCTATAGAGCTCGATGATGTTGAGAATAACCTAACCTTTAACTGGACCAGAAAAAGGTCACGGGTTGAAGTGGTTTCCGATAAGGACGGCGGGCTCCACCTCTAGTCTTCCCTCTACTTAAGCTCCCCCTACCAGGAGTACCGACGAGATATAGACTTTGGTAGGGAAGTTAAGTGATGTCCCTCCTCTCATTGGGGTCAATTCTCTAAGTCGTCAGTATACCGAGCTGGGACTGGGACAGGTAATAGTAAGGTGGGCGGTCGACAGAGATTTGCTCCCGTCTTTGATGAGGAGGGACTCACTCCGGAGGAGTTCAGCATCGTTCTGGTCTGCTTGCTTCCTAGGTAATACTTAAGATCTTTCACTTACTTTTCCACCTGCTTTATATGCCACCAAACTGATCGCCTTGTTTTTGTCTTACAATCATTGGCTTTGGTCGAGCAAGCTAAGTGTAGCTGGAGAGTTTCCCTGGAGAAGGAGCAGATCGCCTCGGCCAATTACTCTAGGAAAGCTAGGGAGACTGTTGAGCTGAGGCAGAAGCTGAAAGAGGTGGACTCCCAATGCTTAGAACTTCAGACTGCTCATTTCAACACAGAGAAGGAGCGGTATGAAGCTTAAGATGCCCTTAAGGTACTCCAAAAATAGGTGGATTCATGGGCCCAGACTGGAGATGGCCAATTCGGGCCTTAGCCCACGAATGGCCCGCCAAGCCCGTTGCCCGTAATCCGTTTGGCCCGAGTCTGTGTACCCGTGGGCTGACCCACCTCTCAGCCTGCATGAGTCACAAAACATGCTTGGATCCTCATTTAATTTATTTTTTAAAAAGGAATATATGCTATTTATTAACAAATGAAAATTAATTAAACTAAATTGTTTTCTAAAAGGTATAAACTATTATTTTGTTATACTAACTCTTATTATATGTATAAAATAGCTAATTTTCTTTAGGGTTTATTACAAAAAACTCACTAAAAAAGATGGCATTTACAAAAAAAACACATGATGAAAAATTACAAAAAACTACTTTTTTTTCTTTTTTTTTACAAAAAACTTTTTTTTTGGCTTTTTTTTAATCAGTTTTGGTCAAACAACTGATAATTTCAGTTATCAGTTGTTCAAACAAGTGATAATTTCAGTTATCAGTTGTTTACAACTGATAACTGAAATTATCAATTGTTTGAAGAGTAATTTGTGTTTCAAACAATTGATAATTTCAGTTATCAGTTGTAAACAAGTGATAACTGAAATTATCAGTTGTTTGAACAACTGATAACTGAAATTATCAGTTGTTTGACCAAAACTGATAAAAAAAAATCAATTTTTTTTTTGTAATTTCGAACTTATGTGTTTTTTTTTTTGTAATTTCCATCTTTCTAAAGTAGTTTTTTGTAAATGCTTCTTTTCTTAAAACTAAGTGACTTTATATTTAACAAAATAGCTTATTAGATACTTAATCATTTTTTGTTTTATTTTTTATTTTTCCAAGATTTTTCTGATTTTTTTAAAAAAGAGGTTGAAACCCGTTTAGCCCGTGGATCGTTTGATCCGGCCCAAACGGGTGGGCTTGGATCCAAGATTTAGGACGGGACGAGCCGGGCTGGCCCATTTAATCAAACGGACGAATCAAGCTTTAACCTGTTTCTCCCACGTGTTTATGTTCAACGGGCCAAGCCGGGCTACCCTTTGGCCATCTCCAGCCCAGACCAAGGCCTACTTGGAGGAGGAGGTCGCCCTAACTAAGCTGGAGGGGCAGCTTGGGCAGCTGTCTGAGTTGGTCCAGGACTGCAATAATCGAATTGCCAAGCTGGGTAAGGACCAACAGGCCGCTAGGCTCAATTGGTAGGAAGAGGCCAAGGCTAGGGAGGAGGCTGCTGTTGAAAAGTTTAAAGCTAGTGATGAGAGTTATTATATCATAGTGTCTTGGGCAAGAGACTTCTATGATGTTGGACGCCAACACATGGCTCGCCGGGCCATAGTCGATCCTTCTGTTGACATAAGTGTTGACAAGTTAGCTTAATGGCCTTTCGAAGATCGCTATGATGAGTTAGCCCGCTCTGGCCACTCCTTAGTCCCCCATAATGCCAATGACTTGGTCGTGATAGCCAAGCAAGATGAAGAGGAAGGACTTGAGCCTTGGTTCGCTCCAGTTGTTGAGTCGAGGAACTTCTATGCCATTATTCAGGAGCTAACAGAGGCCGATAAAGCCGAAGAGGAGAGAAAGGTCACCCAAGACCAAGTTTTTGAGGAGGCCGAGCAACAGCATCAGCATGACTGATTTTTTCTTTTTATTTTTTGTAATGAACAAGTTTCAAACAATTTTTTGTGATTGACCGGGAGTTTTCCCGGTCAATCGCAAAGGCCCAACGAGCATGTTAATGAGGTAATAACTAGGAGCGAGAAAGAGCTAATAGATCCCCCTCCTAAGGAAATTATCACACCTAATGAGGAGAATGTTAGTCCAACCCCACCGATGGTTGAGACTAATGAAGAGGTTGAAAAGGGGACAAAATGCCCTAAGATTTCTAGAAATTTTGACCCGCCAATACCATACCCTCAAAGGTTAGTAAAGGCTAAACTTGACAAACAATTTGCAAATTTTTTAGAAATCTTAAAGTCTATTTACATCAACATACCTTTTACCAATGCTTTACAACAAATGCCCTCCCTCTTACACTATGTTCTTAAAATATATTCTTTCAAATAAGAGGAAACTTGAGGAGAGTGAGACTGTCGCTTTGACGGAGGAAGTAAGTGCCATTTTTCAAAGAAAACTTCCTTCTAAACTAAAAGATCCCTGCACTTTCTCTATTCCATGCAACATAGGTAAATACAATGTTGATAATGCTATATTAGATCTTGGGGCAAGTACGAGCCTCATTCCGCTTTCGATAAGTGAGAAACTAGGTTTGGGGGAGATGAAACCCACCACTATTTTTCTCCAACTAGTGGATCACTCCATTAAATACCTCGTGGGTATTATGAAGGATGGTCCTTCTCGAATAGAGAAATTAATCATCCTTGTCGATTTTGTAGTTCTTGAGATGGAGGAAGATCACCAAATTCTGGTCATTTTAGGAAGACCTTTTCTTGCCACCGCTGTTGCAATAATAGATGTAAAGAATGGTACTCTTTCTCTAAATGTTGGAAATAAGAAAGTTGAATTTAATGTGCAAAACTTAAATCTCGAGAAACCGTGCCATGAAGTTGACACCCTTAAAAATGATAGCAAAAAAGGTGAAGAATAACAATCCAAGGACTCAACGATAACAAATAAAAAGCCCTTAGATCATAGTGATATAAAAAGTGTGCACCCTAAGCAACATATTAAGGTTGAAAAATCAAAGGGTAGGGTATTTAAGAAGAAAAGCACACTGGGATGGCACATATGCATCGACCATAGAGACTCAATCACACCAAGGGGCATGAAATAGCGAGTTGTTAAGGACAATAGACCATCACAATACCGTTCATCACCCATTTTAATTGAAAGAGAGGGGTCTAACTAATGACTTTAAACAAGCATCATCGGAATGATAAACCGATGGATTATATCTTTTACCATTTCTAGTATATATTATTATTATTATTTTATTAATCTTTGTTTTTACCATTCTCCCCAAAACGCTCTCGTCTTCTTCACACTCTCTCTCTCTAAACCCCCGAGCTCTGAAAACCACCACCGCCTCAGTAAGTTAATTTCTCTAACCCCCGTTTTAATTTTGTTGTTACTTTATTTCGGGAACATTGAGGATAATATTTGTCTCAAGTGTGTGTGTGGGGGGGGGGGAAATATCCGTATCACTTTTTCTTAGTTGAATTACATATTATTGCATGATAATCTAGTTTCTCATATCTTCTTTATGTATACATTAGTTAGTTGCATGTTAAATTAGAGCATTTTTTTTTTCAAAAAAAAAATAATAATAAAAAATTCCTGATGGATAAAATTTCCTTGCAAGTGTACAAGTTACTGAAGTAGCAATATACAAAAGTAAGGGTCAAACCACAGAGATTTATGTGTTGAACAAATTGATTTAATTAGTGTAAAAAAATAACAAAGGAAAAGGGGGTTTTGATTGATTGAACTATTAAACTAAGAAAGCAAAATAAATAAATTAAAGATAATAAGAGACAAGGGATTCATGGATTGGAGATCATAAAAATTATCACTTTATGATTTTTATTTCATGTAAAAATAATTCAATCTCATTCTTGGGCTCGTTCACAAAAATCTAGGGTTAAGATGTTCATATATTCCGGTAGGTCAATAAGAACATTGGAACCCTAATAACTCTATCTCGTTTATATATTCCGGTAGGTCAATATAAACATTCAAGAATTTCAATTAAAAACTTAAGAACAATGGAACCTAGATTCGTTTGATTTCCGGTAGGTCCTCAATTGAATCTATTCTTCTCAACAATGGTCAAATTACAAATCATCCACGCAAGTGCAATAATTCATACCCAAATAAATTCAAGAGGCCAAAGGTATTCCGCAAGGTCAACACAATTGATCTCAAGAACAATAATTAAAATCGTTGAGAAGAACAAGAACGAAAGAGATAGGAAGAATTAAAACCTTAGCATAAAGATCAAATTGTTACTCACCTCAATCCAAGAATCAAATAAATTAGCCTTGAATGGCCATTAAAATAAATTAACCTTGAATAAAATAAAAACCTAAACTATGATAAAAGGGAAGAAAATATAGAGAGAGAATGATAAAAAAATCCAAGATTAAAAAGATTAAAAAGATCAAAAGATGATCAAAAACTAGTCTAGAATTCTTTTTATAGGAGGAGGGAGGTGAAAATCCTTTTTGAAAACAAATTCTGGTCAAAATCCTAGTCAATATAGAAAATCTCCCGAAATTCGTTGCTGATTATGTGAAAATCTATTGCTGATTCGTTTTTATTATTTGTGACGGAATTAAATCCGTTGCAAAACATTGGTGGGCGGTCGCCCATAATGCCCTGCGTGGCCGCCCATGTGCACAGTAAGTTTCTCGCCCAGAACTCTTGCTTCAGCGGCCGCCCAAAATATCTTCAGCGACCGCCCAAGCTGCCATGGCCCTATTTCAGCAATGCCTTGGCCCATTTTTCCTTTTTGCCTTGGCCCCATTCCAGCCATGCCTTGGCCCTTGTAGTTTTGTCCCCTTTTTTATTCGGTTCGTCTCGCAATTGCACAGTTGCACTTTAATCACTATAATTTCAAGTCTTGCATTTTAGTCCTTGACCTTTATATTTTCACTTTGGCCCATGAATTTTATAAAATCAAATTCCTCCAACTTTTCCATATTTCTAGTTTAGTTCCTGAATTTCCAAGATTTACATTTTGGTCCTTGAACTTTCAAAGTACGCTTTTTCTTCTCTTTTTCTGCATTGTTGCACATCAACCCCTGAACTATCAAAACACTAACAAAATATATTAAATTCTCAAGGTTTCGAGCATCAAATAAGCTAGAAAATATATTTTTTGGATGGGTAAAACCTCATCCATCAAATACCCCCAAACTTATCTTTTGCTCGTCCTCGAGTAAAACAAAACTAAAACAAAAATAAAATTAATTAACTAAAAAAACAAATCAAAATATTTTTGGGATTGTTCTATTCATATAATAGGCCGTTAGCACAACAAGTCTCAGATCTTTCCAACACACATAATCTACAAGAATTATCATGAAGATGGGACTATAATTACATGGATGCATCTAACTTACAATTCTCCACCACATAATGAAAGATGAATGAAATATGGGAGATCATTGTCACCAAAGTAAGATATTTTATAGGGTCACTAACCACATGCTCTAAATCAATGATAATAAGATGAAATTTCTGCACAAGGGACACTCATATGCATGTTTAAACAAAACTGTCAACCCGGCTACTCTTTAGGGATCAAATATAGCTTAACGGCTTGTAATGTTTCGCGATAAACGCGGGCTAGGTTCACGGTTACAAAAGAAGGTAAGGACATACGAAGTCAAGCAAGTGAAACTAAGAAGTCTTCATCATACATCATTACTTTAAAATTTATCACTCCGCTCCATGTCAACCCATTGATTTAACCCCCAAACTTATAATTTTGCACACTTCACCCTTGGGGTTGATCACCTGTCTTTCCTTTTCGATCACTTTCCACTTCAACATTAGAGAGGGCTCGACTCCTTTTTTTTTCAACTTTCTTTTCTTTTCTTTTTTTTCTTTTCTTTCCTTTCTCTTTTTTTTTTTTTTAACTTTTTTTTTCATTTTTTTTCTTTTCTTTGCACAAATATATCACGAAAAATGTGCATTCAATACTTTTACTCGAGCCCCTCTTTTCTTTCAATACAATTCATAACCCTTTTCTTTCTTTTCATGACCACTTTCCACTCAACCCTTGATTTTCAAATCCCCGCGATTCTCATTCATTCCCTAGTTTCACTTTCTTGAAAAGGTGTGAAAAATAGTGTATAAGTTAAGAGGGTAGGATAATGAGAGTACAAAAGAAGGCGAATTGTGGTCTAAGATAACCTCCAACTTTGTGAGAGATTCCATTCTTTTTCAAGCTCAAAAGGGGTTTTAGCAGAAATTATTATATAAGTGACAAGAAAGTTAAAGGCTCACAAATAGGGTTCAAAGAAAATAGCCACATATCACTTCCCGAATAGCCTAATTGATGTGTTATTGACAGTCATGCAAACATGTTCTAGGGACCCCGAGAATGCCAAAGCGATCCTATAAAGGTCTCCTAAATTGGTAACAATGATCAAGAAAAATAATATGGAAGTGAAAGGTGGAGAAATCATACTTTACATGTTTCAATGCAATTATATCCCCATATTGACAATAATGCTCAAGATTTTAAAATTAAATCACCCTCAAATCATCATGGACTCTTGCCAACGTCCCAAAATATGAAAAGAACAAAAAAATTTTAAAATTTTCTATTTTTTTGGAGGGTGACACTATATACACTCCCCTATAAACCCACAAACTCGGAGAGATATCTACCCCCAAACTCAAAATATGCTATGTCCTCATAGCGAAGAGAACAAAAACATGCCTCGGGTTCAAAGGACGATATGACACAACAAAACGAATAAATAAAGCAAATAAAAATGTACCTACTTGGGTTGCCTCCCAATAAGCGCATTTGGTTAAGGTTGTTAGCCCGACCGTTGCTCACGTTTGGACTTCACTTTTTGTCCTTTGGCCCATTTCATGGTTTCGCGGGTCCTTATTTTCAATTCATGCCCTATATATTCCTCGAGCTTCGATATTGTTATGTGCCCAAGGGGATTTTTGACGTTTCAGCTTTTTGGGATTCTTCTCTTTCAATCCTTCGTCACTTTCTTCACCCTCAAAAATAGGGGGAGGTACAAGAATGATGGAGAAAAAATCTTTCACACTTTCAATGGGATGGAGAAGGTCTTTGTTGAGACATTGTTCGTCAATTTGGTCGGGCCCAACCTCATCAACATTAACGCCCTCATCATCTTTTAGTTTCTCGTCCACCCCATCTTCTTCACAATCAACATCTTCATCAACAACCACAACATCACTAGCAGGAGACGGAGAGAGAATCGATAGTTCGTCACTAATGGAAGCGTCCTCCCATTCATAACGTTCAAGTTGGATAGGACTAGTATCTCGCTTATAACCCCTCAAGGCCTCTACTAGTGTAGTGACTTGTGCTTCCAACCTACTTATGGCTGCACCAAATTGTTGTTTTTGTTGACGATTTTCCTCCCTCAAACTTGTCAGAGCCTCTTCCCATGATCATTTTTTAGGTTGCGATGGATCATAATAATGTGGCTCATAATTGTTCCATGCCCGGCTTGAGTGGTTTCCTCTCCATTGTGTATAACAATTGGGGGAATAATCATATTGTTGTTGCCATGGGTGGAACGAACTCTTTTCTTGCATCTGTGGAGAATACTCATGAAAATATGTCCTAGACGGACAATCATTAGTAGCATGAGAGTATAATCCACAACAGGAACATGCATCTTGTATTATATTGGCACTAGGCGAAGCACTTTTCGCATTGAACAAAGCAATTAATTGTTTTACTTGCCCGACCAACTTCTCATTAGAATGTGATTCATGCATGACCTTTGGTTTTTAAACAACTAGAAAAATAAAGGAAAAAATAATACAAGAAAATTATTTACACTAAAAAAAAACTAATAAAAGAAAATATTTTCAATACACTAAAAAAATTTACTTGTTCAAATCACAACAAATCCCCGACAACGGTGCCAAAAACTTGATGGATAAAAATCCTCTTGTAATAAATTTTCTTGCAAGTGTACAAGTTACCGAAGTAGCAATATACAAAAGTAAGGATCGAACCACAGAGATTTGTGTGTTGAACAAATTGATTTAATTAGTGTAAAAAAATAACAAAGGAAAAGGGGGTTTTGATTGATTGAACTATTAAACTACGAAAGCAAAATAAATAAATTAAAGATAATAAGAGACAAGAGATTCATGGATTGGGGATCATAACAATTATGACTTTATGCTTTTTTTTTCATGTAAAAATAATTCAATCTCATTCTTGGGTTCGTTCACAAAAACCTAGGGTTAAGATGTTTATATATTCCGGTAGGTCAATAAGAACATTAGAACCCTAATAACTCTATCTCGTTTATATATTCCGTTAGGTCAATATAAACATTCAAGAATTTCAATTAAAAACTTAAGAACAATGGAACCTAGATTCGTTTGATTTCCGGTAGGTCCTCAATTGAATCTATTCTTCTCAACAATGATCAAATTACAAATCATCCACGCAAGTGCAATAATTCATACCCAAATAAATTCAAGAGGTCAAAGGTATTCCACAAGGTCAACACAATTGATCTCAAGAACAATAATTAAAACCGTTGAGAAGAACAAGAACGAAAGAGATAAGAAGAATTAAAACCTTAGCATAAAGATCAAATTGTTACTCCCCTCAATCTAAAAATCAAATAAATTAGCTTTGAATGGCCATTAAAATAAATTAACCTTGAATAAAATCAAAATCTAAACTATGATAAAGGGGAAGAAAATATAGAGAGAGAATGATAAAAAATCCAAGATTAAAAAGATCAAAAGATGATCAAAAACTAGTCTAGGGTTCTTCTTATAGGAGGAGGGAGGTGAAAATCCTTTTTGGAAACAAATTCTGGTCAAAATCCTAGTCAAAATAGAAAATCTCTCGAAATCCGTTGCTGAATGTGTGAAAATCTGTTGCTGATTCGTTTTTATTATTTGTGACGGAATTAAATCCGTTGGAAAACATTGGTGGGCGGTCGCCCATAATGCCCTGCGTGGCCGCCCATGTGCACAGTAAGTTTCTCGGCCAGAACTCTTGCTTCAGCGGCCGCCCAAAATATCATCAGCGACCGCCCAAGTTGCCATGGCCCCATTTCAGCAATGCCTTGGCCATTTTTCCTTTTTGCCTTGGCCCTATTCCAGCCATGCCTTGGCCCTTGTTGTTTTGTCCCCTTTTTTATTCGGTTCGTCTCGCAATTGCACAGTTGCATTTTAATCACTATAATTTCAAGTTTTGCACTTTAGTCCTTGACCTTTATATTTTCACTTTGGCCCATGAATTTTATAAAATCAAATTCCTCCATCTTTTCCATATTTCCAGTTTAGTCCCTGAATTTCCAAGATTTACATTTTGGTCCTTGAACTTTCAAAGTACGCTTTTTCTCCTCTTTTTCTGCATTGTTGCACATCAATCCCTGAACTATCAAAACACTAACAAAATACATTAAATTCTCAAGGTTTCGAGCATCAAATAAGCTAGGAAATATATCTTTTGGATGGGTAAAACCACATCCATCAATTTCCCTATGATGATTTTATGATTCTTACTTACTAGTTACCTTAGTAAACTCATCCTTTATCCTTTTATTCATATTTTTATCATTTCAAAAATTTAGAAAAAGATCCTTAACGATGCATTAGAAAGTAGATAGAAAATCAATTAATATATGATTAATAGAGTTTACTAAAGTAAAGCATTGTTTTGATTAATGAAGCTTGCGCTTGAATATGATATATACACTTGTGAAAAATTTAGAAAGTTCTTTTTATAAAAATGCTCCATGGAGTATACACCGAGAGACTTTGATTTCAATTCATTTTAGGATACCGGGTTGTTGTGCACATCTTGAAATCACTACCTTCACTCTTTTCATCTTATCATTTCCATTATCAATGCTAATTGATGATTAATTCCGCTACGTATATCTTGTTTAGGTTATCCACTCAAAAATCTAAATGAATAAATCATTAAAAGATTGTGATGACCAAAAGCAAGGATATATTGTTCCACTATTATCTTTAAGGACTCATGTCATACATAATCATTATCCTTGGATTTTTCCACTATCATCCTTCGCTCCATTTTTTGATTCAATTTGCACATCAATATTATGGGTATTTTTGAAGTATGAATAAAGATTATTGTTCTTAATGTTACATTTCGAGCATAAAACACTTTTTCCACAAGGCACTCAAGGAGTGAAAGTTTTGATAATCCATTCTTATGATCCAAAAGTTCATTATTGATATATTTTGCTTTTGCTTGGTAAAGTCTAATTTATTCTATATTAACTCATAATTTTTTATCTATTCTCCAATTTCTTCCTAAAATACTTTTATTAAATCTCTTGGGTTATAAAAGGCATGAAATAATAGATAGAAGGTAATTTTTTAAGGTAACAACTTATAACACTTCTCTAAGGGGACCAACTCGTTTCTTTCTTTTCATATTCATCGTATTGCATTATTTCCCGTTTTCTATAATTTGATTTTAAACTTGCTTGGGGACAAGCAAGAGTTAATTGTGGGGGAGTTGATAAATGACTATTTTATAGACATTTATAGTTACGTAATTCCATCATTTAACATATTTTAGTTCATTTTAAGTTATATTTAGTTTATTTTATCATATTTTATGTGGATATTATGCTTGGGGTGTTTTTGTGGTAGATTCATGATTTCAGGAGCAAAATTGGAGCAAATTTGGTATGGGACATGGTTCGTGGTGATTTGGAACATCTAGCATGAAAGGAGGTCAAAGAATAGCAATCCGGGTTGGCTCGGTCGCGCAGAAAAATTGGCACGACCGTGCAGATCATGCTGAGGCTGAAAGACAGTTTTTCATTTGGTACGACCGTGCCAAATTATAACGCATGACCGCGCCAAGACAAAAAGCTGCAAATTTTCTTGGTGACTTTTGGAGGAAGGGCCACAACTTTTGGCTTAAATGCCTATATAAAGACATTGTATTCATCATTTTTAGATATTCAGAAACTGTTGTAAACATACTCTAATACAATTAGCAACCCATATTATTTTGAGATTTGTAAGATCTATCGAGTGTTCTTAAGATATTTTGAGAGTGAAAAAAGAAAGCAATTGAAGGTTTATTTCCAGCCATTATTATTTGAATAAGCATCTCTTTCTCTTCCTATTATTTATGTCTTATTCTTTTTTATTTGTCATGATATTCATCATGGTTAGTGAGTAATACCCCAATTTTTCGGGGTTGGAAACTCGACTTCATGTGTTTATCTTATTAATCATGCTTCTGTTCCTCTTCTCATCTCTTAATCAATTTTCTTCATATCATTATTGAACGCCTACGAATATGAAGACGTCCATATTTGTATGAATCCTAGTTAATCAAGAGATGGACTTAGCCGTGAATCTTGATTAACGGAACCATATGAAGTAAACTAGGCACTATTAATCACGAGAGTAGATTAATTGCCTTGGGATGATCCTTTAGTGAAAAATACGTGAATTTAATATAAACATAATGGGTTTTAACTAATGTACGGAACCATTGAGAGAAAGGCCGTGTTAGTCTTAAAATACATGTGTTATCTTGCTTGATCGTGAGAAGGTAGCACGAACAGCGTATCATCCTTGATTTTTGATGAAACCTTTATACAAAGCATGATTATTTGTTGATCATTGCATGTTATTTGAATCCAATACCGGGAATATCTTCATTTTATAAAGTTCAATTCGAGTTATAGTAGTTTGTATTTCATTTCTAGATAAACAACACAACAATTATTCCCCCTACCATTTTCTACTTCATTATTTTTACATAAAACCAATTATTTTATATAGTAACTTTGTCTTCGTGGTATCGACCCGGATTTCCTTCACCTTTACTACATCTACACCGTTCACTTGTGGCATTGAAATAAGCCGTTAGTGACTGTTTTTTTGCGAACTCCAGCAATAGAGAACCTCTCCAAGAATTAGAATACTAAAATGAGGTTTGACAAGGATTAACTCAAAACACAATTCACAAATCTGGAGAACCTAAATAAGATCAAACAGATAAAGACAAATTAGTTTGTATGATGAACAATAAAAAGAAATGCAGAAATTAAAGAACACAATATTTGGAGTGGTTCAATCGTAAATGATCTACGTCCACTACCTAGATAGTTAGTCTTGGATTTTCTAAATGCTAGATTTTATATTAGTTGATGAGAGAGATTACAAGTATCAAACTCAAATCTAAAATCTTATCAATGAAAGCTAATCCTAGACTATAATCGATATATCTCAAATGATATAATCTATGTGATTAATCAAGTGAGGTGTGTGTGTGATAAACAAGATTCAAGGCTCTTTAAATCTGTATGATATAGAGCTCAAAAAATCTTGGTGTTACAAGGCTTGAATTTCTGGGCTGGAGATTTGTTCATGAAGGATGAAGGTTGAAGATGAAGATTCAAAGGAATTGGAAATTCTGGGAAATAATCTTCAAAGCTTCAAAGGACTCTTTTCTCAATTCACTCAAGCAATCTTCAAATGATGAAGAATGGGGTATTTATATCCAAGCACCAAAAAGTAGCCATTATGGTACAGCTATAGCAAGTACAGTGCTAGTGCAGTCTGATTGGTCCACGTGTCCACATTTGTACTTTTTGTTCAGAAGTTGCAGATAAGGCTAATCAGACCTCGACTGACTTTAAGGAACGAAGGACATCTGTCACCTTTTCAAAATCTTCTAGAATATGACCGTTAGTCACCTGATGTGATTTTGTGGTTGACTTAATATTGCTTACGTGGTCCAACAGTCAAAAGTGATCCAATTCTTGAAGTCTTCGATCATTGGATGCGGTTGGTGAAGTGCGGTTTAAAGAGTGCGGTTTCACCAACTAGGTTTCTCTTGCGGTCTTCAAAGTGCGGTTTCAAGATGAGAACTACACAAGCGGTTTGCATCGTGCGGTCTGCACTTGAACTGCGGTTTTGCAAGTTTTCAAAACCTCTTGACTTGAAACCTCTTGTCCAATAAAATTTGTACCAGTCTTCAAGCCTAAATAAACCTATTCTATAAAATGGACTTGTACTAAAAAATTGAAGTCTAAGCTTCATTACATATGGGCCTAAAGTCCAGAAAATAGAGATGAGGTTATGGTATCAATCAAATTAAAGCTAAAGCTAGGAGGGTTAAAGTATGCATACCCAACAGTGCCCAAAATCATTCCACAAAAATTCAGTTTCAAAGCCTACAAGAAATTGACCAAAACACTATCAATACAGTAATCCGTGTACTATAGGAACTGATGCCTATATCCTATAAATTTATGTCCTTGTACATAGTTGATACATCAACAAAATACAATCTATCTTTTGCAACTGTATATTGTCTTCTATATTATCTTTATGATTGTGCTATGATTGGTAGATTCATGCGAAGTGAGATAGCAGCTGTAAGTTGATCGTTACATGTGTTTGCACTTGGTACGTCTCCTATAAATCTAACAAGTATGGCACAATAATTTTTCTTATGTTGTGAATAATATTCAGGCGATTCGGTCGAACCCTCTCTTTTGTTTATTGTTCTGGTACGCAATCTTCCTTGTTCTGTTTTTCTATTGACCAATAATAATGTTAATGTTGAATATGTAATTGTCTTTGATTAATTTATTTAGTGTAATGATATGCATATTTATATTCCAACAATATGTGCGCATGTAGTTATTGTCTAGAACTCATAATTATTGAACGAAATATAATTTTCTGATTAAATATTCCTAAAATAAGGGCACAATTAATTATCTTCTACTTATTCTCCCCATAAATTGGACAGTTACATATATATTAGGACTCGATTACTATAATCAAGGAAGTGATCAGCTATAATCATGAAAGATATATCTACCTAACTAAAAACTTCCTATATAAAGGGTCTTCCCCTTTCTTTCAAAGGGACGATTGATATACAATTCTACACCCTCTATACACTTTTCCTCCCACACCCTTACTGGAGGTATAATCATATATTGTTTATACACATACTGATTCTCACCCGCGCCCTAACGTTGTCTATTTTGCAGATCGTTCGTTCGTTTGTCCAGTAATTCAAATGTCGCGTTCCCGACTGATCAGGAAGCCCAGTATCACGCATTTATGAATCATCAGTTCAGTTTTATTGCCGGAAACAAAAACAAGGCAAACGACGAATGACGAATGATATATGATAACAATTTAGCCAACCAAAAAACCCATAGATTAAAATCTTAAAGTCTCACATGTTGCCCACAAAACTCCAAAAACCCCTCTGTAAGATTAAAACGTGACTAGTGGGGAAAACAGAGAAGGAGTGTCAATCAAACACTGCAGCCGAATCTGCCCCGCGGGAATCACACTGTAATCAGGAACAAGGGCAGGACAAGCACTCGACAAAGACCCACACTCAACCCGATTCGTAGGATGAGGAGCGATTGACTAAAAAGCTCACATCTCAGGAGAACGGTGAATGCCTAATGTCCAAGCTGCTAGCGAACGGCAATAGTGGGCACGGGAAACTCCCCACCCGCAACAATGGTCTTTGGCCTAAAGTTGGTCAAAACTCCATCCGTTACTAGGTGTACTCTTTACAATTGAGCAATTTAGGACCCTATGAAAGAAATTGAGTAGTTAGGATCGACAAGTGAACACAACAGAATTTGGTGTGAGTGCTGGTGTGATAGCACCAGCACTAGCACCAGTACTAAAGCAGCGGAAAAAACAGAATTTAAACAAAGTGAAACACAAATTTAAACACTCGTCTACAGCAATATGCTGTAGACAATAAAAATCTTCTCTTATTAAATTAAATATGAATCAGTTACACGAACTAGACTAAGAGAAGAACAAAATAACAAAATAACCAAAATAATCTCTCACACTTAGAACTCTTTGAATATATGAAACTTCAGCACTTTTGAGTCTAAAAACCGTGAACAAGAATGAGCCGAGCGGTCTTGATTTATAGTGAAAAAGGTCCTTGTTTGTAGGAGGTGATTTGTTTGAGAAGATCTTCCACAATTAGACTTCTACCTTCTTTATTCAACCAAGTCAATCCTTGTTTGAGAAGATCTTTCACAATTAGACTTCTATCTTCCTTATTCAACCAAGTCAATCATTTCTTATCATAGACTCTTTCCTTGTGTGAGAGTACCTACAAAGTAACCAAATATATACTACAAAATATTCAAGATTTGGTTAGTAGGTTAGTCAATAAAATAAAAACTAAATAAACTAAAGAGATATTTACAAATATATTCTAAAAATAATAAAAATACAAATTCTAATAATTAGAAATCATCTTTAATAAAATCGTATGGAAAACTCACAATTACACCATATTTTAGCATAGCAGTTATGCGCTGGATAAATTGAGATTGTCTATACAAAAATTGTGGAAATCTCATACATATGATTAGTTTCTTTGCTAATCAATTTCGTACATATGAGTGTCATAATATTTTCATTAAAAGCGTGACAAACTTTGAGGACCCTAAGGACCCTAACCAGGTTGACTGCTATGGTCTTATGCATCTAAAGTGGTGATGGCTAAACGGGTCGGTTCGTCGCGGACCAACCCGCAGGCAGGACGGGTTGAAGCCCGTCAGCCCGTCTGACGAAACGGGTCTAAACCCGGCCTGGCCCGTCCCATTATCCATGTCCAAGCCCGCCCGTTTGGCCCGGATCTGAAGATCCACGAGCCAAACGGATTTTCCTATTTTTTATTTATTTTTTTAAATTAAAAAAAATAAAAAGTAATTTAGTATTTAATAAGATATTTTTTAAAATATAAAATCACTTAGACACAAGAAAATTAGTTGTTTTATATATATAAAAAAGATAGAAACTAAACAAATGAAAGTATATAAAGAAAAGAGGGACAGACTACCCTTTATTTTTATTTTAATTTTTAAAATTTTTATTGACTAGGAAATAATATTTTAGAATTTTTTTATTACCGATATTTTTTACAAATAGGTATATAAAAAAAGATAATAAAAAAATTAAACAAATGAAAATATATAAAATAAAAGAGGGACGGACTACCCTTTATTTATTTTTATTTTTTATTAATTTTTATTGACTAGAAAATAATATTTTAGACTTTTTTTATTACTGATATTTTTTCAAAAAGGTATATAAAAAATATAGAAAAAAAACTAAATAATTTAAAGTATATAAAAGAAAAGAGGGACAAACTATCCTTTATTTATTTTTATTTTTTATTAAATTTTTATTGACTAGAAAATAATATTTTAGAATTTTTTTTTGTCACTCATATTTTTTTTTCAAATTGGTATATAAAAAAAGATAGAAAAAAACTAAACAATTTAAAGTATATAAAAGAATAGAGGGACGAACTATCCTTTATTTATTTTTATTTTTTATTAATTTTTTATTGGTTAGGAAATAATATATTAGACTTTTTTATTACTGATATTTTTTACAAATAGGTATATAAAAAGATAAAAAAAAAAAGCTAAACAAATGAATGTATATAAAAGAATATGAGGTAATAATGTAATCAATTAAATAATAGAAATTTTCGAATGAGTCTTCAAATGATACAATTTTAAATTACATTGTCTTAAAATAAAAAGTCTTCAAATCTTCGAATGAGTCTTCAAATCTTCACAGTAATTATGATCTTCAAATTTAACATAGTCTTGAAAATAAATGAGTCTTCAAATCTTCAAACTAATTATCGTCTTCAAATCTTCAAAGTCTTCAAAAAAAACTTTAGGTATTCAATATTGTTATTGCTTGAAAGTCTTTGAATTTGTTGAATTATTCTTCTTCTTCTAGCATCCTTCTCGCAAAAACTCCCTGTTGAGATTTTCTTCTTCGAGGCTTTCATAATCATCATCTTCAAGATCTCGAAATGTGCCTTATTTTCTCAAATCTGCGTCATCCCAATCCGCAAGATAAATCAATTTCTTGATAAGAGCGGGTTTGAGTTGGTTTCGCTTTGACGTCACCACTCTTCCTGCAGCACTAAAAGCAGCCTCTGATGCTACGTGGACACTGGATGGGTAAGTAGATCACGTGTCATTACCGAAAGAATAGGATAAATATTAGCATGCGATTTCCACCATTGTAAGACATTCAAGTTTTCAAAACTTTCACCATCTAAGGGGTAATATGGGCTTTCAAGGTATTTGTGTAATTCATCTATACCACTTTGAGAACCACTACTTGATAAGGATGAAGTTTTTCATTTTATCATAAAACCCCATCCTTATTTTAAAATTTTTGTTGCTGCATTTTCTTTTCTTTCGGATGTTATGTTTGGTCCCTTTAGTGTTCTACAATAGTGGTCGAACAAACGATATAGGTGGTAGGCTTAGTCGCACACCTACTAAATTAAACCGGGACTCGGCCACAAGAATGTAGCAAAGGTAAGTCCAGGGTCGAACCACTGAAGAACTGTATTGCAAACGAACTAGTCACACACAAAGGGGGGTTTTGTTTGTTTATGAATTAAAATCCTAAGACGGGAATTAAAATCTAAGATGTAAACAATTATGTAAAAGAATTCTTTGGACATGCAAAATAATCCCCGTCTATCAATCACTATCACCGGAATGATTCTTTCTTACTTTCCCCTAATTACTTGATCACGAGATATAAAATCTCTATCTCTTCTTTGATAGTAGTAAATAGCGGCGACACGCTCAACTAAAAACCCTAATTGATAAATGAAACCTAGCCGACACGGTCAAGGTTCTAAATATTAATTGACAAAATTCTAAGAGATTAAGATCATGGAATTAATCTATTACTATTTCAAATAGAATTAAAGCCAATTTTACTTTAATCACCATTCAAGATGACACATACATGAATAACGAAGGTGCTACAATGACAACCCTAGTCCGACACGATAAAAGGAAGATCTAGCAATAATCAATCAAAATGATTAAGAGATTGATCAATTTCTCAAAATCCTAGAAATTGATTTGAATTAAGAACAAGTAAAATTGCAATTAGGAAAAAATAAATACGAAAGAACCAAACCTCAATTGATGTTCAAGTCGGTTCAAAAATTACAATCCAAAGCAATGGAAGTTTAAGCTTCCATGGAAGATTTCAAAGCATCCAAAGTTTTTCTCTCCTGTCTAATGAAAATATAACATAACCTAATTGTTTTCTTCCAATTCTATTTAAACTAGGATACTAAAAATAAAAAAAGGAAAAAGGAAATTAAAATAATAAAAACTAAAAAGTTCCAACACTCAGCAAACCAAAAAGCGTGAAACAGTGCCCCGTTTCTTCCTGCTTGGTGGATTGGTTTCCGTCCTTCAACTAAGGTCCCTGAAGTTTTAGCTTCTTGCAGTTTGGTCCCTGGAACTTTCAAAACTTCAGTCTGATCCCTGAACTTTCCAGAATTACAGTACAATCCTCAACTTCATAAACTTGACTTTTTCGGCTTGACTTTTGACTCGCTTCAGGTCTTCAATATTGGTTGACTTGTCTTGACTTTATTGACTTCCATGGATGTAGAACTGATGAAATTGAGCTTCTATGAGAACCAAAAACGATTACACACTAAACTCTCTAAATTTCTCTCGAATTGCATTGTTTCTCTCATAATCCTCACAATACATAAATCACTCAAAATACATCAAACCTATACTAAATACATGGAAATAAAGAAATATAAGGATGGAAAACATAGGAATTACATAGTAAAAATCCGTCATATCAAATATCCCCACGCTTAGACCATTACTCGTCCCTGAGTAATATCCTAAACACCAATCTAACACCGGTCTAAAACAGATGCATGGAGGGTAAATGATTCCTAATCTCCTCTAATCCGCCAACAAAAGTCAAACAAAAATCATGAACAGAGTAAAAGAATCTCCGTCTCCTTATATCAGCAATAAATATAACCAATGAAAACAATGACCTTAACTTGATACCAACTCCCAATATAAAACGGTATCCAAGCTAAGACCCCCACACAAAAGCCAAGGGGAACTAAATATGTTCGATGTTTTCCCCATGCTTGGCTCACACTACAGCATCCCTCAAATAAAAAGTTGTTCGGATGGTAATCCCTCACAACTACCTCATGGAAAACTCCTACGCCCCTTATTGGTCCAGAACGAATGAGGGTTTCTATCCTATCTCCTCTAAACCGATCCTCCTACTCCAAGGTAAAATCCTACCCGAAACTCCGAATCCTCCCTTATGACTCCAACTCCGGTGATATAAGATATGAATACAATTCACTTCCTCACCTTTTGCCTAGATGTCGTTTCCAGTTTTCACCTAGTGTGAGTACGCCAATCCAATTCGCAACCCTTTTAGGTGCATTTTAAATGATAAAATTGCATTAAGGGGCGTTTTGGTAAATTCCCGGTCCGTTCCGAGACTTTCAGAAACATTTTATAAGTTTCTCGCGAAGGAAGTATGTTTTAGTATTTTTCCCGGACAAAAGGACCTAAAAGGAATTAATCAGTTTGGACCTTTTGGGTATTAACCCGAAATGTTCCAGAATCTGGTTTTGGCGCCAGAATCGGTTATTGACTCCTCCAGTCGTGCGACAGCTTGAGGCATGGAAATTAGATACGTTGGGTCGTGCGACCAATTAATCCAATTCCCAAATCCACGTATAAATAGCCAATTGCTTCATTTGTCAAGGGGGAACACAAAGTTAACGCACAACTCTCACAGATCTCACTGCTCTCTCTCTCTATACGCAGGAACCAGGACCTCGCCATTGCCGTCCTAACCAACGACCACCTCAATCCACGCTCTCCCTCCGGCCAAACCCAACACCAATTCCCTCTCCGATCTCAAATCCAACCGGCGACCTACTGTAAGTGCTCCAATTTGAGTTGTTAGTATTTTCGTTAGAAAATTAACGAAAGTTTTAACATTACTAACATTTCTAACAATTCCTAACCTTTCTAACAAAGCAAGGGTAAAGTGGGCATTGCCATTTAAAGTTAAACCAAGAAAAGAATCTCAAAAAGCAAAAGAAATTGGAAAAATCCGAATTAGGCAAGTTGAAAAACAAACTGCTGGAATTTTTTGAATAATATTCTTCCTGTTCAAAGCCTGGAGCAGCATTTAATGCACCAGGCACATTTACGATACCCTCCGCGCGGATCCGTTTGTCATTTCAGAGGGCCTATAAATTGAACCCTCCTCTCTCAGTTTACACAACACAATTTACACACAGCAACAGCACTCTGGTGAAAAACAAAGAGAAAACAGTGGGAATCCTTAGATTGCCACCATTTTCTCTTGAGTCTTTCCCAATCTCACTTCAACACTCTCAAATCACTCCCATTCATACTCTTAAACACACAAGCTCAAGCTTAAACCATCACCAAAGAGGAGGATTAGAGAGAAAACATAGAGGACTTAAGTGTTATCTAGTTGTTTTCTCTTTGACCAACTCTAATCACAAACCCTAAACACATTCAAATCTTGATACTCCCCAAGCCAAGCTCATACACAAGGAAAGATAGGTATAACCTCCCTCTTCCTACCCTAAATCTCTCTCCTTCATGCATGCATCTCAAGCTTTAAAGATGTAGTTTGTTCATCAACTCATTTGTTGTTCATCTTTGCTTGACCTAAAAATATAGTCACCTTGGAATAAATTTCCAATGGATGATCATTTAAAAGGTCTAAATCATTTTCTTACTCACTTAAAAGTGTTTTTCTAAAGATCATTCACTAAAAAGTGTTTTCCAAAAATCATTTTCATACACAAAATCTTTCTTTCAAAGGATGAAATTCCCCTTCCCAAGCAAACGAAATGCTTGAAGTCCTAATGTACCCCAAGGATGGTTTGATATAGTAGATCACCACTAAAATGTTTAGTGATCACTAATCAAAGCCTAGGGAAATGGGGACAAGCATGGATGCAAAACCCCCCTTAAAATCATGTTTTTCCTTCTTGAGAAGTTGCTGTCCAGTAGCAATTTTCTAAGACCTCTGTCCATGATCTAATTTTTTGGACATACATAAACTTGGAATTTGGTGTTTACTACAGAATACTTTTTGTAGCCAACATCTATATCTTTCCAGACATATTTTTATTTTATTTTTTTCGTGAGTAGAACTCCTTTTTATAAATTTTCTTTTAAAGGTCAGTTCATCAGTCTCTGGAAATCCCGATTTCATATCTGAGATTTCTAGAAGGTTTTGGTCCACCAAATAATCTCCAAAATGGAGAGTTCTTTCACATAAACCTTATTTAAGGTATTTTGAACATTTTTCATTCTCGGACTTTTCCCAGATTCTGGAGTTTTAAAGCCCTAAAGTCCATTTCAAAATCAAGTGTCCACTCCCTTTTTCATTCTGGCAGAATTAGTTTTCAACTTCAAAAATCTTTGGAGTATCAAAACTCAACCCAAAAATCACACCAAAAATCATGGGATCAGTTTAAAGCCTTAAAAAGAGTTCCCAATTTTTACTTTTCTCAGTTTCAACTTATTTTGGCCAAAACATACACACACACACACACACACAACAAAGGATTTCAAATGTTTGGAAGACTTGTTTTACGAGGCATTCCGGGTGCACACTAACGTCCTTCCCGGCGTGTAACATGACCTCCGAACCCAAATTTCTAATCTCGGGCATTTTTCAAAGTTTTGGCCCCTTAAAACAAAAATGGCGTGGCGACTCCGTTTTCCGGTTTTATTTGGTTTTTCAAAGAAACGCAAAAACCGAATTTTTCCCGCGAATGGCAACATCATCACAGTGGCGACTCCGCTGGGGACTTAAAATAAGCTTTTACTAAAAAAAATTGATATTTGGTATATTGTTGGAAACCATTAAACTTCCCGTTATCTCCTCCTAACACGAGTCGGGGATAAATTGTGGTTTAACAATCCCACGTACCGGTATCATTGTTTTTTTCAAAAAATAAAAAAAGCTTTTGAGGGTCAAGCTTCCGTCACGGCATTTAAAAAATCATTTGTTGTGTGTGTTGATTTTTTCACATTTTCGTGTTGTTTTGGCCGCCTCGGAAAAAGTCAAAATTTTGACTGTCGGAATCATGTCCCTAACTGTCGGAATTTTTGTGCTTATGTGCTTATGTGTTCATTAAATTTCAAAAAAAAAAATTTCCAAAAAAAAAATTAAAAAAAAAAAAGATTTTTCAAAAAGAAAATTTTCAAAATAAAATAAAATCATGCATCATTTTTTAAGACACATAAAAAATTTCTATTTTACTCAGAAAAAGAAGATAGACTGCTTGCACACTACGCGCACGTTGACCGTACACTGCACACTACGTCCCTAACCCGGGGAAATCCTTGTCGCGGCCCGTTTGGTCTTATTACGCCTCTCGGTGCAAGCACAGGACTACCCAAACATCCCATGGAGCCTCGTGTCGACCATGCACTTGTCCGTGACACACTTTTGTCCGAGACCCGGTTGGTTTTTAGTTTGGTCTGTGTCATGCCCTGTCTGTGTATAGACCTTTCCTTTCAAAGCCTTTGTCGGCATACCGACTCAATATCTTTCGGGGACCCTAATCAGTTGAAGTCATGCCGATTTTTCGCCGCAGACTTTGACCAAGATATTGACCGGCGCCTTGACTTCGGCTCGGCGCACAAATTATACACTGACTCCCAGCATGACACTGAGTCATCAAGGATTAATGATTATTCCATGCCTAATTACGGCCTAATTGACGACAAGTCAAGATCAATTGTGGACATTTATCAGTCCAAATCATGCCGACTTTTTGTCGAGCCCTCGGACATGATCTTGACTTTGACGTCAGCTTTGTCCGTAATTTACATCGAATGCTCGTTAAGACTCGATTACCCGCGAGACTTTTAGGATCGTTTTCTTTCGGTCGGTGGGACCCGCTTGCCCTATAGGACCCTCGCCGGGGCTGTCCACCTGGGAGGTCGAAATACGGGTGGAATACGAGGGGCTTATAGACGTAGTGACGGGGCCCGCGATCCAGATCGAGTAGTTTGTGAAAAAGAAGAGCAATCTTTTCCAACCGATTAGGTTTAATAAAACATGTTTTAAGTAAATTTAAACAAATAATCGCATGTTGCATGAGCCCTAAGCCCAAACACCAACCTGTTCCGCTTTCCCGAGTCGAACCACACCTTTTCGTGCCTTCCACGGTAAGCAAAGTTTGGATCAAGCCCCCGGGTCATCGTTTGTTCGGCTCGGTCATTCCGGAGTCGAGATACTTCATCGGTTTCCTCCCTCGCTTTAGCTCAAAGTTTGAGAATGGCCAACTCGAGAGGAGAACAGTGGGGACGTACGAGATCCGCACCCCAGAAAATTCGCAAAATGCCGAGCGGTGGAATCGGATGTTGGAACGAGATAAGACAACATCAAGAGGCTCGAATCGATCGGTTATGAGAAGGTATCGAAACCGGGGGCTAGCAATTGTTCGCAACCCTAATGGAACCTTTACGGTTGATGCGAAGATTGGAACTAATTACCCTCCCGGGTATGCCAACTACCGTCAAATGCCCTGTTCCCTTTCGTGTGGAACTACTAATGGGCCAAGCATCCCCGGCCTATCACTCGGCGCCTCTCGGCCTCATACTCCTCAGCAGTCCGATCTTGGTCAACTTCCCCTGGCACCTCTCGGTTTTCACCTTTGGGTTTCAATCGATGCTGTTTACGCCGCGGCTTGGAATGGGTCGGTTCGCTACTCCAAAACCTCGGTCGGCCGGGCCATCGATGCAGAATGGTCGGTTCAGTACATCTCGGCCCCTACGGCTCGATACTCCTCAACGGTCCGATCTAGGTCAACTTTGCCCCCGGTGCCTCTCGGGTCTCACCACCGGGATTGAATCGGTTGCCTTTCGCCCCACGGCTTGGAAGGGGTCGGTTTACTACTTCACAACATCGATCTGGTTTGGGTCATCATCTCGGAATGGGTCGGTTCGCGACTTCTCAAGCCCGGCGGTGTGACATGGCTCCAAGCCATTTTGGGTCGGTTGCTTCTCGGGCTCCATGGTTCGAGAGGGGCCGGCTTGCTTCCTCCAATTCTCAAAGCACACTTGCCCCTATGATCTTGCAAGATCACATGGGCCACCAGGCTCTTATCACCACTTCATCGGGTTTACCGTATTCACAACATCCTCCAAGCTCTACCTCATCCCTCCAGGTTGGGAAGTCCAGCCAAGGTCAAATGCTCCTCATCAAATTCTCCACCCGGTACATTACGCAACTTGCTCCTGCTCATCAAGTACAGTATGCACATTACCCTTGTAGTCACGTTCCTCGGTGTGGTCAAGACACGTTCGGTCCTCTTTGTTACGATGCCTCAAATCTCATATCTTGACGGCCTTTTGGATCCACACTCACTGCTCCACTGGTATCCAACCATTACGAGCCATATATCCTCATCTTCGGCAAGCTGCCCGGGCCTTATGAGGGGTTACGGTCACGATTTTAATGCTCAGATTGTCATCCCTCCCACCAACGTACTTCCTCTTGTGGTTTCATTTGCGATGCCAGTCTTGTGGCGGTGTCGTGCAATCCTAGTGTTCCTATTGACTCGTCCAATGGATTATTGAAAGAACCAATCGAGAAGGTACAAGAAAAGCCTAGCAACGAGAGTATCGACGATCGCTCGACTCGGGCCATCTCACCATACCAATCTTGTGTATCTGACACGAATGAGGTTTACAAAAGGTCAAATCTCGACGATTACATCGATGATTACATCAAAAGGGTTCGTGCACGGGGAAGCACTACGGGTCGAAACATGTCTCATCGCTATAAACCTTACCCTTCCAACACGGCTGCAACATCCATCAAAGGAAAGAAGGCATTGCATACAAATGACGGCATCCAAAAGCAACCAAGAAATGGTGGTCCTCTAAGGCAACGAGAACATTTTGATGATTTTGGGATGCCCATGGGCTTAATTTTAAAGGCTTTAGTAAAGGAAGGCCTTTTGGAGCCTCTCAGGGACTACCATCCAAGGAGCTCAAATGCACCCCTCGACATGAGTAAGCACTGCGCCTTCCATGATCATTATGGCCACACGGCCAGGCAAGCTGCACAGTCTTGAAGAGAGCGGTTCAAAGGTTAATCGAAGCGGGCAAGCTTGAGCGCCCCAATAGACCAAAACCGGCAAACCCTGTTCAGAATGGTGACCAAGTCAATGACCAAATCTCGGATCAAAGAGCATTGAGAATTTATTCTCCCCCAAAGGAGAAACCACATCCCAAGGATTTGGGTGTTCCCTTAAGCAAAGTTTTAAATAGCTTGCTAAAGCAGGGTCTCCTCGAACCCATGAGAAACTATCAGCCCAAGGATCCCAAAATCCCTTTGGACACCACTAAGCATTGTGCTTTCCACCAGTATCACAGTCATATAACCGACAACTGTACAGCTTTGAGAAAGGCAATTCAGGGGTTAATTAAGAAGGGCAAACTCGAGCGCCTCAGTATCATTTCCCAAACAACGCGAATGTAAACATGATTGAGTTTTATGATTCAAGCTCTGTGAAGTCAATGGACTCTGACAAGCTAGATGATTTAGTCACAACAAATGTTGAGAATGGATGGTTTGACTGCAACAAGCATGTGGCCATGGCAAAGCTGGATTTGGTGAAATGCTTTGAACTCTCGCCCTCCGATAAGTTCACGACTGACGCCAAGGGTAAATGGGTTGATAATGATCGATGGCGAGATGAGGCGACCGTCAGGGCCGGTGAGCGAGGAATTCCTTGAAGTTACCAAAGGCGAGCATAGTCTGCTGAAGGATAGAGACGTGGTCCAACAACAAAGAGTAGCTAGACTAGGGGCTACCCATCCTTTAATATTAAAACAGTCTTTTAGTCAACCTTCATAGGTTCTAGTACTTTCTTCGTTCAATCAAGTCCTCCTGGGACATTGTAGTTAATCTTAAATTTTCTATAAAAGAGTCTTTTTCTTTTCTCGCTAGACTTGAGACATTATTTGCACACCTACATTACATTTAATGAAATGGTTTTATTTTAAATGATCACTCGCATTGCTCAACAAATAATCTATGGAAATGATTAAGATTTTAATTAATTGGTGCGAGAAAGTCAACTAATGCCCTCCCTATGCACTTTCCTCACCTCACAAAGGCCTCCATCAAGCCATACATTTTCCAAAACATGTCCCCATCATCACCTTGACCAAGTCAACGACGGCGGCAGCATCGAAGAACAACAAAAGGTCACTCAGCATCGGGAGATCGACCCCATGTCGAAAAAAAAAAACACAGGGACTTGCCTCCGCCCCCCCATGCATCAAGAAAGTTCAAGCAGAAGCTTGCCTTCGTCCTCAAGTGCTCAAAAAAAAAAAACAAAAAAAAAAAACAAAAAAAAAAAAAAAAAAAAAAAAAACAAAAGCTTCAAAAAAAAAAAAAAAATAATAATCAAAAGCTTCAAAAAAAAATGAGGCCAGGGACCCAGCACCGCCGATCAGAAGGTTTGACATATGGGCAAAATTAAAGCCCGAAGAACGGAAGTTGTCGACAACAAGGGAGCAATTAAAGCAACGGCAAAAACATATCATAAGCCCTTAGGCCGCATTCAAAATCTTTCTCCCCCGATAAAGGACGACGATCAAGAAGCAACGGAATTGCTCAAAATGACTTGTCAAGACCTCAAGGCCCGCACCTTATCATCCAAACTTCCTATCCGAGCCTTTTCACCAAAAGTACCACAAATGTTCATACCCCTTTTCTAAAGCCAAACACAGTTCAAGCCCGAACTACGGTGACCTGAGCTCCTTATATTAAGGGGAACGTAGGCAACCAGAAATGGTCCGGTCATAAACACATTCAAATCCCAGAAAATTCGGTCTCATCAATGGCTCCTCCTATACACAATCCCTCTTCACCATTCGCCAACTTCGACTCTTGGTATCAGTTGACTTTCTCCTCCTAATTAATCTAAATGTTTGTTCATATCGAGATTAGGGGTTGAATAACCCGAACATTAATAAAGGGTTTTAAGCAATCTTGTGATCATTTTGAATAAAACAGGTTTTCAGATGTCTCGACAACTCTTCCTTTTCTACATTATAGGAAAAATAGAGCTAAACACTAATTTTCTATCAGCAGGGGCTTCCATACACTTTTCCACACCTTGTTGTGCTTATACTCTCTCAAAAGAGTCAAACCCAAAGCGAGTTCTTTTGTGCCTTCATCAAATGAGGCCATCAAATAATACAAATCGGGGATTCGTCCCCACTTTTTGAAAAAAATGCCCCTGCAGGTATACATTCCTAAATTGTCTTTCTTTTACATTTTCCTCCGGTTGACTAATTGACTAAAGAAAATAATAAAGTAAATATAGAAGGATGGGTTGCCTCTTTTGCTACACGACAATTCAATTTTGCATTAGAGCTGCACTGTACTCTTTGAGGGAGGGCTTTCGTCAAGCCATTTCTTTAGAGTGGGGCTTCTCTGGTTATGCCAGGTCCACGTTGGTTCTTCACTTCGCTACAAGATTCACAAATATAAGGCTGAGGCTTTACCAAGTCGCTTCTTCAGAATCGAGACTTCGCCAACATAGCTCTTCAGACCAAGGCTCCGCCAAGCAAAGTGAGATTTGATCGCCATGTTGGTCATGGGTTTGTCAAGTGCAGTTCTTTGATGTCCAAGGATGAGGACGGAATTTTAACCAGGACCAGAGATTCATCATATTTCTATGGCTAATATTGGAATCTGAGTCCATAAAAACTCCTTGTGCCAATCAGAAGGAGGTTTCGATGTTCATCCTTGGGAGGTGTCAGGAATTTTGGTTTGACGATTGCCCTCAACCCCGATGGGACTTTCACGGTAGAAGTGGAAGAGGATCCCCATCCCTATCTTGGCCAGACAGACTACCGCCGAATGCCACCACCTTCCTCACATGGAACCTCCACCGGACCACATCAGTCATCCTTTCAGCTTCGATGCAGTATAAATTCACGATTCGATGCAGGACGATCGTTTGGGGAAACAAATTGAATTCAGTCCGATTTGGGCCAATATGGTGTGCCTCAATACAGATGGGGTCAGCTCGGTATGTCGCAGCAATCTGGTATGCCTCAGCAGCTTGGTACAGATCAGTCAGGGGCTTCTCAGTTACATCAGCTTGGTATGACTTCTCAGTTGGATTTGGGACGACAGTCAACTATGGATCAGTTTGAACTTCTCAGTCCCAGCAGTTTGGAATGCCTCGGCAACCCCAATTCGGGACGGCCCGGTCCCGGCACCGCACAGTCTCACAAGATCCCTTCATGACCGCCTCGATGGGACAGAAACCCCCAATCCCACTCTCGGTCGCCCAGTTACTCCCGGGATGTCACCACCAGCCTCCTATGGTATCATCTCCTCAATCTTTGGGTCAGCCAGCTCCCCAAATACAAACCACTGGACCCATGCAGTCTGACGTGACCGATCAGTTCACAGCTCCTCAACGGGGGCAAAATCAGTACGGAATGTCTTCTCATGGTTGGGGTTACCTCGGAATGCCACAGCAAATTGGAATCCCACCTCAGTTTGGAACCAATCTATCAGGGCCTTCGCAGACAGTTTGGAATGCTTCCACATGCAGTCCCGGGGCAACGGTCGGGAGCCTCCTCGTAATGATGTTAGCTCGGCCGCTCCTCACACAGCTTTCACAAATCCATTCCTCACTCAGGCTTCGATGGGTTACCAAGCCTCCATCCCAGTTTCATCAGAATCACCAGGACCGCAGTACCCCCTGGTTATGCACCTTCAGCTATGCAATTCAACAATCAGGGACAGCAGCCCGCACTTAAGCCTACTTATGGGCCTCACTCCGGAAATCCGAGTTACCCAGCTACATCAAGACTGCCTTCGCCCTCTTTGCCAGTTGAAAATCAACAGCACGCCGCAAGGTTCTATCCCTTTGCCCAGGGTCCTACTCGAGCTCCCCGGGGTGATTCGGGCCAAGGACAGGATTTCACCTACGTCCCCAGATCGGCCGTTCCCTCCACCTGTCTGCCGCCAGTAGTAGCTCCTCTCTCTAGCTCAGTCGCTGGTTTGAATGCCATGGTTCCACCACAAGACCCTCATTTGGCTAGGAACGACACAAGGAAATGAAAGCACAGATTGCTGAATTGACTGCTAAGAAGTCTGCTTTCCGGCCAACGAACCCGGACTCCTTTGTTCCCCACAAATTCGTGATGCCTAATTGTGATCTCTTTGATGGCACTGCATGCCCGAAAACCCATCTGGACACGTATACCTTGGCAATGAAGGTCAAAAGGGGCACCAATCAGCGGTTGGGCGACTATTTCGCCTCTCTTTGAAGTCCAGTGCTCTAAAATGGTTCTTCCGCTTAAAACCCGAGGCCAGGGCTACATGGGACCAGATTACTAGCTAACTTGGAGTAGGAAGCAAATAGAGTTGACCTGCAGACAACAATGCAGCGTCCCGACGAGAACATCAGGGACTTTTACAAGCAAGATGGCAACTCCTCCTTCGAAGAGGAACAACTAGACATCTTTCGGTCATGCTCGAAACCACATCTCGAGGGCCTCACTTAGCAATTTCCCTATCCGGATCTACGGGCAATGATTAATTCCGGGGCTAAATTTGAGAGGGCTTACAATCGGCGGCAAGTTGTCGCACTCCGCTTACGGATACCGGGTTTCTTCCACCTCCAACACGACTCCCGCCCACTCTATTCGGAATAGGATTACAACAATGCCACTCCTTTCGTGCCAAGGAAAGGTGATGTGCCCAAGTCGCGAAGCCTCAAGCTTGAAGATTTCGGAATGCCTCTGAGCGACGTCTTTCAGGAATTTGTGAAGGAAGGTTTGACCAGACAACCATCAGTCCATGGATCCCGATGTATGTCCCTGAAAAAGGGCGGTGTGAGAACTGATCGAAAAGGGTACCCCAAAGGCCCAATACAGTCAACAATCCATTCCCTAGGAAAAAAACCGTAGGGTGAATATGATTGAAGCCATGAACCAGCCAAGTATGGCTAACAGTTCCCATATGGAAGACACCCTTCGAAGGGAGGATTCTAGTTGCATAATTGTTATCAAGGATGGGTTTCTCACTTCATGACGTAATGCTGCGACTTCACCTTGAGGACTCTCACGTTGATCGATTGGCTCGGTACTTCATCAGTATGTCAGTTTTACAGTCAAACCTTTAACTGGACCTCTGTAGTGATGCTTTGTCGAACCTGGGGCTTCATCTAATCATTCAGAGAAAGATTTCGTGGCTTTTGCCATGTCTCTTCCACGGAATGGGGCTTTATCAAGTCACACCTATCTTCAGAAGAAAGGCTAAGTCACCCCAACAACTATCTTGGAGTTTCAGCTTTAGAACTTGGTATATGGCAACTCCCTGCATCATCAAAAGTTGAGAATTGGGAATCTCCTCATATCAGCATTTCGCCAAATCATTCTCCAAATTTATGTCAAATCACAACTAACCCAAGCAAGAGAGGGTTCATTCATGTCAACATGCTTTGATTCTAGAGCTTGTCAGCGTCAGCTTCAAATGTCCGAGACTGAAAAGAAATTTCAATCGAGACCCGGGGTTCAAATCCAACTTCATCCCAAGATCAAAATTGACCTCATCAATGACATCCAATTCAGTCCGCGACCAAAGGATATCACCCCACCAGCTCAAAGCTTGTCCCAAACAGTCAACAACACATACAAACCCTCTCACCACATGCATCCCCACAAAAATCTCCCCAGGGCTCATGTAGCATGCAAAACATGAATCAATAAAAAAAAAACAAAACCTAAGCTATTGCGAATCATTTTTAGTTCCATGCATGCATCCATCATCATGAATGCCATATGTGCATTTATCCCTCTAACAAATGTAGCAATTCAAGCACGAAAGACCAATTTTCCATCACTACCCGAAAGCCTCTCCGCAGCAAGGATGGTCTCCACCGAAGCGTAATTCCAATGACTTCAACGGAACTACCCAAATGACTGATACCTCAAGTCGACATCAGCCTGATTCAGACACCTCAATCCTGCACATTAGGACAACACCACTTTGGCTCCAGGTCTACAGTGCATCAAGTCCGTGAAGACATCTTCCGACATCTCCAGTTAGGCAAAGGTGACCTCCAATGTCCACAAATGGATGAAGACAGCCTCCAGCATCTACAGTTTGGCAAAGATAGTCCCTAAAGACAAGCTCCGGCGTCTGCAACTTGCTAAAGATGACCTCCAATATCCACAAATGAATGAAGACAACCCCCAACATCCACAAACATACGAAGACCACCTCCAGTGTCTACAATTCGGTCAGGGATGCCAAGTTCTCAAAATGCAAGTCGGTCAGGGACGCCAAGTTCTCAAAATGCAAATCGGTCAGGGACGCCAAGTTCTCAAAATGCAAATTGGTCAGGAACGCCAAGTTCCCAAATGCAAACCGGTCAGAGACGCCAAGTTCTCAAATGCAATTCGGTTAGAGACGCCAAGTTTTCAAATGCCAATCGGTCAGAGGTACCTCACGCCCCTAAATGTTTCAACATCTCGATCAGATACGTCGAGACTCTCAACACTATCAACTACCACACAGCCCCCGCAACTTGCTCTCCTGCAGGTAAGCACAGCAAAGGTACGTTAGTCCCTCAAAATATCTCAAATGTTGCATGATTACCCATAGCTTTATCTATCTCTATCTCTGCAAATAGCGACGTAGGCTTTAGTTCCTTAAGGTGACAGCCTCCGAATTATCAAAAGGCCCAGGATCCTAGACCTGTTCCTAACTGTCCAGTGGATTTCGAACTATGGCCGGCTTGATTCCTCTTAAGGATACGTAGGTAGCCTATCATTGGGTCCAGCCACTCGACCAGCACGGTCATCCTCTCCTTCAGCAGCAGACGTAAGACCGATCCCTTCCAATGAAGTCCACCAAAGGACCACCTATCCCAAAATCATCAAGGGTCGAGGCACCTAAGATGCCATCACAAAGGTTTGAGGCACCTAAGACGCCATCACAAAGGTTTGAGGCACCTAAGACGCCATCATCAAGGTTTGAGGCACCTAAAATGCCATCACCAAGGTTCGAGGCACCTAAGACGCCATCATCAAGGTTCGAGGCACCTAAAACGCCATCACCAAGGTTCGAGGCACCTAAGACGCCATCATCAAGGTTCGAGGCACCTAAAAATCCATCATCAAGGTTCGAGGCACCTAAGACGCCATCATCAAGGTTCGAGGCACCTAAGACGCCCTCATCAAGGTTCGAGGCACCTAAGACGCCATCATCAAGGTTCAAGGCACCTAAGACTCCATTATTAAGGTTTGAGGCACCTAAAACACTATCACACACAACACGAGGAAAGCGATAAATCGCAATCATCCCCTAATTCGACAAACCGAAATCATTACCAGGGTGACTTCCCAAAAATAGTCAGATCTTAGGGTGACTCCCCAAAAATAGTCAGATCTTAGGGTGACTTCCCAAAAATAGTCAGATCATAGGGCGACTTCCCGAAAATAGTCAAACCATAGGGTGACTTCCCAAAAATAGTCAGATCATAGGGCGACTTCCCGAAAATAGTCAAACCATAGGGCGACTTCCCAAAAATAGTCAGATCATAGGGTGACTTCCCAAAAATAGTCAGATCTTAGGGTGACTTCCCAAAAACAGTCAGATCATAGGGCGACTTCCCAAAAATAGTCAGATCATAGGGCGACTTCCCAAAAATAGTCAGATCATAGGGCGACTTCCCGAAAATAGTCAAACCATAGGGCGACTTCCCAAAAATAGTCAGATCATAGGGTGACTTCCCAAAAACAGTCAGATCATAGGGCGACTTCCCAAAAATAGTCAGATCTTAGGGCGACTTCCCAAAAATAGTCAAACCATAGGGCGACTTCCCAAAAATAGTCAGATCATAGGGTGACTTCCCGAAAATAGTCAGATCTTAGGGTGACTTCCCAAAAATAGTCAGATCATAGGGCGACTTCCCAAAAATAGTCAAACCATAGGGCGACTTCCCAAAAATAGTCAAACCTTAGGGCGATTTCCCTAAAATAGTCATTCCAGGGTCAAAGACCCGAACTACGACCGGCTTGATTCCTCTTAAGGATACGTAGGTAGCCTATCGCTAGGTTCAGCCACTCGATCACTTGACCACCTGATCATCCCGTCAAATATGGAGCCTTACTCTTATCGATGACCCCGCTTCCTTCGAAAGCACCGTCGCCAAGGGGCTACTGTAAGTGCTCCAATTTGAGTTGTTAGTATTTTCGTTAGAAAATTAACGAAAGTTTTAACATTACTAACATTTCTAACAATTCCTAACCTTTCTAACAAAGCAAGGGTAAAGTGGGCATTGCCATTTAAAGTTAAACCAAGAAAAGAATCTCAAAAAGCAAAAGAAATTGGAAAAATCCGAATTAGGCAAGTTGAAAAACAAACTGCTGGAATTTTTTGAATAATATTCTTCCTGTTCAAAGCCTGGAGTAGCATTTAATGCACCAAGCACGTTTACGATACCCTCTGCGCGGATCTGTTTGTCATTTCAGAGAGCCTATAAATTGAACCCTCCTCTCTCAGTTTACACAACACAATTTACACACAGCAACAGCACTCTGGTGAAAAACAAAGAGAAAACAGTGGGAATCCTTAGATTGCCACCATTTTCTCTTGAGTCTTTCCCAATCTCACTTCAACACTCTCAAATCACTCCCATTCATACTCTTAAACACACAAGCTCAAGCTTAAACCATCACCAAAGAGGAGGATTAGAGAGAAAACATAGAGGACTTAAGTGTTATCTACTTGTTTTCTCTTTGACCAACTCTAATCACAAACCCTAAACACATTCAAATCTTGATACTCCCCAAGCCAAGCTCATACACAAAGAAAGATAGGTATAACCTCCCTCTTCCTACCCTAAATCTCTCTCCTTCATGCATGCATCTCAAGCTTTAAAGATGTAGTTTGTTCATCAACTCATTTGTTGTTCATCTTTGCTTGACCTAAAAATGTAGTCACCTTGGAATAAATTTCCAATGGATGATCATTTAAAAGGTCTAAATCATTTTCTTACTCACTTAAAAGTGTTTTTCTAAAGATCATTCACTAAAAAGTGTTTTCCAAAAATCATTTTCATACACAAAATCTTTCTTTCAAAGGATGAAATTCCCCTTTCCAAGCAAATGAAATGCTTGAAGTCCTAATGTACCCCAAGGATGGTTTGATATAGTAGATCACCACTAAAATGTTTAGTGATAACTAATCAAATCCTAGGGAAATGGGGACAAGCATGGATGAAAAACCCCCCTTAAAATCATGTTTTTCCTTCTTGAGAAGTTGCTGTCCAGTAGCAATTTTCTAAGACCTCTGTCCATGGTCTAATTTTTTGGACATACATAAACTTGGAATTTGGTGTTGACTACAAAATACTTTTTGTATCCAACATCCAGAGCTTTCCATAAATATTTTTATTTTATTTTTTTCGTGAGTAAAACTCCTTTTTTCAAATTTTATTTTAAAGGTCAGTTCATCAGTCTCTGGAAATCCCGATTTCATATCTGAGATTTCCAGAAGGTTTTGGTCCACCAAATAATCTCCAAAATGGAGAGTTATTTCACAGAAACCTTATTTAAGGTATTTTGAACATTTTTCATTCTCGGACTTTTCCCAGATTCTGGAGTTTTAAAGCCCTAAAGTCCATTTCAAAATCAAGTGTCCACTCCCTTTTTCATTCTGGCAGAATTAGTTTTCAACTTCAAAAATCTTTGGAGTATCAAAACTCAACCCAAAAATCACATCAAAAATCATGGGATCAGTTTAAAGCCTTAAAAAGAGTTCTTAATTTTTACTTTTCTCAGTTTCAACTTATTTTGGCCAAAACATACACACACACACACCCACACACACACACAACAAAGGATTTCAAATGTTTGGAAGACTCGTTTTACGAGGAATTCCGGGTGCACACTAACGTCCTTCCCGGCGTGTAACATGACCTCCGAACCCAAATTTCTAATCTCGAGCATTTTTCAAAGTTTTGGCCCCTTAAAACAAAAATGGCGTGGCGACTCCGTTTTCCGGTTTTATTTGGTTTTTCAAAGAAACGCAAAAACCGAATTTTTCCCGCCAATGGCAACATCATCACACCTACTCTCTCCCAATTCACCCCAAAACCAAACGAAGACCCTCTCTCTCTCCTATCCCTCTCTCTAAATGAAATTACTCCCTGCGTCTTCTCCCTCAATCAAAACCCAATCAACCGGCGACCTCCCCACCGTCTTCTCCGGTCACAACCACAACCGCCATCACCTTCTCTCTCAATTCCCTCTCAAAAACCGATCACCTCCTTCCCCGTTATAGAGCCCTAAACCGCTTAACACCACTGTCCCTAACAATCGTCCTCTCCCCCTGAAACTCCACCGGCAGCAACCCAAAACCAATCTCCTTCTACACCGTTCCCCTGTTCTATAGCCCAGGCCCAATTCTGCTCCAACACACAAGCACGTACTGGGAACGGCAAAGCAATTCCGACCTGAGCTCGTTCCGTTCGGAATCCGATTTAAAGATCCTTAAATCTAACTTGGTTTAAGGAACGTGGACTACGAGGGTAACGACTTCCCTCACCTCTATCTCGCATTTACTGTTTATTTGTTTCATTGCACATTATTCCCCGGACTTGATAATTAGACTCTATCCGTCCCCAATTATCAAGTCCCAACTGCTGATCTCTCTGTTTAATTAGCTTTGCTTGGTATTGTTGATATTAATGATGTGAGTTTGTTGGATTCGTTGCCTATTGGCCAAGGGAGTGTGGATCTCCCTATATCCACATCCCCTTGGTCAATCTATTGTGGATTCGTTGGTTTCTGAGTTGTTTTGATATTGTGTTGGGATTTGATTCATTCTCTGTTGGATCTATGCTCGCAGTGTAAGGTTCCTGCAGACGGTTAACTCGTGTCACGCGACACAATTGGACAGTTGGAGTCCTGTGTCACGCGACACAAGTGGCTCCCTGCAGAGACCACATTTCAGTTGTAATCTGTATTCAGTCCTCGATGTAAAGTGGGACGTGGCCTCCCAGAGTCAATGGCTTACAAATTGTATTTCCCCCTGTTGAGCAATAAAACAAAGCGTTGATTTGCATTTTAATACATATCTTGTCATACACACTTTGCACACACATTTGAATGAATTGGATGTTGAACATTGAAAGACTCGTCTACGGATGAGGCGTGTTGGGTGAACTCTCGGTTCTTCCCAACACGTAACTTGACCCCTGAACCCATTTTCTCTTTCAAAAAGGTTTTCAATGTTTCCTCTTAAAAATGGCGTGGCGACTTCCCCCTTTATCTCATTTTTCGGCGAGCGTTCATTCAGTGGCGACTCCGCTGGGGACTTGAAACTTGATTTTCAAAAGTGGGTCAAACTTTCGTTATTGTCCAACATATTCACTTCATTCATTTGTGTGTGCTTGGTTGTGTGACATTATATGTGCCTAAAACGCATTTTATTGCTTTGCTTTATTCCCTCCCCCTTCCTTGTTTTCTGTTGAGATTGTGCTAGTGCTGGGGCTGAGTCATTGCATTGTGCTTGGAGGCTGGGGCTGATTTGGTTTTGTTCAGATTCTGGATATGGGACACCTTATGTCACGCGACACATTTGACCTCCTCATTCCTGTGTCACGCGACATAAGAGGTCATTTTGCAGGAATTGGATTTTTGTGCAGGTTATGATTGTAGGGCAGTCCCCCATGATCAATTACTGATCCTTGATTATTATGCTTTGCGGGGATGTGTGTGAGAGTTGTTTTCATTTCTCCCCCTTTTCAAATAAAAAAATAATAATAATAAAAAAAAATCATTTTTCATAAATAAAGGAACATAGCCATCCCGCACACTACTTCACGTAGATCTAGAACCCTCGGGTGCGATTGACGGCATCGCGGACAGTGATGTATGTCGCTTACGCTTGAGCGCCTAAAGTCAAACCCATCCTCCTAGTGCGTTATAGGTGGCGCCACACATTTAAACCTCACCCAAAATGGTTGGTTTTGACACGCCATTTTCAAATACACTAAAATGAATTGTTTCAAAATTTCTAATAGACTTTCGTACCTATCCCGAAACCTAGCACGTGTGGGCATGTTGCCATCGCAACATGGTTTCACGAGAGGACATGTCGTTCCCACGGCATGTTCTAACGAGAAATCATGTCGCTTTGTCAATGTGCACCGACGAGAGGTCAAGCCAGATTTTTCCTTAAAATTCTTCAGGAATACCCGTTATGCTGCCCAAATTTCTCCAGAAATTGGGGCTCCTCGTTCGTCCCATAAATGCTTTGGTTTTGTTTAGGTATTATCACCTGTTATTAATTTTGAACCAATACGTTTGCTGTATTTTTGGATGATGTGTCCCTAGGTTCCCCCGAGGTCTAGATTGCGTGAAATAAAGGATTAGCCTTTTCCAACCGTCTCTAGGACTTAAAAGCCACCGATTTCTACTTGAAGATTAATAAAGTGTTGCATGAGTCCATCTCGTTCCGTATTCTTCCCTCTCCCGTACCTCCTCAAGATTCTCTATCCTCCGACTTATACACGCTCTTACCTCTTCACCTCTGCAAGGCTACGGAAAGTTGGGTGTGCCCTCTCATTCTTGGCGCTCATAGGTCCACATTCCTGAGGCGGAAGCAGTTCAAGTGCCCGAGCAATCGTCCATCTGATGCGGAATCCAAAATGCTCGGTGCAGAGAAGACTATGGCCCACAAATCTGGAAGTTCATATCCCATGGGTCAGCAGTAGAGTGTAAAAGGTGTGTCCATCAAAGAGTTGCGAGCTACACTTGAAGATATTCTTCCTCGCGAGCGGGAGGCCCGATTTTCTTGCTCAGATTGTTAAAGCTAAGGAGGGCGATTTGTGAAGGACAGAAAGATTGAGAAGGGTCCTCACCGCACCGATGGCAATGATACCCTTCCTCCCGTCTGAATGTTGATGCAGTCGATCAGTCCTCGTAGGGTCTAGAATGTCCACTGTCGGACATGAGTCTTTCGAGTCCAAGTTGGACCAGTTTTTGCTTTGCAGTGATAAAATCTTTGTTTCTCTTCTTGCTAGACTCGAGACATCACTAGCACACCTGCGTTACACTCAATTGAAATGGTCTTATTCCAAATGATCACTTGTGCTGCTCACCGACCAACGCTTTGAAATGGCTAATGTTTAAATTGATCGGAGTGAGAAAATCGGCTGATATCATTTCCCAAAGTGGGGCTTACCAACTCCCCACCTCGATTCCCTTATGCTCACATATCTTCCTTCGTCCTCACTATCTCGTTGTTCGATGAATTTGCACGGATCTTCTCAAAGTAAGCTTAAGCAAGCAAATGAAGACTTGATCTCGTTTCGATCATCCGATAGGGACTGCGGTTGAAACCCTTCACCCTTAGGAAAACCATCACCTTACCCTTACCTAAACAATACCCCTTCGATTCAAGATCGGCACGTTTTGAAACCCGTTTAACCATCGCCAGAAGAAGAGGGACTATCTTTGAGGCTCCCGTGATTCAAAGAAAGATCGACCGTCTCCAAGCTCAAGAATGACGGAAAGCAATGATCCATCCTGGGGACTAACTGAAATTCTCCTCTCAAAGGCAAAATTGAAAAAAAAAGAGAGAGACAAAAATAAAAAAAAAAAAAAAAAAGAATAAAAATAAGAGAAAAGAAAGAGAGCCTAGTCCCTAGCGATCCTCTCAGAAGCGAAAGACAAAAGATCCGGTCATTACTCAAAGAAGTCTCAGAGTGAATAAAGAGACAGCACGTATGTCCCTCACCATTACCTCAAACCAATCCCAAGCCGTCCTCTCGATTTTAGAGGACATTCCCATTATCATTACCCTTACCCTTGGCCAAAAGCAAAAAAAGACCGACCTCTCATTCTTAGAGGCATTGAAGATGTAAGCATGGATTCCCTCGCCATAGAAATCCTAAACACATACCCAAGAGCCAATCTCTCATCTTTAGAGGTTCAGTCAGTAAAAGGCCCGGTCGACCTCTCATCCTAAGAGGTCATGATATTCCAAAATCACCCGAAGACCGGTCGAAACCCTGAAGCCCAGTCGCAATTCCTACCGGATAGCAGTTTCATTCCAATATCATCGAGATCTAAAACAGATTATTGCTTAAAGCGGAGCCAAGTCCATCCCGGCTCAAAAGATTATCAAGCGAAGATTGTGCAAATTCCATCCGTTCATTCGACGTTTCATGTGAGCATATTTCATTTCTCCTCCGCAAACACTTGCCGTGGATGTCCCACTGGGGCTTCGCATCTGTGTCTCCCATCGACACTCCAAGAGGACATTTTCTTTCAATTCTCAAAATCCTCAAAGGTCCTCAAATCCTCGAATTTCAACGTTCATTCTCTTCATTCAGGATAAGCCCGAACTACGGCGACCTGAGCTCCTCCTATGGAGGGGAATGTAGGCAACCATAATTGGTCTGGTCGAAATCACAAACAGATCTCAGAAAATCCGGTCTCCTCAAGGACCATTCCCATACACTGTCTATCCTTCCGATTTTAATTCTCGATATCAGTGGGGTTTCTCCTCAGGATTGATGAAAATATTTGCTCATATCGGCTTTGGTGGTTGACTAACCCGAACATCAATAAAGGGTTTTAAGCAGCTTTGTGATCATCACGAATAAGACAAGTTTTCAAGTGTCTCGGAAAGTCTTCTTCTCTACATTTTTAGAGATATATAGAGCTAAACACTGTATTTCTGTCAAGCAGGGGCTTCCGTACACCTTTCCACACCTTGCGATGCTTATACCCTCCCAAAAGAGTCAAACCTAAAGCGAGAGTGTCATACACAAAATCGGGATTTATTTCCCACCATTCGAAAGATGCGCCCCTACACGTAAACACTTTCGAGTCTTGTCCAGCGACTGATTGACTGCGATTTGAAATGATGAGTTACTTCCTCGGCCACAAGATGACTCTGTCTGCGATGAAGCTGCATGGGATTTCCTCAAGCTGGGGCTTTGGTTAAGGTATCCCTCCGGCTCTCCTTACTAGATTCCCTCCAGGTTTCCTTTGCACTGTCAACTGGGGCTTTGCCAAGCTGGGATCATTCTCTGCACATTTTCTACTGCTTGCTGTCTCAGACGCGCGATACACTTTGTCCTCAACTAGCAATGGACCTGCTGCGATCTGTACTCCCGGAAGCGTCCCCGACTTGCCTAGCTGCGCCATTTTATTTTCCCACCTCATGGGAGAGGGTCCACCCCGTTATAAACACTTTCGATCCCTTAATAGAGCAACTGATACAGACATATCTGCTCGTCAAGCCGTACCAAATCCCTACTTCCTATTCTCCCCAGCTGAGATGGACTTGTGCAACAAAAGATTAATAATGCATAAGGAAAGAGTCGAATAAAGTGCAAAGTGCCTAGAGTGTTGTGTCTCCCCCGACAGAGTACAATAATCGGGTGATCGTAATGTGATCGTGAAGACTGCCCCTCGAATCACAATTTTGGACAAGGATTCCAAATCCTGCAGGTAGCAAACCCCGCCTTTATTATCTTCGTCAGGCCCAGAATCACCGGCATCGTTTGAAAGAGCCCTAGCTGCCTCATTCCCCAAGCAGTGCCTGTCAAAGAAAAAGAGCCCCAGCTACCCCAAAATTAAAGCAACAAGGCTCACCAGTCTCGGCGACTTCAAAAGCCTATTCTGCATGATAAGCCGAGACAAAGAGTCCGCATCTGTCAACCCCCAAACAATGCTTGTCAAAGAAAGAAGAGCCCCAGCTGCCCCATAATCTAAACAATAATGCTCACCAGTCTCGAAGACTCCAAAGCCTTTTTTGCATGATAAACCGAGATAAAGAAGTCGTACCTATGTTAGTCTCCCCAGCAGTGCGCAACAAGACCAGTGGCCCCAAAGCACCAAGAGGAACCTGCTCCCTAGCAAGCAAAGTTCCAAGACCAGTGGCCCTAAAGCACCAAGAGGAACCTGCTCCCTGGCAAGCAAAGTCCCAAGATCAAACGGCCCCAAAGCACAAGCAAAAGCCAGCTCCCTAGAAAGCAAAGTCCCCGGCTTACCAAGCAAAGCTCAGGACACAAAAAGTCAACAACCAACAAAGACCGTCCAGCAGCAAAACCGGTAAAAGAACAACAAAAGAAAAGAAGTAGCGTGAGCCCCCTGACAGCTACACTTATCCCCAGCAGAATCAATGGTAGCATGAGACCCTCAACAACTACCTCCCAACAGCAACGGTAGTCTAAGACTCTCCGACAGCTACAGGTGAGCACAACACAGGTATGAACACATATTTCTTTCAAGCGTCAAATCATTATATCATATCTTTTTCAAATCGGTCCGAGACACCATAGGTCTCATGTCATTTTCAAGTCGGTTTGAGACACCGTATGTCTCATGTCATTTTCAAAAGTGGTTAGAGATGCCGTAGATCTCACAACATTTTCAAAAGTGGTTCGAGACGCCGTAGATCTCACAACATTTTCAAAAGTGGTTCGAGACGCCGTAGATCTCATAACATTTTCAAAAGTGGTTCGATACGCCATAGATCTCACAACATTTTCAAAAGTGGTTCGAGACGCCGTAGAACTCATAACATTTTCAAAAGTGGTTCGAGACGCCGTAGATCTCACAACATCTTCAAAAGTGGTTCGAGACACCTTAGATCTCACTTCATTTTCAAAATCGGTCCGAGACGCCGTAGATCTCATGTCGTTTTCAAAATCGGTTTGAGGCACCATACATTCTCACTTCTTCGGTTTGAGGCACCATACGTTCTCACTTCTCGGTTTGAGGCACCATACATTCTCACTTCTCGGTTTGAGGCACCATACGTTCTCACTTCTCGGTTTGAGGCACCATACGTTCTCACTTCTCGGTTTGAGGCACCATACGTTCTCACTTCTTCAGTTTGAGGCACCATACGTTCTCACTTCTCGGTTTGAGGCACCATACATTCTCACTTCTCGGTTTGAGGCACCATACGTTCTCACTTCTCGGTTTGAGGCACCATACGTTCTCACTTCTTTTGGGTACAAAGCCCATGGCCTCTCATTAGAGCCACCTCTTTGTTGAACTACGATTTGGCTTGATTCCCTTTTTAGGGATACGTAGGAATCCTTTCTCAGAAAGGTCCAGCCATCCGATCTCACCAAGTCATCGTCCAACCCTCCGCCTTATCCCCCTGCTGTTCATTGAGATTGGGTCCTGTTTATCGACAACATCACTTCTTCCATAAGTGACATTGCCGAGGGGCTCTGTGAGTACACCAATCCCATTCGCAACCCTTTTAGGTGCATTTTAAATGATAAAATTGCATTAAGGGGCATTTTGGTAAATTCCCGGTCCGTTCCGAGACTTCCGGAAACATTTTATAAGTTTCTCGCGAAGGAAGTATGTTTTAGTATTATTCCCGAACAAAAGGACCTAAAAGGAATTAATCAGTTTGGACCTTTTGGGTATTAACCCGGAATGTTCCAGAATCTGGTTTTGGCGCCAGAATTGGTTATTGACTCCTCCAGTCGTGCGACAGCTTGAGGCATGGAAATTGGATACGTTGGGTCATGCGACCAATTAATCCAATTCCCAAATCCACGTATAAATAGCCAATTGCTTCATTTGTCAAGGGGGAACACACAGTTAACGCACAACTCTCACAGATCTCACTGCTCTCTCTCTCCTCTCTCTCTATATATGCAGGAACTAGGACCTCACCATTGCCGTCCCATCCAATGACCACCTCAATCCAAGCTCTCCCTCCGGCCAAACCCAACACCAATTCCCTCTCCGATCTCAAATCCAACCGGCAACCTACTCTCTCCCAATTCACCCCACAACCAAACGAAGACCCTCTCTCTCTCCTCTCCCTCTCTCTAAACGCAATTACTCCCTGCGTCTTCTCCCTCAATCAAAACCCAATCAACCGGCGACCTCCCCACCGTCTTCTCCGATCACAACCACAACCGCCATCACCTTCTCTCTCAATTCCCTCTCAAAAACCGATCACCTCCTTCCCCGTTACAGAGCCCTAAACTGCTTAACACCACTGTCCCTAACAATCGTCCTCTCCCCCTGAAACTCCACCGGCAGCAACCCAAAACCAATCTCCTTCTACACCGTTCCCCTGTTCCATAGCCCAGGCCCGATTCTGCTTCAACACACAAGCACGTACTGGGAACGGCAAATCAATTCCGACTTGAGCTTGTTCCGTTCCGAAGCCGGTTTGAAGATCCTTAAATCTAACTTGGTTTAAGGAACGTGGACTACGAGGGTAACGACTTCCCTCACCTCTATCTCGCATTTACTGTTTATTTGTTTCATTGCACATTATTTCCCGGACTTGATAATTAGACTCTATCCGTCCCCAATTATCAAGTCCCAACTGCCGATCTCTCTGTATAATTAGCTTTGCTTGGTATTGTTGATATTAATGATGTGAGTTTGTTGGATTCGTTGCCTATTGGCCAAGGGAGTGTGGATCTCCCTATATCCACATCCCCTTGGTCAATCTATTGTGGATTCGTTAGTTTCTGAGTTGTTTTGATATTGTGTTGGGATTTGATTCATTCTCTGTTGGATCTGTGCTCGCATTGTAAGGTTCCTGCAGACGGTTAACTCGTGTCACGCGACACAATTGGACAGTTGGAGTCCTGTGTCACGCGACACAAGTGGCTCTCTGCAGAGACCACATTTCAGTTGTAATCTGTATTCAGTCCTCGATGTAAAGTGGGACGTGGCCTCCCAGAGTCAATGGCTTACAAATTGTATTTCCCCCTGTTGAGCAATAAAACAAAGCTTTGATTTGCATTTTAATACATATCTTGTCATACACACTTTGCACACACATTTGAATGAATTGGATGTTGAACATTGAAAGACTCGTCAATGGACGAGGCGTGTTGGGTGAACTCTCGGTTCTTCCCAACACGTAACTTGACCCATGAACCCATTTTCTCTTTCAAAAAGGTTTTCAATGTTTCCTCTTAAAAACGGCGTGGCGACTCCCCCCTTTATCTCATTTTTCGGCGAGCGTTCATTCACCTAGCCACTCTTTTTTTTTTTTTTATTTTTCAATTTTTTTCATTTTTTTTAAAACAAGAATAAAGAAAAACAACTATACAAACCCCACCCCTCTCACTAAACAATGCATAGTCCCATATGCATCACTACAAGTACGAAACAAATAAGAAATGGATAGGGATACCTTTCGGGACTACTGAGGTGGTGGAAACAAATCTGGCCCCCATAATGGTCATTGGCTAGAGCTACTCCCAAATTGTTGCTGATTATGGGTGAATAGTGGCCCATTTTCTAGTATTTTGAAAGTACAGGGGCCAAAAAGAAATTAGGTAAAAAATGGGGGAGTTAAGCTTGAATCGAAAATTTAGGGGCCAAAGTGGGAATATGGGAGAAAAAAGGGGCCAAATTGGTTTTAGAAAGTTCAGGGGTCAAAGTGGAAATATGGGCAAAAGATGGGACCAAATTGGAAATTTGGGAAAAAGAAGGAGAAGAATTGGTTTTAGAAAGTTTAAGGGCGAAAGTGAAAATATGGGAAAATAAGGGACCAGATTGGTTTTGGAAATTTTAGGGGCTAAATTGTAACGTTGTGAAAATGGGAGGGTTGCAGCTGAAGAAGGGACCTGGCTGGATGAAGGGAAGGCCTGACTGAGAAAGGGCTGCTGGCTGGCCTAGAAAATCAGCATTGGCCGAGGCAGGTGGCCCAGTTTGGGAAGGAATGGCCGGCCAAACGAGGCGGGTGTCTGGGATGATTTGGGGCTGGTGCCTCAAGGCCAGTCCTTCGTCTCAAAATCATTTTTTTTTCAACAGCTTTTTTTTTTTTCTTAGGCCTTTTTTTTATTAGGCCCTTTTTTTCAACAGTTTTTTTTTTTTTAAATCAGGCCCAAAGTTGTGTGTTTTTTTCTTTGAAAAGGCCTAAGATTTTTGTGTTGTGCTCCTCTCCCACATTTTGCAATTTCCTACACAAAACACCAACAACAAAAATACCTTAGTAGCACCGACTCGAACAGTAAAATAAAACATATAAAACAAAAAATTTAAAATACTAACTAAACTAATAAATAAAACAAATAAAACATACCTGCTTCTTGGGTTGCCTCCCAATAAGCGCATTTGGTTAAGGTCGTTAGCCCGACCGAATTCCCATTTCAATGGGGATTAAAGGTGGTCGCCTTGTTTTTACTTTAACTTTCTTCCCTTGGCCCACCTCGCACATTCACGAGTACAAACACCCACAATTTTCCCCACATATGTACCTTTCTTGATTAAATCAGGTGGATCCCAAAAAAATTTTGTGGTCTTTTTCTTGGCTTTTATCTTCTTTTTCTTTTTCTTGGGAACATCCCAAGAAAAATTTGTGGCCTTTTTCTTGGCCCTTATATTCTTTTTCTTTTCCTTGGGGGCCTCTTCCCCAAACTCATTCGGTGTCTCGGTCTTACCAACATCAAGCACCTCAGCAAGACCCATCACCGCCTCCTTCATCTCATCAGAAAGAACAAATTCTAATTCTGCATATCCTAAAGCATTCTCCAACACAGATTTCATGTCTTCAAAAATATTAAACTCCATTCGTTGTCCATGACACTCCATAGACAAATAAGGTTAAAAAAATGACAAAAATAAAGCTTAACAAAAAGGAAACAAGAAAAAGAAATAGATTAAGAAAAAGAATAAGATCGTAAACAATTACACTGTTCCCCGGCAACGGCGCCAAAATTTGGTAGGCTTAGTCGCACACCTACTAAATTAAACCGGGACTCGGCCACAAGAATGTAGCAAAGGTAAGTCCATGATCGAACCATTGAAGAACGGTATTGCAAACGAACTAGTCACACACAAAGGGGGGTTTTTGTTTGTTTATGAATTAAAATCCTAAGTCGGGAATTAAAATCTAAGATGTAAACAATTATGTAAAATAACACTTTGGACATACAAAATTATCCCCATCTATCAATCACTATCACCGGAATGATTCTTTCTTACTTTCTCCTAATTACTTGATCATGAGATATAAAATCTCTATCTCTTCTTTGATAGTAGTTAATAGCGGCGACACGCTCAACTAAAAACCCTAATTGATAAATGAAACCTAGGCGACACGGTCAAGGTTCTAAATATTAATTGATAAAATTCTAAGAGATTAAGATCAAGGAATTAATCTATTACTATTTCAAATAGAATTAAAGTCAATTTTACTTTAATCACCATTCAAGATGACACATACAAGAATAACGAAACTGCTACAATGACAACCCTAGTCCGACACGATAAAAGGGAGATCTAGCAATAATCAATCAAAAGGATTAAGAGATTGATCAATTTCTCAAAATCCTAGAAATTGATTTGAATTAAGAACAAGTAAAATTGCAATTAGGGAAAAATAAATACGAAATAACCAAACCTCAATTGATGTTCAAGTCGGTTCAAAAATTACAATCCAAAGCAATGGAAGTTTAAGCTTCCATGAAAGATTTCAAAGCATTCAAAGTTTTTCTCTCCTGTTCTAATGAAAATATAACATAACCTAATTGTTTTCTTCCAACTCTATTTAAACTAGGATACTAAAAATAAAAAAATGAAAATGGAAATTAAAATAATAAAAACTAAAATGTTCCAACACTCAGCAAACCAAAAAGCGTGAAACAGTGCCCCGTTTCTTCCTGCTTGGCGGATTGTTTTCTGTCCTTCCACTAAGGTCCCTGAAGTTTTAGCTTCTTGCAGTTTGGTCCCTGGAACTTTCAGAACTTCAGTCTGGTCCCTGAACTTTCCAGAATTACAGTACAATCCTCAGCTTCATAAACTTGACTTTTTTGGCTTGACTTTTGACTCGCTTCGGGTCTTCAATATTGGTTGACTTGTCTTGACTTTATTAACTTCCATGGATGTAGAACTGATGAACTTGAGCTTCTTTGAGAACCAAAAATGATTACACAATAAACTCTCTAAATTTCTCCGAAATTGCATTGTTTCTCTCATAATCCTCACAATACATAATTCACTCAAAATACATCAAACCTATACTAAATACATGAAAATAAAGAAATAAAAGGATGGAAAACATAGGAGTTACATAGTAAAAATCCGTCATATCAATAGGATTGTGTGAATTTCCCTAAGTTTGCTATTGAACAAAGTGTTTACGGCATTTAGGTTAAGGTCGGGCCTCGTGTTCTCATAAAATTCATCAAACAAGCCACCTAATGAGGAGAACTTAATCCTAGAATCCATTATGGTCGCTAATTAGGAAACTACGGGAAAATGTTCATAATATTTTGTGAATTTACTTTCCATTTGCATAACGACAACTCCAAACAAGGCATGTGATCTAAATTGCCTAATAACTTCACTTAGGACATTTATTTTACGGCACAAAAGATGAGAGGTGGGATATAATAACTTCTCAAAAAAATCTTGGTTGCCCTCCACCAAGGCTTAAGCAAATCTAAATGCTCAGTAGCTATCGACCAATCATACTCACTAATTTGGTAGTCCATTTAATGACTAGAAAAGTATTTCATGAGGACCACCCTATATTCGACAGCTCTCCCTAACATTTTATATGTTTAGTTCCACTTAATATCCTCGACCACTTGAGGTTTCTTGTATTTCATGTTAAGCGGCGCACAAATCGACATAAATTTTCAACCTTGAGCTAGAATTTTTGATAACATGGGAGGCCGTGTTGATGCTATCGGTGACAGGGTTTAGTAAGTGGGTCAAGTCTTGGACACACAGATTAACAATGTGGCATGCACACCTAACATGAAACAAAGCGCCATCTAGGGGAGGATTAAGAGCTTGGATCAACATTGTGGCGGTGAGGGTATTGTAAGTCGCATTATCAAAGGATATTGTTAAAATTTTGTTGGTGATAACATACTCACTCAATACATCCTTAAATGTGACTTGTACATTGCAAAGCCATGTGGGGATATGGCATTGTTCTAAAGGAAATCACCCTCTTTTGCAATATCCACTCCTCAACAATCCAATGAGCGGTTATACAAGTAAAGGTATCAGAACTAGAACTTAGAGTGGCCTTTCAAGCATTGATGGTCAAGCAAACACTACCCTTGAAGTTTTGTAGGTCGCTCGCTAGTTGAAGTTGACGAGTTTAGAAGAGCTTCTTTTTATGCCTAGAAATAGTTTGGCGGCTCATTGGTTGATATAATAGGTTGAGGCCTCTAGAATAGTGGTTGAGTCTATCATCATCCGAAAGTGAAAGAGGCAATCGACAACTCACTAGTAACATCTTTATCAAATCGACGTCTTTGGACACTCTATTTTGTGTCTTTGCCTTACCCTTACCCTTACCCCTTCCCCCACTAGGTGCACTACCCGAGGCAACATCGATAGTAGGTGTATTGGGAATTATGCGGGTTTCGTGGGTGACTTGTACATCGTCATCGTCATCCCCCTCCTCACCTTCATCTATGTCTTCTATGTGATGATAGGTTCTAGATGTATAGTTTTTGTTGGGCTCATTCATCCAATCCAGGGTCGAATTCGAAGTATAGCCGCGAAATGGAGGGGTGTTGATTGGGTTCGAGAATTGATTAATTAGATCAAACATAATTTGATCATTACGGTTCAAAAGGGAATTATCTATTGAGTGGCGGGCCGAAATGGGTATATTTTGATTTTGAGTTTGATTTTGTGGTGGTGGGGGGGGGGATATGCAAATATATCATTAACTATATCTTTCATGATAACTAGCAATATAAATCACCTAGCAATTAAAATTAAAAATGCAACACTTAAAAAAAAATTTTGAATTTTCAAAAATTTATAAGGATTAAATAATTTTGGCTATAATTTACTAACAATAAAAGTAAACAATTATAATTTTTTTGTAATTTTCGAAATAAAAGTAATTTTTTTTTTTGGAATTCTTGAAATTTATGAAGATTAAAAAAAATTAACTACTAAACACAATATTTAACTAGCGAGTAAACAATTAAATAATTCTAACAATAAAATTACCTTCAAAGGCTTCAACTCTTACGATGTAATCACAAATATTCAACTTGAAAATAATTTGATGGTTTGGGTTTGAGAGAATTCTATGATGAATTGAATTTTTTTTGTGATAAAAATGGTAAGATTTCCTCTTCTATTTATACTAATTATAAATTTTTTTGGACCAAATTTACCCCTAAATATGGCTGCTGGGAGGGGTAATTATGTCCCAAAAAATTAAAATCTGATAAATGAGCCGTTATGTGTAAATTGGACGAAAATATCCCTCAAACGGATTTATTAACAGATATATTTGAGGACATTTTAGACATTTATACAAACAGGTACAAACAGGTCCGTGCATACCTCATTGCAACGGGCCAAACGGGTCGCGAACCAAACGGATCTTCGAATTCGCGGGCCAAAGATCGGTCCGTGCGAACCTCCTTGGTCCAGGTCTGTCCCGTATACGAAGCGGACAAAGGGGATAACGGGCCACGGGCTGGACGGGCGCGGGCCAACGGACGGCGGGGCACGGCCCAAAATGGCCATCTCCAATCTAAAGGGCCTCACAATATTGCAATCAGACTCAAAATTAAACTTGGCTCTATAATCAATATAATGATGCGAGCAAGTACTATTATACGAAGGAAATAAAAGCCTGCATAAATTATGCCCTTGTAAACTTGGATTTTTTTTTCCAAAATATTACTTTTTACAAATTTATTTACGAAAATAACATTGTAAAAACTTTAAGTACCAAAGTAGCACTTTTCAACCAATTTCGGAATTGGTAATTCCAGAATAATGTATTCCGGAATTACCAATTCCGGATTTGGTTTTTTTTTTTTTTTCAAAACTGAATTTAACAAAATAATATTTCTGTTAATAGAGAGCGATCGCGCCTATAATAGGGAGCGATCGCTCCTAATGTATTCCGGCGTTACCAATTCCGGATTTCCTTTTTTTTTTTTTTACAAAACTGATAAAGCAAATTAATATTTTCTGAAAAAAATAGAGAGCGATCGCGCGTTTTATGGGGGCGATCGCTCCTATTGTAATCCGGTATTGGTAATTCCGGATTTTATTAATTTTTTTAAAAATACTGAACTGAATTAAGTAAATTATTTTTTTTGAAAAATTCAAATCCGGAACTTCTAATTCTGGATTTGCTTTACATAACCCTTCTCCCCCAGCAACTTTGTAAACAACCCACGAATAAACAAACCTTAGTGAAGAAGAAGAAAAAAAGAAGGAAGAAGAAGAGGAGAGTAGGTGAATTTTTTTCAAAAAAATCTGAAAATTTAAGAAGTTGATTAAGAAGTTCAAGGAGAAGAGAAGGGAGGTGCTGGATTTTTATAAAAAAAAAAGCTGAAAAATTCAAAGAAGTGAGCATAAGAAATCCAAAAAAAGAAGGTACATTTAATCCCTCTTAATTTTTGTTTGAAATTTAAATTTAGTATTTATTTGATTTTTTTGTAAATGTAGTGATATTGTTAAATTAGATTTTTTAATAATTTATTTTTTCAATTTTTAGGAATAAATATGGCTGGAGTTTTACTTGTTTTCATGTGTTATTGGGGAGGAGATGATGAACACCCGTTTGAAGGTGAACATTTTGAAAGGGGACCAAAATGTGCACTTAGGGCTAAAACTCGGTGGAGTTACAAGAAGTTGATTAAAAAGTTAGCTAAAAAAATTGGGGTAGATCGAGCTATTGTTCAGTTGCAAGTTACATGTAGATATCTTCATCTTGTCGCTCCGGGGATTGCAAATTACATTCCATTTGTAATCGACAATGATATGGGTAAGGAAGTCATGTTTGATGTTTCTGCTCAGTTTGGTGGGTTGAGTAGCTTACAATTGTATGTTAAGATGAATTTAGTTGATAATGTGAATGTTGAGGAGTTTGAAACCCATGAGGAGTCATTACAAAATGAGTATGTTAATGACATGGATACCTTTCAGATGGGTTCTTTAAGCTGCTATAGTCAGAGGGTGCTGGAACAAGTACACAAACATATGTGGAAGAGGAAGAGGAAGAGGAAGAGGGGGAGGAAGAGAGAGAGGAAGAGGGAGGTGGTGAGGGTGAGGAATTGTATACTGATAATGGTAATGATTCAGATTATGAAGAAAATATTGGGTTGCTTCTAAATGAAGATCGTGACGATGGATATGATGATTGCAGTAGTCTTACTGATGATAGCGAGAATGAGGGTGAAGCTGGGGTGAGGGAAGATTTGGCATTATATTTGGTTGCTTGCGAAGAACCACAACATCATGTGCATGAGAGAGTCGGGTATCAATTTTATCGTGATATTGGAGAAGGATCAGAGATATATGATGATAACCAATATAACTTTGCTGAATGGAATGTAGAACATGATGAAATTGCCAAAGGTATTTCCTTTTCAAAGAAGACAGAGGTGCATTATAAAATGAAGTTGTTTCATATTAAGAAAAATCTACGCTTCAAGGTAAAATGAAGCACAACCCGAAAGTGGACTATTGAGTGTTTGGTGAAAGATTTTCCGTGCAATTTTTATGTGAATGTGAGTTTGAAGAATGCCGGGTATTGGGAAGTTACCAAATACAAGGGTCCTCATTCTTGCTTGGGAATTGAAATTAGCCAAGATCATCAAAACCTAGATGCTAAGTTCATAGGGAAAGAAGTTTTGAAACTGGTTAAAGCTGATCCTGAGTTGAAGATTGCACTAGTGAAGGCAGAAATAAAAAAATCCTATGGGAAGGAAGTTACATATAGAAAGGCATGATGTGGCAAACAAAAAGCTATTGTAGAGGCATATGGAAACTGGGAAGAATCTTACATAAGATTGCCACGTTTGTTAGCAGCCATCCAAAAGTGGAACCCTGGAACCATTGTGGAGCATTCTGATCCTCCTCCTCCCGGTACTTTAGGTATGTTTGATCGTGTGTTCTGGGTATTTGGCACTTGTGTGAAAGCATTCTCTCATTGTCGTCCAGTTATTTCTGTTGATGGCACATTCCTGCATGGAAGATATAGAGGGGTTATTCTTATTACCATGGGTGTTGACGCAAATGATAGTCTACTTCCTCTCGCATTCACTATTGTTGAAAAAGAGGACTACCGAAACTGGTGTTGGTTTCTGCATCTTCTTTGTAAACTTATTGTTAAGGTTCGTGAAGTTTGCTTGATATCTGATCGGCATGATGGCATCCTTTCCACGGATGGAGACATTGCCAACTGGCCCGAAATGTTATCCATAGATGGTGCATGTTGCACTTGCGAGCTAATTTTCTTAATGCTCACAAGGGCGTTGGATTGAAAGATCTTTTTTGGCGTGCTGTTAGCACCACCCAAGATAGAAAGCTTAAATGCTATCTGAGGCAAATTCATATCATCAACCCTGAGGCAACTAAATGGTTTGAGCACTTGGATGCTTGAAAGTGGACAATGGCTCACGATGGTGGATATAGGTACGACATTAAGACTACTAATTTGTTTGAAGTTTTTAATGGCGTTATGAAAGGAGCCCGGGGGATGCCTATTTCAGCAGTTGTTGAGACCTCAATCTATAGGTGTATGGCATACTTTTAGGATAGACTCACTAAAGCAATTAGTGCTTTAGGGGGATATCCTAATGGCATCCCACCACCAAATGCCACGCTACAATTCAGTGAGAGAATCGATTGAAGATATCGATACAACTTGACTAAGGCTGGGTTTCATCACGTCACAAGGTTTAACACTACGTCTGTGGGTGTTTATAGTGTGACGACCAGGGTACGTGGTGACAAAGGTGGACACATTCAAGTTGTGAGATTGGGTGATCGAACATGCACTTGTGGCAAATGGATGCAATATCATTACCCTTATTCGTATGTGCTTGCGTGTTTCAAATCGCAAATTGTCGATGGTATGAGTTATATTCATCCTTTTTACAACCTTGGCTCGTACTACAAGACTTGGAGTTGCTCTTTTCATCCAATCCATGACAAGGCCTATTGGAATGTAGATCATATTGTCCCACGTTTTTACCCTAACCCGGACCATCGATGTGACCAGAAGCAAGGGAGACCCAAGTCAAGGCGACTGAGAAACTCTATGGATTGGCAAGTTGCAAAAAAAAAAAAAGAATCGTTGTGGGATTTGCAAGGTAGAAGGTCACACGCGAAGGAGATGTCCAACTCTTAGGCAGTAAGAGTTAATTGTTATTTTTATTATTAGTTCTTAAATTAAGTACTATGAAGTTTTAAGTATTGTTGTTTTATTTGAACCTGTAATAAATTGAACTTGTAATATATTTAACTCTTGGTGGAGTATGTCATCAAATATAGTTGTAGTTGTGGAACTTAAAACGACCAAATGGGCGAAAACGAGTGTTGTTTTGGTATTTTAGTAGAATTAGAGGAGTTATTTGGCAATTTCATACGAATGGGGCGACCACTCCGTTTCATTGGCGCGCTCACGCGAAGTTGCTGGAAAAAAGGGGCGACCGCGCTCTAAATAGGTGCGATCGCACCATCAAGAGGGGAGATCGCACCATTAAGAGGGGCGACCGCTCCCCAGTCAAAAAGGACGCGTGCGTACGCTTGTAGCCATTATAATTGTGTAAATAACCATGTATACGATCTGTGTAAGGCAAAAATTCACAAAATCTTGTAAAATACATTATATTGGGGAGTGTGATGTTAAGACTGAAATAACATTATATTATAGCAAATAAAATATGAAAAAAACTGAAATAACATTAAAATAAATAGTTCAAATTAGTGATCACATCCCGATCACATAGGATAGAAATACAAGTTCAACATTTCAACAACTATTACATTAATCAAACAAAAGCAACGAGTAACTACTTCCACGTGACATGAAAAACCCCTTCATGAAAAATCAGATGGGATGAAATCCTTATGGAATACCTACAACGCAAATAAACTAATGTCATTGGTTGAACAATCACTCACTCATAGTAGGATCCAAACAATTTTACCTTGAATACATTGGAGAGTGTGATGTTAAGATAATATGCTTTACGTGAGGGGGAGAAAACAACAACCTAAAAATTACAAAACAACATGATTAGATGGCAATATTAATAATAGGTTCCAGCTGTTGCATTTTTAATACATCATACCTGATGAAGTATCAGAACAGAACCAACAGATATGTCATTTCCGAACTCACTCTCAGTAAACACCTTATGATGAATTGAAGCACCTATTGTTCCCATAGGATCCTATCAATTTTACCTTAATTAGTAAGACAAGACACATACTAATCAGGCTAGAAAACATACAAAACTCATATGCTAACCTTCAAAGTCACCATAGAGTCACCAAATTCATTTCGTGTAATGGTCTTGACAACAACAACGACAACATTAATCCTATCAAAATTGATACATCCACCCTTGATAGTATTTAAAGGGGTAGCATGAATCATACCATCGCCATTGAGCAGTTCAAGTGCGGAGAGCCAAGGACTGCATTGGAAATCTTTATCCTCCACGAGATCTTCAATCGCACTCCTCCCATACTCTTGGGTCGGAATCAGAGGTTTCTGAGAGGGAAAGCTCTGACGATCGAGGTTTCTCTGGTGCATAGCAGCCTGCACGCCACCAGCGGGACCAGGAATCAGACGCTCTGAAGAGGGTTGAGAGAGATTTATTTAAGAGAGGTTAGAGGGTTGAGGGGCAGTTGTTCGACCGGAAGAATGAGGATGGAGATTGGAATGGCGGGGGAGTCTACGACCCATTTTTCAGTTTTGTATGAAGCAGGTTGTAATGAAACTACTCCTTCCTTTTAAAGAGAAATTCATATTTGATAAAACCGGCATTGGCAGTCCCGGATTTGTAAGTTAAGATAAATTCAGCACTGGCAGTGCTAGATTTGTCAGTTAAAATAAGATCGGCATTGGCAGTGCCGGATTTGAACGTATATTTAGTATTATATCTTTCTTTTTTCTAAATAAATATTTAATTTTGTTTATAAAATATTTGCTTTTATATAAATTTACTAGCACAAATGCATAAATAAGATTGATAATCGCAAAAACATATAACATATAACATAGTAATCAATATTCAAATACTGCAACATTATAACATCTAATCCACCTTGCATCCACGTCGGTAACATATTACAATAGAGTAATAAATGTTTAGAACTCTCAGAAATCATAGCATACGTAAAATTACATAAAGATTCAGATAATTAAATAAGTAATTCACCACTGACAAAGAAATAAACAAAGAGTTTCAAAATTCAACAAACATATTCAATATTCAATACTGGACACCATAGCTCGAGCCACCTCCCGGTGGTGGTGACATCCGTCCTAGGAGAGTCTAGAGCAACCGAGTCTGCTCCTCCTGCTGAAAAGTCTGTTGTGCCCTCCAAGCCTGGGCCGCCTCAATCTCCGCATCCACGCGGGTGGATAGATGTCCAAAATCTCCCCTCAGATCGCTAATCTGACTCTCCATGGAGCCAACCTGTTGTGACAGATAATAAGCAGCCTCGGTCGGGTCCGATCGCCATTCATCATCATCCTCCTCCTCCTCCTCCTCATCATCATCATCAACCTGACGTCCCCTAGGTGACCCCTCACCTCTCTTTTCATTCTGACATTTAGTGGTGAGGGTGAACCTGTTAATCTTATGACATGTTCTAATGTCCTTGTTCACTTTCGACACGTTCAATCCCGCTTTCGCTATCAGGGATGTGATCAACAACGGGAAATTGTAGTTGGTATTGGCCATACCCTTAGATGTGTTCCATATCTCATTACAAATTATTTTCTCGAAGTCAATTGTTTTTCCTTGAATAATCATGTGCATTAGAAATGCACACCTCCAATTCACCTCATTAAAATGCAAGGAGGGGAGGATCCTCTCACAAATAAATCTATGAATCACCTTCATCGAATTGTCCATTTCCCGGGCCTTCATAATTACACCCTTCTTCACAGAGTTCGGGTCAATATCCCCGAAAGTTGGAGCTAGCACATACAGATTTTCCTTATAATTCTTCTCAATCCTCTCCATCTCTTTCGTATACTCACACCCATCCTCCTCAATGTCGGAGGCTAACCCGTAATATTGATTAATCACCTCCCTATAATAGTTTACCCGCACTCCCCGCACAGATGACACCCCCATGTTCCCCATTTAAAAAACATTGGCATAAATTTTTTTTACTAAAAGCCCGCATCCAAAGTTTGGGGGCTTACTCCCCAACTTTTCCCATTTGTATTGGGTAACATAGTTGTCTACATACAAGTCTTCAAAATCAAACTCCCTCTCCAGGTTGAGGGACTTGGTTTCGTATAGCTCAAAGAATTGTTGAGCTTTATATCCAACAAATTTGGTCCCATCAAATGGGGGACCGACGGGAGGGGTGGTAGTGTTGGTGGTAGTGTTTCGTTCTCTTTTCGGCGGCATTATAATAGTAAATCAAAACTAAAAAATACAAATTTGAAGCTTACTTTGGGAGTGGCCATAATTTTGCCGGAATGTCACCGTAAATTTCGCCTTCAAAATCAAATGCTCACCCTTTGCCTCTTCCAAATACACCTCTTAGCCTTGAATGAAGTTTTGAAACTGGTTGGTTGGTTGATTTTGTGGTTGAAAGTGATTGATTTTGAGATTTTAGGAATGAAATTTTAGAGAGAGAGAGAATAGTGGAAGGCTGGGTTTGAGGGATAAAGAAGGGTTTTTTTGTTTGAGAGAGTGAGAGAGGGGAGATTTTTTTTTGATAAAACTGTGTTCTTGGGAAATTCGCATAGGGGGCGATCACTCGATATTTAGGGAGCGATCGTGCCTTTTCTCCGTAAAAAGAGGGCGATCGCTCGTATTTTTGGGGTGATCGCTCGACCTCTGCATTATTGTAATTGCTCATCCTTATGCTTGCCAATTGCCTTAGGATAATGTCTTTCCCTTTCTCTTCATATTTTCTATAACTTAGAAATTATTAGGAAAAGAAACTTAGGGATATTTTAGAATGTATATTGAAGCATCATAAATTAGTATAACAATATATAGGATTTTATTAAGAAAAAACATTATTTAAATTAGTTGAATTCTTCTTGATCATCTTAAGCTCTTGGTTATTTTATCTTGTGAAATCTTGTAAATATTCCTTCAAATGTACACTTCAAAAATATTGATGTCTATTCTCTTCTTAGAAATATCCATATCCGTTTTGCTTCTTGTCGAATCACAAACCTTCATTTAAAAATTCATCTTTCCATTTCCACTAAATCAAGGCTAAAATTTAATCTTAATGCTCAAAAGTGACAATGTCACTAATTTCTGTAAAAAAAACAAAAAGCACAAGCTATTATTTCCTTAGTAACTCGGGGCACGGAGTTCGCTGCGACGATGTACTCTTGTCAAATGGAAATAGTATATAAGTGTGTTTGAACTAAGTATTAGGAACATGGGGTTCACTGCCACAATGTATCCTACTTGAAAGGTTCAAAATCACTCAAGTCTTTTGCAAACTTTAACACGTTTAAATAAAATAAATTGTTTGCCTTGATAAATTTTCCACTATCATCCTCCATTTCCATCTTTGTGATTCAAAAGTGCATCTCGATTTCTCAGAATACTTCTAGTTTGTGAATAAATGATCATTCTTCTTAATTGTACATTTCAAGCAATAAGCCCTTTTTCACAAAGCACTCTAAAGAGTGAATTTTTCCTTTATACCGAGCTTATGATCCGAAAAAAGATTCATCCTTCTCTACATTATGCTTAGCTTAGTCAAAATTCTACTTATGCTATAATGATTTACTGTCTTGATTTTACTCTCTAAACATCCTCCTAAATATCTCTTTCTAAAAATCTTTAAAGTTATAAAGATATGAATAGGTAGATAAAGGCAATATTCAAAGCAATAGGGCTTGTAACATTTATTTATTTTCTGAGGGATCCACTTTATGTTTTTATCATTTGCATTTCTTTTCCCTCTCCATCTTTTTATCTTAATCTTGCTTGAGGACAAGCAAGGATTTAGTGTGGGAGAGTTTGATAAGTGACTATTTTATAGTCATTTATAGCATTATATCTATATCATTTACTTAGTTTTTATTCTCATTTAGTATAATTTAGCCTCTTTTATTCTATATATTGGATTTTATGCTTGTTGGTATTTTTGTTCATTTATACAGGTCTTAAGGTCCATTGTTAGAGCAATTGAATCTTGTGACATGATAAAGGATCAAAGCAAGACAGGATAGCTTGGAATATGAACAACCAGGCCAAAACTTCACTGGAGCGGCCGTGCTCTATAAAGTGGAGCGGGCGTGCAACTGCCTCTGTCAAGCCAAAAAGGATCAAGTCTATTGGAGCGGCCGTGTAGCAAAAAGTGGCGCGGCCGTGCTTTCAAACCAGTTCAAAATGAAAATTGGCGCCAAGGCACGGCCGTGCAAGTTACAACTCATGGCCGTGCATTTACTGTTACCAGGCTGAAAAGGCACCTTTTGAAGGAAGCTCTTTGAAGAGTCCCAACCTTTGAAGCTTATGTCTATTTAAAGACCCTTTGTAATCAGTCTAAGGATCCGAAAAATCATCCGAAAACATCCGGGAGGATCAGATTATACTTAGAATAGATAAAAAAACACTTTAGCAATACATTTATACACAATTCTTGAAGATGTGTCAATTGTTCTTAGGAGTTTTTGTACATCCTTGAAGATTGTGAAATAAAACCTCGAGGATTTCTTTCCAGCTTTTATTATAAGAATAAGTATCTCTTTCTTACTTATATATCTATGCTTATTTCTTATTTTACTATGATGAATGGCTAGTGAGTAATCCTCCATTTCTTGGGGTCGGATACTCGGCTATTATGTTTTCACCTTTATAATTCATGGTTCTTCTCCATGTCAAATCAATTCTCTTCATAGCAATCTTAATGCTTACAATAGGGAGACGTCATTGGTTGTATAATCTTAGTTAAATCAAGAGAATCTTGATTAGCTGAATCTTATGAATTGAACTAGGCTTCATTAATCACAAAGTGTAGTTTAATGACCTAGGGATGATCCTTTAGTGGAAAATACGTGAGAATAACTTGAACTTAACATGTTTTAGCTTTTATGGACCCTCAAGAGGTTAGCCGGGTTGCCCGCTCGTGACAGGCGGGAGTACCATTAACGGAACCTTAAGAGATAGGCCGTGTTAGTCTTAAAATACATGTGCTAGGCCTTCACCCATGAGTAGTTAGCACAACTTAGCGTATCATCCTTGATTTATGACATTTTCATCTTAAAAATATTTCTTCATATCATTCTTAAACGCCTACAAATATAAAGACGTTCGTATTTGTAGAACCCTAGTTAATTGAGATAAGGACGTAGCTGTGAATCTCGGTTAGCCGAACCATATGAAGTAAACTGGGTTTCATTAATCACGTGAGTAGTTTAATGGCCTAGGAATGTTCTTTGAATGAAAAGTACGTGGATTTTACAAGCATTAATGGATCCTTAATAATTATGGACCATCGAGAGATATGGCATAGTTAGTGAAGAATACAAATACTACTTGCTTGATCATGAGAAGTAGTATAGGCTGAATGTACCATCCTTGTTATTTTGATGAAAACCTTTATTTAAAGCATGATTATTTGATGAATATATATTTTAAAATCTCAATCTCGAGAATACTTTTATTATATGTTAGAGTAGTTTCTGTATGTTTCTAGTATTTTCTCACACCAATTCATATCTCTCCCAATCATTTTATCTATATACTTATATAAAGACAAGTATCATACAAAGTAAACCCTTTCTTTGTGGGATCGACCCGTACTTGCATTAGCTATAATATTATAGCCCGTGCACTTGCGGTATTTAAAAAGAACCGTTAGATTTTGAGACAACAAGTTTTTGGCACCGTTGCCGGGGACAACATTTTACTTTCTGATATTTATTTTTATTATTTATATTTCTATATGTTTACTTCATCTTCTTCTTAAACCTCTCATACCAAGTAAGTATTTCTTCACCCTCTCCCCTTTCAAATGTCCTTAAAATATTGAGGATAATGTATACCTTAAGTGTGGGGGGGGGGGATATTTATCTATTTTAACTTTTATTACTTTTTAGTTTAGTTTTTCTTAGTTGCATTTCTTTTATTATTATTTATATATGCATCATGTTTTTCAAAAAAAAAAAAAAATTGTATATATATATATATATATATATATATATATATATATATATATAAATATATATATATATATATATATAAATAAAATCCCTTTGATGACAAAAATTGCTCATCCTTATGCTTGTCAATTGCCTTAGGATAATGTCTTTCCCTTTCTCTTCATATTTTCTATAACTTAGAAATTATTAGGAAAAGAAACTTAGGGATATTTTAGAAAGTATATTGAAGCATCATATATTAGTATAACATTATATAGGATTTTATTAAGAAAAAACATTATTTAAATTAGTTGAATTCTTCTTGATCATCTTAAGCTCTTGGTTATTTTATCTTGTGAAATCTTGTAAGTATTCCTTCAAATGTACACTTCAAAAATATTGATGTCTATTCCCTTCTTAGAAATATCCATATCCGTTTTGCATCTTGTCGAATCACAAACCTTCATTTAAAAATTCATCTTTCCATTTCCACTAAATCAAGGCTAAAATTTAATCTTAATGCTCAAAAGTGACAATGTCACTAATTTATGTAAAAAAAGCAAAAAGCACAAGCTATTATTTCCTTAGTAACTTGGGGCACGGAGTACGCTGCGACGATGTACTCTTGCCAAATGAAAATAGTATATAAGTGTGTTTGAACTAAGTATTAGGAACATGGGGTTCACTGCCACAATGTATCCTACTTGAAAGGTTCAAAATCACTCTAATCTTTTACAAAATTTAACACGTTTAAATAAGATAAATTATTTGCCTTGATAAATTTTCCACTATCATCCTCCATTTCCATCTTTGTGATTCAAAAGTGCATCTCGATTTCTCTGAATACTTCTAGTTTGTGAATAAATGATCATTCTTCTTAATTGTACATTTCAAGCAATAAGCCCTTTTTCACAAAGCATTCTAAAGAGTGAATTTTTTCTTTATACCGAGCTTATGATCCGAAAAAAGATTCATCCTTCTCTACATTATGCTTAGCTTAGTCAAAATTCTACTTATGCTATAATGATTTACTATCTTGATTTTACTCTCTAAACTTCCTCCTAAATATCTCTTTCTAAAAATCTTTAAAGTTATAAAGATATGAATTGGTAGATAAAGGCAATCTTCGAAGCAATAGGGCTTGTAACATTTATTTATTTTCTGAGGGATCCACTTTATGTTTTTATCATTTGCATTTCTTCTCCCTCTCCATCTTTTTATCTTAATCTTGCTTGAGGACAAGCAAGGATTTAGTGTGGGAGAGTTTGATAAGTGACTATTTTATAGTCATTTATAGCATTATATCTATATCATTTGCTTAGTTTTTATTCTCATTTAGTATAATTTAGCCTCTTTTATTCTATATATTGGATTTTATGCTTGTTGGCATTTTTGTGCATTTATACAGGTCTTAAGGTTCATTTTTAGAGCAATTGAAGCTTGGGACAAGATAAAGGATCAAAGCAAGACGGGATAGCTTGGAATATGAACAACCAGGCCAAAACTTCACCGGAGCGGCCGTGATCTATAAAGTGGAGCGGCCGTTCAACTGCCTCTATCAAGCCAAAATGGACCAAGTCCATTGGAGCGGCCGTGTAGCAAAAAGTAGAGCGGTCGTGCTTTCAAACTAGTTCAAAATGAAAATTGACGCCAAGGCTTGCACGGCCGTGCAAGTTACAACGCACGGCCGTGCATTTACTGTTACCAGGCTCAAAAGGCACATTTTGAAGGAAGCTCTTTGAAGAGTCCCAACCTTTGAAGCTTATGTCTATTTAATGACCCTTTGTAATCAGTCTAAGGATCCGAAAAATCATCCGAAAACATCCGGGAGGATCAGAATATACTTAGAATAGATAGCAAAACACTTTAGCAATACATTTATACACAATTCTTGAAGATGCGTCAATTGTTCTTAGGAGTTTTTGTACATCCTTGAAGATTGTGAAATACAACCTTGAAGATTTATTTCCAGCCGTTATTATAAGAATAAGTATCTCTTTCTTACTTATATCTCTATGCTTATTTCTTATTTTACTATGATGAATGGCTAGTGAGTAATCCTCCATTTCTTGGGGTCGGAAACTCGGCTATTATGTTTTCACTTTTATAATTCATGCTTCTTCTCCATGTCAAATCAATTCTCTTCATAGAAATCTTAATGCTTATGTTGGGTATGCATATTTTAACCCTCCTATTTTGTATTAGATTTGATTGATACCATGACCTCCTATTTATTTTAAGGACTTTAGGACCCTATGTAATGAAGCTTAGACTTCAATTTTTAGCTAAGTCCATTTTATAGAATAGGTTAAAATTTAGGCTTGAAGACTGGCTCAAGAATCATTGGATTTTAGGATTGCAGTTTCAAGGGTTCCTGAACCGCCTTTTTCGTAACCGCTGCGTAACCGCCTTTTGCCTTGAGATCTCTCTCATCTCGAAACCGCTTGATCAATCAAGTGCAAACCGCACTTTTGGAAATCCTCTTCGGTGGAACCGCCTTTGTCAAAACCGCTTGCCCGTAACCGCCCCAATGATTGACTTCTTGAAGTGATCCTTTTATCCCTTGGAATCCACGTCAGCAATTTTAAATGTCAACCACCATATCTTGTCACGTGACCCAATGTCAGAGCAGATCTGCAAAGATCTCATAAAGGTGACAGATGTCCTAACCACCTTGATTGCAATCGAGGTCCGATCGCCTTTACCGCACCAACAAACTCTAAAGGACAAAAGTGGATATCAGTGGACCAATGGGAAAGCATCAAGTACTGTCCTTGAACAGCTGTGTCCAACGACTATATTTGAGATGCTTGGGTATAAATACCCCCAATCTTCACCATTTGAAGCTTGCTGGAAATTAATTGAAAAATTGCTGTGATCATCAGAAGTTGAAGCTCTGCCCAGAAATTCTTAGTCCTTTGAATCTTCATCTTCATACTTCAAGAAATATTCCCCAGCCCAGAAATCAAGCCTTAACACATTCAAGAATCATTGTGCTCTACATCTCACAGATTTAAAGAGCCTTGATCTTGTTCTCACACACACACACCTCTCTTGTTTAAACACATAGTTTATTCATTTGAGATACACTGGTTATAGTTTTGGATTTGTTCTTCATAGAAAAGATTTTATTGTACTTTGTAATCTCTCAAATACTCAATATAAAATCTCTCTTAGAAATCCAAGACTAACCATCTTGGTAGTGGACGTAGATCGTTTATCGATTGAACCACTCCAAATATTGTGTTCTTACTTTCTGCATTTATATTTCTTGTGCTTACTAATTATCTACCTTTCTCTCTGTTTGATCTTATATAGTTATCCTTTATTGTGAAATTGTGTTTGGAGTTAACATTGTCAAACTGCACTTTCAGTTTTACAACTGCTTAGAAAATTGCATTAAAACCGCCTTACAAAACCGCCTTCTCAAAACCGCATTTTATCAAGTATATTCCGCTGTGCATTTTACAACTCTACTTGCGCTTCTAATACACCGCAAGAGGTTTTGTAAGCGTAGAGGTTTAGTTTTAAATTGAGGGCGAAAATTTTAAACAAAGCCTATTCACCCCCTCTAGCCGTATTTTCACCCTTGTTGCCACCTTTGGGACCAACAAGTGGTATCAGAGCAAACACATTTTAAAACCATCGTTTTTCAAGCTTAACAAATTTGTGTGCCGATTCGATATGGCAACCTCAAAGACAATGACTACCGTTAACTATTCACACATTCCAATGTTGGACGAAGACCACTTTGACATCCGGAAGTGCCGAATGCTTATTCATTTGGAAACCATAGATGAAATGTCGGTGGAGTGCGTGATCAATGGCCCTCTAATTCCAATGAAGGCTAACACCGATGCAACCACCAATGCCGAAACCTGTGAGGTCAAAAAGCCAAAAGATGAGTGGTCGGATGAAGAGAAGAGAATAGTTGCCTTGGACAAAGAAGGCGAGGTTCATCATTTCGGAACCCTCCCCGTATCAACTCTACGTAAAGTGATGTACCTCAAAACCGCAGCGTATGTGGGATGCCATAGAGAGCTACCTCGAAGGTGATGATGAGTGCAAGGAAAACAAATTATACACCGTTGAAAGATCCTACAACAACTTCAACGTAAAACCCAACGAAACCTTGCGTCAAACCTACGATCGCTATGTTGAGGTAGTTAATGCTTGTAGATCTCTTGGTAAAACTTTAACCGATAAGGAAATCAATATGACTTTCCTATCTCGCTTTAGGTTCTAGATGGGTAAATAAGGCTACCTTCTCTAGAAGACTCCAAAGTATTGGGTACTTGGTCATTAAGTAACTTGTATGCCAATCTTAGAGTCTATGAACTTAAACTAAATCATATTGAAGACATAGAAGGAAAAACCAAATCGCTTTCTATGTCTCGTAGTGGAACATGAAGAGAAACCATCCACATCCAATCAAACCACCGATCCTTCCATATCAACCTCATCACTCATCGAGATGGATGATGATGATTTTGCCATGTTTGTGAAAAGATTTCAAAAATTTAGAAAATCCTCAAAACCTTTCACAAAATCATTTTCAAAAGGCAAACCTCCCGCAACATTTTCTAGGGCCGCAGATACAAAAAGAAGAGTGACTTGGTATGCTACAACCGTAGGAAACCAGGCCACTTTGCATCCGAGTGTCCACAAATTAAATATGAATATATGAAAAAGAAAACTTTTCCTTCGAAATTTTCTCATCGTAAGGGAATGGTTGCCGAGGAGGAAGAGAATTCCAAGGAATTAGCAACTTGGATTGAAACAGATTCGAGGATGGAAGTGACGGTGAAACCGAAGAGGTTAACCTCTCGCTAGTTGCAGACGCTTCGATGACTCGTATTCGAATCATTTGAGTTGCATGATATGGAGGAAAAGGAGGTTTTTGCAAAACTTCCAAATTATAAATTGATGATGATATTAAACTTACTCCTAGCGTTAAGATAGGAAATTGTTCGTATTCACGTCCCATTTTCTCATCTAAAACCGCTCCACCTTCAAAAGCTATTCCAAAGAAAATTTTGAAAAAGGTGGTGGAAGAGGTTTCTCCCATGGAACATGAAAAGATGTTCAAGGAAGCTGAAATGGTGATCCATCGCTTCTCAAATCTTAAGAAAGCCTTAAGCTTAGCTCATGATGAACTTAATGCGTACAAGACGGAGAAAACCGTGATGAGGTCTCGAAATTGCTAATCTTAAGGACCAAATCAAACAGATGACTCCACTTGCCGATCAAAACCGCATCCTTGAAACTAAGGTTGCCGCACTTCAACTCAGAATGATGACTTGGTAACCCAAATCGACGATCGTCAAAAGATTATTGATTCGTGGCTCAAGTCTCAATCCACCAAGGATAAAATCTTGGACTTCCAAGTTCCTCCCGGAACTAAGGATGGTCTAGGGTTTGGATCCGAGGAAGAGGAGAAGTGTGCATCCTCGAGTGAAAAGGATGAAGAAATTTTGGAACTAACTAAAGAAATTCCCAAGGGGAAGCATGCTAAAGGAAAGGGTAAAGCAAGACAAGTAAATTATGTCTACCCTAAAGGAAAGCAATATGGGAAGAATTCTGTGTTAAAACCTAATAATTCTGTGGAAGCACTCGAAGAGGAAATGGCTTATGGAATTGGTAGAATCCCTACTCCAACCGCTTCGGTGGAAAAGGCCGTTCTCGTTAACCTGTGTCCGACCGCGTTTTCTTCAACCGCTCCTTCGCCTTCAAAAGCAGGAATAGCGTTCCTGCAAAAATACGTGGTCAAACCAAAGCCTGTTCCCTTCGTATCAGCTGGAATGTTAGCTGGAACTGCACCTCCCAAACCGCTTCCTTGTCCTAAACCGCATGCAACTCCTAAGAAGAGTAAGGAGTTAGTAAAACCTCATGAAGCTTGTAGCTATTATAAATGTTCTGTGTGATGGTTTAGGTCACAAGGCCGCAGAATGCCTTTTGCGGTTCACATCCAATGCCAGGAAGAGCAAACCTCCTTCACAAACAGTGTGGGTCGTAAAGGGTTGCTAACTTCAGACCCAAGGAATAAAGGGGGACCTCGTTCTTAATGTTTACATTTCAGGTCCTCTCGCTTCATGGCTGGTCACTCCAAGGATAATGAATGGTATCTTGACAAAGGGCCGCTCAAGACATATGACTCGGAGATAGATCATTACTTGAAGATGTCGTTGAAGCAAGTGGTCCATCCGTAACCTTTGGTGACAACAACAAAGGCAAAAACATTGGATATGGTGTTATAAGGAGAGGAAACCTAACTATTGAGAAGGTTTCTCTTGTCGATGGACTCAAGCACAACCTCCTTTCAATTTCTCAATTTTGCGACAAAGGAATGCTTTGCAACTTCACGTCATCAAACTGCTTTATCAAAGATAGCATTTCCGGCGTCACCCTACCACAGGGATTCGTAAGAGTAATATTTACATTATTGATCTAAATTCTGCATGTAGTATTACTAATCTCTCGTTTTGTAGCTAAGAATGTGAGCGAAAATAGTTGGCTATGGCACAAGAGGTTGAGCCACTTGAACTTCAAGTATCTTGCAAAGATTGGTAGGGAAAACCTCGTTCGTGGGTTACCTAAAGTGGCTGACCACCATCCAGAAATGCAAGGCATGCCACTTGGTAAGGTCCGCGTCGTCTTTCACCAAAGAAGACCGCTCCATCAACTTCAAGATGCTTACAACCGCTTCACATAGATTTGTTTGGACCCGTAACCACCGCCAAAGATTGGAGGAAATAGATATACTTTAGTGGTGGTGGATGATTACTCAAGATATACGTGGGTTGAGATGATGATTTCCAAAGATGATCGCTATGAGATTCTCACCGCACTATTTAGACGGCTCCAAACTCAAAAAGAAGATGACATCGTTAGTGTTCGATCGTATAATGGAACAGAATTTAAGAACAACGGTGTTGCTCAAGCATTGTGATGACCATGGGATTAATCACAATTTTTCCACACCGGTGTTCCACAACAAAATGGGGTTGTGGAAAGGAAGAATAGGACGTTGATTGAGGCCGGAAAGACAATGATATCCGAAGCGAAGCTACCTCGCATTTTTGGGCCGAAGCAATCAATACCGCATGCTTCACTCGTAACCGTTCCTCATCAACAAAACCCATAATAAGACTCCCTATGAGCTTTGGCGAGGAAGAACCCCAACATTGCATTCTTCAAGATCTTTGGCCGCAAATGCTTTGTCCTCTACAACGGAAGAGAAAATAGAGGTAAATTCGGAGCCAAGGCCGACGAAGGTATTTTTGTTGGGTATGCTAAACATTCTAAAGCTTTTCGTGTTTTCAATAAAACTAGTTTAAAAATAGTAGAGTCTGTCCATGTTACTTTTGATGAGCATTCTCTCCTTGAGCCACATTTGGCTCCAAATGTTGCCGATGATTTTGTTGAGCATAATGAACCAGGGTGAACCATCTCAAACCGCACCTGAACCTCAACCGCAAAATCCAAGACCCTCAACCTGAAATTCCCTCAAACCGCAATTTTCAAACCGCACTGAAGTTCCTACTCCAGATGCAACTCCAAGGGAAGAAGAAGTTGAAAATTCCCTATCCACTTATAGAACCTCTTCGTCAACTTACATTCCATGACTTCATTTGAAGGATCTAACGATGTTCCAATTGAAGATCTTCAAAGAAATCTCTCGTCCAACCAGACTTACCCCTGAGGTTCGTGAAGTCGCTCACCCCTCACAAATGTGATTGGTGATCTGTTTTCCGGTGTTCAAACAAGGAGATCAAATTATGACGAGCATACATCTCTTTTATCTCAAGTTGAACCCAAGAAGATTGATGAAGCACTCCAAGATTCCAGTTGGGTCGTTGCTATGCAAGAAGAACTCAACCAGTTTGAAAGATGCAAGGTCTGGACTTTGGTGCCTAGACCTCAAGATCAAGGAGTGATAGGAACTAAGTGGGTATTTAGGAATAAGATGGATGAGAATGGAAGCATCACTAGGAATAAAGCAAGGTTGGTTGCACAAGGATATAGGCAAGAAGAAGGAATTGATTATGATGAAACCTTTGCTCCAGTTGCAAGATTGGAAGCTATCAGAATCTTCTTAGCCTACGCCTCTTTCAAGCATTTCAAGTTATATCAAATGGATGTTAAGAGTGCATTCCTCAACGGCGAACTGCAAGAGACCGTGTATGTTGCCCAACCTCCTGGATTTGAAGACTCCAAATTTCCCAATCATGTCTACAAACTCCAAAAGGCTTTGTATGGACTTAAGCAAGCTCCAAGGGCATGGTATGAGACTCTTTCTAAATTTTTACTAGAAAAAGGATTTAAACGCGGTAAAATTGATACAACTCTTTTTATTGCCAAATATAATGAGCATACTTTACTTGTTCAAATTTATGTTGATGATATTATTTTTGGTTCTACTAATGAGTTACTTTGTAAGCGTTTTGAAAAGCTAATGAAAAGCAAGTTTGAGATGAGCATGATGGGAGAATTAACATTCTTCCTCGGGCTTCAAATCAAGCAATGCGAAGAAGGTATTTTCCTCAGCCAAGCCAAATACACCAAGGAGTTAATAAAGAAGTTTGGATTAGAAAATGCTAAAGCATATGATACTCCTATGGCCACCGGCAATAAGCTAGATAAGGATCTCAAAGGTAAGAAAGTTGATCAGACTTTATATCGAGGTATGATCGGCTCATTACTTTACTTAACTGCTAGTAGGCCCGATATCATGTTTAGTGTCCGTATGTGCACGCTATCAAGCGCATCCTAGAGAAGCACATCTTATTGCAGCCAAGCGTATAATCCGCTATTTATCCGGAACCACTAACCTTGGACTTTGGTATTCCAAAGATTCGAATTTCGATCTTGTAGGTATTCAGATGCAGATTATGCAACCTTGTACTATTGACAGAAAAGCACTAGTGGTACTTGTCATTTCCTCGAAATAGACTAGTTGCTTGGGCCAGCAAGAAGCAAGCTTCGGTTTCAAGTGTCTACCACGTAGGCCGAGTATATTGCCGGGTAGTTATTGCCGTCAAATCCTTTGGATGAAGCAACGCTTGGTGGACTATGGAATCCATGAAGGGAATTGCCCCATCATGTGTGACAACACTTCAACAATTTCAGTCTCCAACAACCCTGTCATGCATTCCAAGACCAAGCATATTGATATCAAGTATCATTTCCTCAAAGACCATGTGGAGAAGAGGAATATCCATTTAGAGTATGTGGGGACAGATAATCAGATTGCTGACATCCTCACAAAGGCTCTTGACTCCAAGAGATTTTCTTTTCTCAGAGGAGAAATGGGTATGCTTGAACTTAAATGAATTCCATACTCTTTATTTGCTAACTTGTTTGTTGAGTCTAGATTGAAATTCCTTTTGGAATCAAACCGCTTCTGTTGAACCGCCTGTGCCAAAACCGCAAGATATCCAACCGCCTGCATCCAACCGCTTCTTTCAAACCGCCTGATGCAGTCCAACCGCTTGGATCAAAACCGCGTTTCAACAAGAAGTAATCTCTGACTATTTTTATTGTTTATCTTTATTTAATTAAAAAAAAAAAAAAAAAAAAAAAAAAAACTGTTCAAATTCCTTTATTTATCTTTCAGTCCTTATTTTTTGACAAAAGGGTATTTTTGCAAATATTTTCCCTCAAAAATTCAAAATTTTAGAGCATTTAATGCTAAGGGGACATGAGCATTTAAAGCCCTCATGTCAGCCGTCATAGAGAGATGTGCAGGAGGTGAAAGGGTGTAACAGTTGGTTTAATTTCAATCATTCCTTCGCCAACCGCTCCACCCCTTCACCCTATATAAACCTAAGTTGGTGAAATTCTTCCTTTCTTCTGCCAACTCTCTCGCACACCGTACTCTCTCGTTCACCAACTCACTTTCTCTCTAAAAACCTTCAAAAACCCTCCATTTTAAAACATTTAACTGAAATGGCAACAACTTCAAAGCCTTCAACTTCAAAAAGGCTGAGAGCATCTACCACTGCTAGGGCTAAGAAACCCATCCTGGAAATGGTAACAACTTCTAAACCCTAACTCTTAATTTTTTATCAAAATCTGCCATGGATGAACACTTAGAAAACTGTTCGTATGCCTTGTTCTTATTTTTGGTGATTTTGATCTTGTTTGTTGACCATTTTGATTGAAATTTGTTGGGTTTTGCTCGAAATCATGCCTAGATTTACATTTCATAGTTTATTTCATAATCAATGCATGATTTGGGTACTGATTTTATGATTTTCAGTTTATACTCTTCGAAAACCCACTTTCTTGTTCTTAGTGATTATGAATGATTCTGGGTAAAGGATGAATTTTTAATGATATATTGTTCATCTCCTTTCAAATGTGGTCATTTTGACATATTATTTGCTTATTTTGGTTAAGTTTTATGAATCTCTGTTCTTGGTGTTCTTGAGTGTTCTTGGCGTTCTTCACAAACCCATGAACTGTTCTTGACAATACATATATTTTGGTTGCCTTGATTCTGAGAAAGTGTTTTCCAACACTTAGAAAATTTTCAAATTTTTTCAGAAATTTTGGATTTTATGTTGGTTTGAAACCGCTTGTATGAAACCGCTTAGGAATTTTTGTTTCAAACCGCTCCTCACCTATTCAACCTAAACCGCATGTTCAAAAACCGCTTTTTCAAACACCTTGAAACCGCATGCTGGTCAAATTCCTTTCCTCTTTGTTTTTGAGATTTTACTAAGTATATAGGCTGGAAACCAAGAAATTCCTCTCTAATCACTGCTTGCAGTGTGGGATAAGTTTGGATTACAATGCCACGTACTTAAGTAATTTTATTCTCATGTCCTCATTATTTGTTAAGTATTCATGGTTTCACTTGGGGTTTGAAATTCTCAAACCGCACCATTGCTCAACCGCTTGGTGCTCAAACCGCATGTGAACTATGAATACACAAATGGATCTAACTCTTGAAATTTCAAATTTGTAGGATCCAACTACTTTCCTACCTGGGTGGGAAGTGAATGAGGACGAACTCAAAACTGATGCCCTAGGAAGGGAGTTGCTGAGGAAGCTCAGAGTCTCAGGCATCTTGCCTCTGTTCACCAAGAAGCAGAACTTCATTGTGCCATCCTTTGTGGATCAATTCTTTGCAACCGCTAAGAAGGATTCCAGAGTTCTTGAGCAAGGCCAGAGAGTCTCCTGCCTGACCGCTGTAGTTGAAGGGATGAAGCTCTCCATTGACTACATAGATATAAGAAGACTTTTCAGATTTGCAGTTGCTGGTGCCCCCTTAGAGATTGATCAAGTTATCCAAGATGCTGCTGCTCTCCAAACCGCCAAAGTGGATACCCTATCCAAGAAGTACAAGAAGATTCCAAGAAAGAACTTTGGTGAGCTGATGAACTTCATAGGTCATCTAGTGGGGAGATCTATTTGTGGAAAGACTGGGAACCACAACAATTTCACATCCCAACAATGGATGTACAAAGGCCGCTATCTTTATGGAAATCAAGCCGCACCGGCCAAGGATTCTCTATTTTGAGATTAAGGATAGCATAGAGACCTATCGCCTAAGGTCAAAGGTGAAGATCGTAGGTGGAGACCTTTCGCAGATCCTAACCGCTCCGCTAATGGACTATGAGCACTTGGATGAAATGGTCACCAAGAATCCGGACTGATGGTGGACTCGCCGTATGATTGCCTGGGTCTACTTGCTTGCCACTCCTTCGTATATGCCAATGGAGATGCATTATACAAATCTTTGTATGATGCAGATACCTACCCTAAGAAGGAACCATATGAACTCAGTAGATCCTTCAACCGCTCCTCAAACCAGCACCCAAGCGGTCCAGAAGCCCCAAGCAAGAGCTGAACCGCCTCAGAAGAAGGCCAAGACCGCTCCAGCTTCCAAACCGCCTACTGCTGATGATGGAGCTGGGACTAGCAAGAGAAAGAAGAAATCCTCCAAAGATCCTCAACCTGAAACCTTGCATTTGGTGGATGAAGATGATGAAGAAGAGGAAGACCCAAGTATTCCCAACTTGGTGGCTAGGGCCAAAAAGGCTAGAGATGAGATGGCTGGATTGACTGTGGAAGAACAGATGAAGGTTCTCCAAGATAGGATTGCTAGATTGGCCAAGGAGCAAGCTGAGAAGTATCAGGCCAAGGGAAAATCAACCTCTGAAGCTGGAACCGCCTCACCCCATGAACCGCCTCCAGAAACCCAACCGCCTACATCTCCTCAAAACTCTCCTGCCCAATCTCCAAACCAATCCCCAACCCAATCCCCTGCCAACTCTCAATCCAAATCTCCATCCAAAGCCAAATCCATAACCCCTTCCCCCAACAAAACCGCACAATCTCAGGGGGAGAAACCCAAGAGAAAGAAAATGGCAGGCAAGAAGAAACCCTTCAAGAAAACCAAGCCTGTCCAACCCTCACCCACTCCTTCAAATTCCCCTCCTCAATCACCTCCTCAAAATTCCCCTTCACCTTCCCCCAGAAAATCACTATCACCCCTATCTTCTCAATCCCAATATGACTCACCCCAACATTCCCATTCCATAAATTCACAACATTCCAACCAAACCCCTACTCATTCTGCCTATCAACAATGGCAGTCCAAGCCCTCTGCTGGACGTGCCACATCCAAATCAGTTAGGGATGATCCAACCCCTGTCCATTCCCCTAACAAAAATCGCTCCCCTACACCTAACCGCTCTAAATCAAACACCCCTTCAAAATCCCCAACCCCTCACAACTCACCTCCTCCAAACATTCCTCCCAATACCCAAACCGCCCCTCAGACTAACCAAACCCAACCGCCTCCTACCTTCTCAACCGCTTCACCTTCAACCGCTCCTCCCTCAGAGTACTCCCAAATCCTCCAAACCCTTCATCTGATTCAAGGCCAGCTTGTTGTTAATCAAGGCCATGTCATCTCATTGACCGCCTCCAATGAATCTCTCCTTGCATCCAACCGCACTTTACAAGCCAAGGTGGATTCTCACTCCCTTGAGTTGGCGGCCCTTAAAGCTTCTTTGCTTGATGCCATTAAGGGGGAGAGATCTACAGCAATTCCTTCCTCCTCAACCGCCACTCCTGATCAAACCGCTTCCCTGATTCAAACCGCTTCTGAAGCCTTTCAGAAATCCCTTGAAGCTGGTTTAGTCAAAGCCTCTGAAGACAAGGCATCTGTTGAGCAATTGAAGAAGGAGTTAGATGTTCTTGGAGAAAAGCTCTGCACTTCCCTTGAAAAAGATCTGGGTATCTTAAGCACCAAATTCCTTGACTTTCTTCAATCCAGACCGCAATTATCTCAAGTTATCCAGACCTCTTTGGACTCTCTGCGTGAAGAAGTCTTGGAACAAATTGATCTTTTCAAGGTGGATTCCAAGGTGAATCTGGACACTGTGTCAGATGCAGTGAAGGCCAAGCTGAATGAGATCCAAGATGAATTCAACGACCGCTTGGACAACCTCAGGGAAGGATTCAACCTCCACTTGGCTCAACAGTCAATGATCTCAAAACCTCCCTGAAGGTATCTGTGGACCTTGAACCTATGGAACAAGCTATCAATGCCCAAACCGCTTTAGTTCAAGAGGAACTCCACACAACTTTCAACTCCATTTATTCCTCTGTCAATGTAAAGCTTGACATTATCAAGGAAAACCTTGTGGAAAATACCAAAGCGGTTGGTGCCACAAATTCTACCTCTGCTCATTCTGTGAATGCCCTAAAGAAGCTTGAAGCTACTCTCACCAGAACCGCAGAAGAAGTTAGAAGATTAAGGAAAGCGTTTGCACCTGACCAATCCAGAGCTGGGCCAAGTGGAGCTGAGCATGAAGTGAACAAGCCGCCCCAGCAGTAAACCGCTTTTCCTTATATTTTTTTGTGAATCTTTTTGGTAAGTTTTGGACCGCACTTTCATTGTATTTCCTTTTGTCCAACTTACTTCCTTTTTGTTTTTGTAACCTTGTAATTTTCCTTCATTCCTGTACTTGTAATCATCTTAGGAATTAATGGAAATTGCATCATGGTTCCAAAACTTTGTTCAATCAAACCGCTTGTTTGTAGAACAATGAAACCGCTTATGATCTTAAACCTCATTCAAATATTTTCTAACTTAAAAATCACTATTTTGAATTGATGTTTAAACATTCAGTTTAAACTGCACTTTGAACTTAAAATCATATTTTTTAAGTGCATCAATGCATTTCTATACTTTTCAAATTGTAAGTTTTTCAATCCTTCAAAGGTATAGAAATCTATAGCTTAAGCTAGTGTGTGCATTGACTTGGGACATGACTTACCATGTTAATTCTTATGGACATGTTTTTACCAAGTACAATGTTTGCTTTTGCTGTAGTAGGTAATGGCATCAATCAAATAGGGGGAGATTGTTGGGTATGCATATTTTAACCCTCCTATTTTGTATTAGATTTGATTGATACCATGACCTCCTATTTATTTTAAGGACTTTAGGACCTATGTAATGAAGCTTAGACTTCAATTTTTAGCTAAGTCCATTTTATAGAATAGGTTAAAATTTAGGCTTGAAGACTGGCTCAAGAATCATTGGATTTTAGGATTGCAGCCAAGGGTTCCCGAACCGCCTTTTCGTAACCGCTTGGCGTAACCGCCTTTTGCCTTGAGATCTCTCTCATCTCGAAACCGCTTGATCAATCAAGTGCAAACCGCACTTTGGAAATCCTCTTCGGTGGAACCGCCTTTTGTCAAAACCGCTTGCCCCGTAACCGCCCCAATGATTGACTTCTTGAAGTGATCCTTTTATCCCTTGGAATCCACGTCGCAATTTTAAATGTCAACCACCATATCTTGTCACGTGACCCAATGTCGAGCAGATCCGCAAAGATCTCATAAAGGTGACAGATGTCCTAACCACCTTGATTGCAAACTGAGGTCCGATCGCCTTTACCGCACCAACAAACTCTAAAGGACAAAAGTGGATATCAAGTGGACCAATGGGAAAGCATCAAGTACCGTCCTTGAACACCGTGTCCAACGACTATATTTGAGATGCTTGGGTATAAATACCCCCAATCTTCACCATTTGAAGATTGCTTGAAATTATTGAAAAATTGTCGTGATCATCGAAGTTGAAGCTCGCCGTAAATTCTTAGTCCTTTGAATCTTCATCTTCATACTTCAAGAAATATTCCCCAGCCCAGAAATCAAGCCTTAACACATTCAAGAATCATTGTGCTCTACATCTCACAGATTTAAAGAGCCTTGATCTTGTTCTCACACACACACACCTCTCTTGTTTAAACACATAGTTTATTCATTTGAGATACACTGGTTATAGTTTTGGATTTGTTCTTCATAGAAAAGATTTTATTGTACTTTGTAATCTCTCAAATACTCAATATAAAATCTCTCTTAGAAATCCAAGACTAACCATCTTGGTAGTGGACGTAGATCGTTTATCGATTGAACCACTCCAAATATTGTGTTCTTACTTTCTGCATTTATATTTCTTGTGCTTACTAATTATCTACTTTTCTCTCTGTTTGATCTTATATAGTTATCCTTTATTGTGAAATTGTGTTTGGAGTTAACATAGTCAAACTGCACTTTCAGTTTTACAACTGCTCAGAAAATTGCATTAAAACCGCCTTACAAAACCGCCTTCTCAAAACCACATTTTATCAAGTATATTCCGCTGTGCATTTTACAACTCTACTTGCAGTTTCTAATACACTGCAAGAGGTTTTGTAAGCGTAGAGGTTTAGTTTTAAATTGAGGGCGAAAAATTTTAAACAGCTATTCACCCCCCCCCCCTCTAGCTGTATTTTCACCCTTGTTGCCACCTTTGGGACCAACAGCTTACAATAGGGAGACGTCCTTGATTGTATAATCTTAGTTAAATCAAGAGAATCTTGATTAGTGGAATTCTATGAATTGAACTATGAATTGAACTAGGCTTCATTAATCACAAAGTGTAGTTTAATGCCTAGGGATGATCCTTTAGTGGAAAATACGTGAGAATAACTCGAACTTAACAGATTTTGGCTTATATGGACCCTTGAGAGGTAAGTCGGGTTACCCGCTTGTGACAAGCGGGAGTACCATTAATGAAACCTTAAGAGATTGGCCGTGTAAGTCTTAAAATACATGTGCTAGGCCTTCACCCATGAGTAGTTAGCACAACTTAGCGTATCATTTTATATTTATGACATTTTCATCTTAAAAAAATTTCTTCATATCATTCTTAAACACCTACAAATATAAAGACGTTCATATTTGTAGAACCCTAGTTAATAGAGAGAAGGACGTAGCTGTGAATCTCGGTTAGCCGAACCATATGAAGTAAACTGGGTTTCATTAATCACGAGAGTAGTTTAATGGCCTAGGAATGTTCTTTGAATGGAAAGTACGTGGACTTTACAAGCATTAATGGATCGTTACTAATTATGGGCCATCGAGAGATAGGGCATAGTTAGTGAAGAATACAAATACTACTTGCTTGATCGTGAGAAGTAGTATAGGCTGAAGGTATCATCCTTGTTATTTTGATGAAAACCTTTATTTAAAGCATGATTATTTGATGAATATATGTGTTCGAATCTCAATCCGGAGAATACGTTTATTATATGTTAGAGTAGTTTCTGTATGTTTCTAGTATTTTCTCACACCAATTCATATCTCTCCCAATCATTTTATCTATATACTTATATAAAGACAAGTATCATACAAAGTAAACCCTGTCTCTGTGGGATTGACCCCTGCTTGCATTAACTATACTATTATAGCCCGTGCACTTGCGGTATTTAAAAAGAACTGTTAGGTTTTGAGACAACACATATGCATCGCATGCCCATTATATACTGCTTACATGAACTACTACCAGGCAAGTCAACAGCATTGACAAGCACCTATGTGATCGATGAGCAAAAGCAGATTTATAAGCCTATATGCTCATTATACATATCCATGCTTGGATTAGCTGGAAAATGACAAGCAGTACGTGTCCTTGCCCGCACAAGTAGATAACTCGTAAGGCAAAGCATACCTGATATGATCATGATAAAATGGACTTGGCCCTACACAGTTTTATGGTGCCCAGCATATTAAGAATGGGTTAAGGACCAATAAATAGGCCCAAGACATAGACTAAAGGAATCATGGCGACATTAGTAGCAGATAGGCGAGAAACGGGAACCAGCGAGAATCACATTAGGGCCCATTTCTGAATAGTGTCAACATAACCATACGATAAGAGCTTGCATGGTGAGATGTGAACTAGTGAAAACAAAAGTTTCATCCCGACAAGGATGTCGCCAAGCGGCGACAAACGAGTTAACAACAATTTTCTAGAAGAATCTAAAGGCGTTATTCACATGTATACCTGGGCCCACAAAATCTGTTATGAAATGATAATTCATCTGTTAGAAGAAGAAGAAGGGTGGTGTCTACACTATCTTTGAGTGCTCATGCACATCCTATAGAAAGATGACACATGGCAAGGGTACGTGATATGCACATGACAAGAGAAATTATATAAACAACAACTTCAACAAGAAAATGTAAGTCTCAAGTACATTTTCAGTCCATTCTTGCAGTTACCATTGTACTCTTTTCTTCTACGCCTAAACAAGTACTTATTGAAATTGTCACGGCCAGAATCACAAGTGATATCCAAGGTGATAACAGCACCAACGATAGCATTTGGGATAGCACACACACACACTTCGAAAAATAAAACAATTTTGTAAAAGAGTTTGCAGCGGAATAAAAACACCAAAATTGTTTTTCTCAAGTTATATAAATATAACTTGAGAGTGCCTCTTAGGCAAGACTTTATAATCACTATAATGAATTTACAAAGCCGAAAATGTTCCCTATAACTATAACAATTTTGAGCTCTATGGAACAAGAGATAAAGAACGGAATCCTATCCTAGCCTTCACACAACTTGATACCAATGTAATCAAGTGCGAAATTACAAGGGAGGAAGGATTAAAAGAACCAAACAAAGAACTCTATCTCTAAGCTTTCGAAGGTGTGAATGTGTTGGTGTAAATTGGCATGTCTTAGTATATATTCAAATGAAACCTTCCAAGCTTATTTATAGTCTTCAAATACTTGAAGGCTACTCAATTAACAGCCTTGGGGGTGTATTTGCACATCGAGGAAGAGTAGGGAGAATGGTTGAGATTGTTCCTCAATTCTAGCTCCCACTTCATAAATTGTAGCAACCGAGTTGATTTATCTCCAAGTCAAGCTTCCACGCCTTGTACTCCCAAGCTTTATCAACCTTGTACTCTTATTTTATTCAGCAACAACTCCTTGACCATGTCTCCACACGTTTTAATTGTTGTTGCCAAAGTAACGATTTTATGCATAAAATGCATAAATTGTTTCCTTCCAAATTCCACACGTGTCTAGCTCTTTCTTTGATGCTATTGCACTCTGAAATATAAACATAAATCATGAACTATACAGATTATATTAGCACATTAATCAATTAAATAATAAATAAGAAATATACAACTATATAAATTCCAGTTCAGGAAATCATCTGCGATATCACCTGGAATTTGGGAAATCATCTACGATATCACCTGCAGTTTACACTAACAATCTCCCCCTTAGTTGAATATTTCTTTCCAAACCTAATGTGCTGCTCTCCTGCATGGTTAGTCCATAAACAAATATACATAGCATAGAAACACAGTATAATATCTCCACAAAAATTAACTCCCCCTTAATCAAGGAGCTAATCACAAACAATGATTTATCACAATAAACTAATTTATTTCAAACTTTAACAAGTTTTCGAAATAAACTAAGTTAACATAAAAACCATAAACCATTGTAGCAAAATATCATCCAAAACTAGCAAAACATCCTAGCAGTTAAAGTTTTAAACAAACCAACTAAAGTGTTTAGCAACCAATATAAACAAAATAAAAGAAAATTGTTTAGGGAACCACATCACATCACCAAAATAAAGAAATTGTTTTCAGGACCATCACAAACCCATCCACCAACAAGATAGTGGCAACATCAACCTTCAGGTTTATCAACCTTCAGGTTTCAGCTTTCTTCTTCTTCATCTTCCTCCTGATCTCCTTCCCTATCACTTCCACCATCACTTGGGCCAGCACTGGTGGTAGCACCTGCAGTAGCACCAGCTCCAGAAGTTATAGCAGCAGCAGATCCTCCCCCTGTTTGGGAAGAAATTTCATCAATGAAAGCATCAGCAGCCTGCTTAACTTTAGCCCAACCCTCAACAAGTCCTCCCATTACACTTGACTGTTTGTGCAAAAAGTTGAGCACTGTTGCCTTAGGGATTGATGGACCAGTGTTGCCCAGAAGATTCATCATGTTGGACAGAATAATTGCAGCATCAGTTCCTGCAAAAGTATTAGGGGCAGCACCTGAGGAAGCACTTGGGATATCACGTGAGATAGCACCAGGAAGAACCGAAGCTGTTTCATCAGATTTGTTCCAAGGAAGATCTTTTGTATACCTTTTACCCTTTTTTAATTGTTGATCAATGGTATAGTACTCAGGTTCAGAGGTGAAAACATCAGAAGCTTCAATAGGCAAGGATTGAAAAACTAAAACTTTAAAGATTAAGGAAGGATAGGGGAAAAAGCTAATGTTAATTTCTTTCTTTCTACCCCATGAAGCTAAGTGTTTGAACACTAATCTTCCAAAGTTAATCCTTAAGTTCTTACCCAATCTGTATAACACATTTGCATGCTCCAATGTCACAATAGGTTCATTAGTTGTAGGGAGCCAATTGAAGATGCACAATTTGTGAAGCACAGAATACAGAGAAGTAAGCCTAGAAGCATGAAGTTTTTCCTTTAAAGGCCAGGACTGCAGTTTGTTGTGAGTGAGCAATTTTACCGTTTCATCCCTATTAACCCTAATTCTCTCATCATCTAAATTTGGGAGTCCTAAAACCTTGTTAATTAGGGCTGGAGTAAATGAATAAACTTTTCCCCTAACAAATACCTTCCTAAATTTTTCAGAACCTTTATCATCCAAATGAGCATGTAGGTTAGCAAAGAAATTTCTCACAACACTTTCAACAAACATAGAAGCATGATTATTAAGCCTTAAGAAAATTCCTGTCCTTCAAAAATTGAACCATTCCTTCCTTTCTAACTGACCCTCATCAATGTGCTTTTGTTTTAACAATCTCTTACTCGAATTATTCAATCAAAATTCCATGTTTTCTATCTTATAAAATTCTAGAGTAAGAAAAGGTTTTGGAAAATCCTTATCCTCTTCATTTCGAATAATCTCATCACCAGAATTATCACTAGAGGAACGAGTAGGAACAGAGGAGGGGGCAGGTATTACCTTAGATGATATCTTCTTCTTGGTAGCACCTTTGGTAGCACTCACAGAAGCTTTGCCCTTGCCCTTCTTCTTCTGAAAATTAGAGAGAGTTTCTTCCTCTTCAGCATCCACCCAAGCATCAAAAGAATCCACAGAAGGTTCCTTCTCTTTGTTGGCATCAAATTCTTGTCACTCACATGAGGTGAGGACATATCTAAGGAGCTTTCTGAGACTTCAACCGGATCAGAGGTGGTATTTGATGTAGCCTTGGACCTGATTGACCTTATACGGTTGGAGGACCTCCTCTTTGCAACTTGAGGAGATAGCTTGGATGTTGGAGCTTTTCTCTTCCTCTTTTCTTTGATTCGGCTGGAATGAGAGTGACCTTGGGAATGCCATGTTCGAATGAGGCAATGGGGGCAGAGGCTGGAACAATAGCCATTGTAGGAGGAGAAGAACTTGGTGTAATCATGGGAGAGGTTTCCATGGCTACACGAGAAGCAACGGGTGGGGCAATGCTTGGGGAGATATCCATTTGGTCTATGTGTGAGGGTTCGACATTGGCTTTGAATGGAGAAGCCATAGAGATTTTTTGGGAACGGATTTGACCTAGGTTTTGGGAGAGACGAAGACGCTGTAAAGGGGCTAAATGGAGAGAGAGAGTAACTGTTAGAGAGAGAAGTGGAGAGTTAGAGTGAAAATAGAAGAGTGAGATTAGATAGGGAACATAAGATTTAATTTGATTTGACTACTTAAAAACCTATCTAAACTAACCCCTATTATTTCTCTCCATTATCCCTATCCACACATTTTAATTAAACCCTAACCACACAATCTTTTTATAAACCCCAACAACTTTAAAAGATAAAACACGGTTGAAACAAAAAATAAAATGAAAAATATTTTTTTTTTTAAGTAACACGAAAAATAAAAAAAATGAGTAAACCAAATATTTTGCAACTAAGCTCGAACATTATATGCACAAATCAAACTAAATATGGGTTAGTTACTCAACAAAGTTTACCAAAAATAAAGGAAACTTGTTGAAGACGTTTTCAAAATCGTAAACTCTTTAATTAAAAAGACTTTCAAATTTTGAAAAATTAATCAACAATATTTCGAAAATAAATAAAAAAAAACTAATATAGCACACACTAATGTGTTAAGGCAATGATGGTAACACGTAGGATAACACATGTGATATAAATCCCCTTGACAAATATTTTCATTTTAAGCATTTCAAGCATAACAAGCTTAGCCATTTTCAGGCATTTCAGGCATAATAAGCTGAGCATTTTTTATGCACTTTAGGCATTATAAGCCTATATTCTTTTTAAGTACATTGCTTGTTATAAAGAATCAATACACTTCTTTAAACAAGAAAGAATCGTAGTAACGAGCTCCGTGCTTCGAGTCTTATTTCAAGTGTAGAGATAAAGTGATTTATGCCTTTCAAGTAGGGTACACTGTAGTAGCGAACTCCATGTCCCTAATACTTAGCATAAACCACCTCATACATTCTCATTGGCAAGAGTACATCATTTCAGTGAACACCGTGCCCCGAGCTCGAGAGAATAGTATGGAAATTAAATGTCTTTGCCTTTTGTTTATCAAAAAGAAAAGATTAGTGACTTTGTCACTTTTAGAATATGAAGGGGAGTGATATCACACATGATAACCTAAGTAATAACCTACCATAACAAAAAGGTCAGCATGTGTCACGATCAGAATCAAGCTAACCAGATTAAAAGAATATAAAAGTATTTTTTTAATTAATCAGAAAAAAATACACTAATATACAAGTGTTACCCTGAGTGATAATATCACCTGGGGTAGCACAGACTCAGAGATTACAAAGACCAAGAGATCTTTTCAAACTAGAAAATCTCTCATGGTCTAAAGCCTTGGTAAAGATATCAGCCAGTTGATACTTGGTATCAATATGATCAATGTTAATTAGGCCTTTATCTACCATATCTCTAAGAAAATGATGACGTATATCTATGTGCTTAGTACGGGAATGTTGAACAGGGTTTTTTGAAATGTTGATAGCACTCAGGTTATCACAGTACATAGTCAAATCTCTAGGCCATAGTCATCTAGCATATGTTTTAGCCAAATAAGTTGTGAGCAACAACTATACCATGAAACTAAATTGTTACCCAAGTAAAAACACCCCCCACTAGTACTCTTCCTATCATCCATATCCCCCGCCAAATTCGAGTCGCTAAAGCCTACCAAATTGGTATTAGTATCCTTACTAAACCAACTCCCTAATTCACTTATTTCCGAAACATATTTAAGAATCTTTTTGACAAAATTAAGGTGGGAGACTTTAGGATTGGCTTGATAACGTGCACAAATGCACACGCTGAACATGATATCAGGACGACTAGATGTGAGATATAGAAGGCTACCTATCATAGAACGATATAAAGTAGGATCAACATCCTCACCTACTTGGTCTCTACCAAGTTTAAGAGAAGAACACATAGGGATTTTCGAACTTTTTGCTCCTTCCAACCCAAAGCGTTTCACTAGGCTTTTTGCATACTTGCTTTGTGAAATGAATATTCCTTCATTTGATTGTTTCACCTGCAAGCCTAGAAAGAATGTTAACTCACCAATCATGCTCATTTCAAATATTGATGTCATAACCTCTACAAAATCTTTTAAACACATTTGAGAAGTAGAGCCATAGACTATGTCATCAACATAGATTTGAACAATGACTGTTTCTTTGCCATGCCTTAGGATAAATAAGGTCCTATCTGCTTCACCTCTTGTAAAACCATATTAAAGTAAGAAAGAGGTTAAGCGACCATACCATGCACGTGGAGCTTATTTCAAGCCATATAGGGCTTTATCAAGTCTATATACATGGTTTGGTAGATGAGGATCTTCAAATCCTTTTGGTTGTTCAACAAAAAATTCTTCTTTTAAATAACCATTTAAAAAGGCAGCTTTAACATCCATTTGAAACAAGGTAATTTTTAGAAAACAAGCTATAGCCAAGAGGAGTCTTATGGATTCTATTCTAGCAACAGGAGCAAAGGTCTCATCAAAGTCAACACCTTCAATTTGGGTGTAACCTTGAGCTACGAGACGAGCTTTGTTCCTTACAAAATTTCCTTGCTCGTCAGATTTATTTTTGAAAATCCATTTTGTACCAATTACATTTGTATTAATGGGACGTGGTACTAAACACCAAACTTCATTACGAGCAAATTGTTCAAGTTCCTCTTGCATGGCATGTATCCAAAAATTGTCTTTTAAAGCTTCAGAAATGTTTTTGGGTTCTAAAGATGAAACAAAACAAGAATATTTTACCTTATGGTATGTGGTGGACATGCACACATACCTCACCATTTCACGGTTACTAAAACGCTCCTTGTTCCTTCTTCACCCCTTCACTTGCTTCTCCAATAATTTGAGATGAAGGATGATCTCTTCTGATCCTAGCTGGTGAATCCCTTCTCAAATCTTCATGCACATGAGCATCATCATCTGACTGTTCATCCTTTTCGCTTCTTTGGCGGTCTTAGGTGATACCGGAGATGCTATCCCTTCAGTGGCAACACTCTGGTCAGCACCTGGGGTATCACTTACTTGATTTTGATCTTCCAGCTCTTCCAGCAATTTCAATGGAGATTCCTGCACTCCATCACCTGTAACACATGCTAAGTCATCAAAAACAATGTTAACTGATTCCTGAATGGTTTTTAACCTAAGGTTATAAACCCTATATGCTCGACTATCCTGAGCATACCCAAGAAATATAGCCTTATCACTTTTAGAGTCAAATTTAGCTAAGTAATCCCGATCATTTAGAACGAAACACACACACCCAAATGTATGAAAATAATGTACTTTTGGTATCCTACCATTCAAAATTTCATACGGTGTCATTCTAGTACCAGGTCTTAGGAAAACTCTATTGGCCGCGTGACAAGCCGTATTTAAGGCCTCAGCCCAAAATCTTTTTGAAATTCTTTTTGAGAACAACATCACACGTGCCATTTCAAGTAAGGTCCTATTTTTTCTTTCAGCCACCCCATTTTGTTGAGGTGTTTTAGGAGCAAAAAACTCATGTTTAATTCCTTTTAATTCACAAAAAGTAAAGAACAATGAATTATCAAACTCTGTTCCATGATCAGACCTTATTCGCATGATAAGAGCACAAAACATGTTTTTGATTTTAGCATGTAAGATCTTAAACTTTTCAAAAGTTTCTGATTTTTCTTTCAAAAAATATACCCAAGTAAATCTAGAAAAGTCATCAACTATTACAAAAGTATATCTCTTACCTCCTAAACTGTCTACCTCAACTGGACCCATTAAATCCATATGCATCAATTGAAAACAGTGAGTTGTCCCAGAATACTCCTCATTATGTTGGGTAGCACTATGGGCAGCACATGTCTGTTTACTTTTAAGACAATCTTCACATATGATTTTCTTACTTATGTCCAGACTAGGTATACCTCTTATAGTTTCAGCCTTAATGAGTTTCACAATGTTTCAAAAATGGACATGACCCAACTTTTGATGCCACAAGGTAGCATCATCAACTCTCACAGAATGACACACTTGTTTATCCTCAACAAGATAACAGTTATTACTTGACCTAGTACCAGTCATAACACAGTTATTGGTACAATCAAAAACTTCACAAGTGTTTTTATTAAATTTCGCTTCAAGGTTGTCATCACAAAGTTGGCTAATACTAATTAAATTAGTTACAATTCCATCAACATGCAAAACATTTTTCAAAGCAGGAAATCCAGGTACATTTAAAATCCCTTTTCCTACTATATTGCTCTTGCCACCACCACCATATGTTACACTACTACCTTGAATAGGTTCATATTCTTTCAAAAACATTTTTGTTCCTGCCATGTGACGTGAACAACCACTATCAAAATACCATGAACCTTCAACATTAGTCTTTAAGGCAGTGTATACAACATCACATATCAGGTTAGACTTAGGTTTCCACACTTTCCTACTTTGATAATTTTTCTTCTGACTGCCAGTGATATCTGACGTGCTAGGAAACACTTCAGGTATCACACAGGAACTGGACTGTTTCTTTAGAAGAGTTTTACAATCATTTTTCAAATGTCTAGTAGAGTAACAGTAGTTACATATTTTCACCTTGTCAGAAGACTTATCAGAAGATGTTAGTTCAACATGGTCTCTTTCTTTAACAAAAACTAACTTATCTTCCTTATTATCCAAAGTAGATGTAATAGCAATTAAGGATTCTTGAAACCCATACCTGCCTTGAGTGGTTTGCTCAACCCAAGAATTGCATCTAACTTGGAAGAACTCGTGTTGAGTTTTTTAAAAGTGGCCTCGGCTAGAGTAAGCTTGGCCTTGACTTTGTCCAGCTCCACATCCTTCTTTGTGAGTTGAACTTCCAATCTAATCAAGCCATCAGTCAGGTCTTGAACCTCTTTGGACAGAGAAATCACCTTCATGTTCTCTTTCTTCCATTTGTCCACCAATTCTTTACAAAGGTTCTTAAGACCACAAATGAGTTCATCCTTGCTGAACTCCTTACTTTGTTCACCCTCCTATGAACTACCTGCATCCATATTAACAGAACCCATAAAACAAACAGCATTTATCGAATTAAAATTTGTATACCTGTTGGATGATATCTCAGGTGGTATCCCACTTTGGATATCACAAGAGGTATCACTGAAAGAATCCGAGTCACAATTTGTGACCACCATTGCTGTTTGATCTGAATCTTCAGATTGATTAGTCTCCTCATCCTCATTGTCACTGAGAGAAACCCATAGGTTCTTTCCCATCTTTCTTAGAGTGTTAGCACACTCGTTTGAGTAATGACCCCATCCAGAGCATGCATGACATTGGATTGATTCAAGGTATTTTGGATCAGATCTAGATTGATCTGATGATGCTCTCCTTATGGGACCAACTTTCTGAGTAGATGGAAATGACCTCTTTGGCATTGAATTCTACACCTTGGTTTGTTGCTCTTTAGCCTTCACTTGCACATTTTCTTTGTTAAATTTTCGTAACATAGAGTTATATTTCTTAGAAAGCAAGGCAACACTGGCATCTTCACCTAATTCCTCAAAAATTTCGTCATCCTCATTAGTTGAACCACTAGAGGATTGAACTTTTAAAGCAACACTCTTGCCTTTAGAAGCTTCACTTTGCTCAGCAAGGTTTGACTCAAAATTTTTTAAAATGCTCATTAAGGAATTGATGTCCATTGTAGAAAGGTTGTGAGCCTCTTCTATAGATGAAACCTTTATATTAAAATGCTCAGGGAGAGTTCTAATAGCCTTTGAAGCCAATTGTTTATTTGTAAAAGGTTCACTTAAAAGTTGACACTCATTAGCAATGTCAAACAATTTTTCAAAATAAGAGGAAATTGTATCATTTTCACCCATTCTCAACCTTTCAAATTTGCCAGTAAGACCTCTAAGTTTGTTTTCACGCACACTAGAATCACCTTCACAAAAATTTTGTAAAATGTCCCAAGCTTCTTGAGCTGTGGAACTATTTTGAATAAGTTTAAAAATATGCATGTAAACCCACTCAAAGATAGCATTAAGAGCTTTCTCATTATAGTTAGCTAGGGTGATCTCTTCATTAGTCCACTCGCCTTCAGGTTTAACCTGAATATCACCATCCTCATTAGGAGGTAACAGTGGAAGAGAGTACCCATTAACTATAGATCGCCACGCTCGAAGATCAATTGATTTGATATGCGAGCGAAGACGAATTTTTCAATATGCATAATTCGAACCATCTAAAACAGGAAGACGTTTTTGGTTTGGATTTGTAGGATCAAAAGCCACGACACCTAGACCAAGCACTTAGTATCGTCAAGTGACCTGCTCTGATACCAATTGAAATTGTCACGGCCAGAATCACAAGTGATATCCAAGGTGATAACAGCACCAACGATAGCACTTGGGATAGCACACACACACTTCGAAAAATAAAACAATATTGTAAAAGAGTTTGCAGCGGAATAAAAACACCAAAATTGTTTTTCTCAAGTTATATAAATATAACTTGAGAGTGCCTCTTAGGCAAGACTTTATAATCACTATAATGAATTTACAAAGCCGAAAATGTTCCCTATAGCTATAACAATTTTGAGCTCTATGGAACAAGAGATAAAGAACGGAATCCTATCCTAGCCATCACACAACTTGATACCAATGTAATCAAGTGCGAAATTACAAGGGAGGAAGGATTAAAAGAACCAAACAACGAACTCTATCTCTAAGCTTTCGAAGGTGTGAATGTGTTGGTGTGAATGTGTTGGTATAAATTGGCATGTCTTGGTATATCTTCAAATGAAACCTTCCAAGCTTATTTATAGTCTTCAAATACTTGAAGGCTACTCAATTAATAGCCTTGGGGCTATATTTGCACGTTGAGGAAGAGTAGGGAGAGTGGTTGAGATTGTTCCTCAATTCTAGCTCCCACTTCCTAAATTGTAGCAACCGAGTTGATTTGTCTCCAAGTCAAGCTTCCACGCCTTGTACTTCCAAGCTTTATCAACCTTGTACTCTTCTTTTATTCAGAAACAACTCCTTGACCAAATCTCCACACGTTTTAATTGTTGTTGCCAAAGTAACGAATTTATGCATAAAATGCATAAATTGTTTCCTTCCAAATTCCACACGTGTCTAGCTCTTTCTTTGATGCTATTGCACTCTGAAATATAAACATAAATCATAGACTATAAAGATTATATTAGCACATTAATCCATTAAATAATAAACAAGAAATATACAACTATATAAATTTCAGTTCAGGAAATCATCTGCTATATCACCTGGAATTTGGGAAATCATCTACGATATCACCTGCCGTTTACACTAACACTTATCCTCACACCGGAGGGGCTTTGCCAGAGACGTCCATGTCCTATTTTATGTGTGTTTTGTGTGTATGGTCACATGAAGAAAGCAGCTGTAGTATCCACCACTGGACAGCCAACTTTGGGCCTGAGTAACCATTTTTATGTGGCAACATCAGTTGGTTCCGTATGGAAAAAGGAGGAAAGTGTATTACCAGTCGCCATCACGCGAGATTCGTCTTATTATTATGAGTACGATGATGATGATATCGACACTAGATCAACGAAGGACAGGACGTATAGGCTAAGCCGTTCAAGGCATTCAGAAGGGAGGTCGTGAGATTCTGAAAGATCTCGCAGAGCTATGGAGCCAAGGCGACATAAGAAAATGGAGAAAAAGGAAGAGGATCAATAGAAGAAAGAAATGGCAAAAAGGATTACGGAAGTAGAGGCAGAAAAGAAAACGGATGAGGATAAAGAATCTTTCTTGACACCTTTCGTGAAAGAAATTCAAGATGCTGACCCAGATCTAAATTTTCACATGCCGACATTATCTGAATACTCGGGAAGTACAAGGGTGAAAACCCACTTTGGCGAGTTTGATGTGACGATGTCAATGCTCACCAAGAATGAGGCAATATTATGTAGGGCTCTAGCCAGTACACAGATGAATCATGTTATAGAGTTGTTCCTCACACAGCCTATAGAATCAATTACTGGATACCAAGATTTTAAGAGGAAGTTTTTGGCGAGATTCAGTGCTTTTGGAGCGCAGCCAGTGAGAAAGCAAGAGTTGTGTGGAATCAGACAGAAACAAGGTGAAGGAATTGCAAGTTACATAAAAAGGTTCATGAAGGTGGCTAACCATATATCAGACATAAGCAAAGCAACATCATCATGCTCTACAACGCGAGCTTATTGTCAGGCCACTTAAAGTGAGAACTAGGGATGAGGTTGCCGGAAATCGCAGGCGAGTTGTACGAGCGGGTACGCGGATATTGTAGAGGAGATGATAATGATGATGTTGTAGTAGTTCCCGCATCAACTCCAGCGGTGAGAAAGAATGTGAAGGAAAGGATAGAGTATGTTAAGAGGAAAAAGATGGGCACAGAGGAGGTCGTAGTGGCCAAGATGGAAGAGGAGGAGGCCATGGGCCAAGGAAGATATTGAAGTTTGTTAAGTTGAACACCAGGCCTAACGAGATCTTAAAGATGGTGCAGTTGCTGCCGGCCTTTCCAATGCCTGAAACGGGCGCAACTCACAGAGATCAGAATAGCTTCTGCGAGTATCACCAAGAGAAAGGGCATGCAACTTGTTTTGGACAAATTTCAACAATTAAATTTATCTATTTAAGGATGTTTGGGCACAAATGGAATATAATTCACAAAGCAAGATGAACACGAGGATGTAATGAGGAAAACCTTTGAACAAATGCTCGCAGGGAAAAACCTCGGGAGGCTTTAGGAAAAACCTACCTAAACCAAAAAAGTATTATTGATTTTTGTAGTTTCTGAGTACAAAGTGCAGTACAAGAGTAAGAGAGAGTGTGTAACGTGAATGCAGGTGCATTCTAGAGATAATATATATACATGATTGTAACCGAAAATAACAACTTGAATGACATGCTGATATTTCACCTAAAATCTCGCCATTTGTTGATGAGGATCAGCCGTTATTCCTTTGGTTGATAGATAGAGTTGTTATGTAATCGTTTGACTAAGTCTAAACGGTCACATGAGTGAATTATTTTATTCATAATTCTATTCCTGAAAAATAGGAAATATACAACAAACAGTTTCAAGGCGTCAATCCAAGATGCAAGTCAAGATGTTACCTCAAGGTAGATGACCAAGATGTAAAACAAGCTGAATGAAAATTTTAGAGTGAAACAATTGCCCCCAAAATATTAAGGCTTTTCCATGCTGAAATACGGAAAGTTTTAATGTTTTGCCAAATGTCGCCTCGGTCTTGAAAGGGAGTTGATAAGGTGGTTGGCTCGCACAATTTACGAGGAATTAGGGCTATTATGGGCTTTGTAGGAGCCTGTAGCAGTCCCTTCATTTTAATTTGATTTTTGAAAGAAACTAAATTTCTTCTCAAAATATTCTTCACTCCACCGGCGCTAAATCCTCATCTGTTTCCTGGTGAGTTTTCTCTTTCTTGCTTCTTCGTTTCTTTCCGGTAGCCATTATGGGTAAAGGCGAAAGGGTCATTGACGTCAAGGCTTCTCTTCCCAAGGGGTTTAAATGCTTAGGGTCTATTAGGAAAATGGATGATGAACGGTGCAATCTCAGGGCGTCCCATGTTGATGCTCTGAAGAGGAACAACGCGTTTCCCCCCAATGCAGAGTTCCTTGTGCGCGGCGAATCATGTAGTGCTGACTGCTTTTTTGTCGATTGGGTAGGTTTTTATGAGTATCCCTTTACCATAGGCTTGAAATTCCCCTTTTCTCCCCCAATTACCCATTTTTTTGGGGTCACACAACTGTCGTACTGTCAATTGATGCCCATCGGTTGGTGTACATTGCACACCCTAGACAGAATTTCGGCTGAACAGGGGCTTGTTGCTGGGTTGGATGATCTAGACTTTGTTTACGACATTAAGGCATTTGGAAATGGCAGATACAATTTTAGGATCAGGCCGGGTAGAGATCCCTTAGTTTTGGGTCTAGATGCAGCAGATAGAGGGTGGAAACACAAGTATTTTTATGTGAAGAAAGCGAGTCTGGAGGGAGGCAAGGAGATGGTGTCCGCTTGGAACCGTCAAGGTAGAGGTTGTTTAGCGTTTTGTTTACATCTTTCCATCTTGCTCTATTGTTATTTTGACAAGTTGCTTGGTTCCTTCTTGTGCAGTTAAATCGTTGGAGGAGTTATTTCCGCCGTCAGAAGAGACTGCTGCTAATGTGGACGTGATTTTGAGTTTGTTTCCTGAGTCCTTGCGCAAATACAGGCCTTCTCCTGTTGAATTTATTGGGGAAGATTCTAGAAAGGAGGAGAGAGTTTCTGCAAGTGTCAGCCCAGTCAAGATGTCATCTGGTAAAGTCTCCTTCATAGTAAATAAAATTCTTGATTTTGGTGTTTATCCATGGACTCTTCTCCTTTTCATGATGCAGTGACCCGTTCGAAAGCAGGTTTTGATGTGAATGATATAATGTCAAGTTTGAGGGCTAAGGTTGGTGTGAAGTTGGAAAGAGGTAAGCCCCCTCTCCCGAAAGCAGACAGCTCAGTCAAGGCAGGGAGGAAAAGAAAGCTAGAGGATACGATGATTTTGGTGGATGATGATTTGAAATAGAGAATGTGAGGACTAACATGGAAAGCTCTTGTGAGAAGGTAAAAATCCTTTCTGATTTGCATAAAATTTTCTAGGTGTTAACTGTTTGACATGAGAACATGTCTTTCCTATAGGTGATGAAGTTTACGGATTTTTTATTGAAAAAAGTAGAAGTGAAAGAATATCAGATCAAGATCTGGGCCCAAAAGGCAAGGGCGGAAGGTGAAAGAGCTGATCAAGCAAGTGCAAGGGTTGAGCAAGCAGAGAAAGAGTTAGTAGGTCTTACCACCAGGATGTTGAAAGTAGAGGAGGAGCACATCAAAGAACTGCAGGAGGTGAAGGAGAAGTTCATGGCTGACGCCACCAAATCAGTAACGGAGAGCAGAATCAACATGATCAAGGAATTTGAGGTTGGAAAGCATAGTGCATGGAGAATCGAGGATGAAGTGGCTATGTTGAATGCGTTCTTGTGTGAAGCTATAGATGTTGGTGAAGTTAATTCTCGTGATGTCAAGGAGATGGAGCAGGGAATGGATAAAGAAGAAGTTGGGACATCCGTCAAGGAGGACGAAGATAAGGAACTTGGTGTTTTTGTAACGACCCGAGCCCGAAGCCCGACCCGCTACTCAGGCACCACACACTAGCCCACTAAGCACCTCCTCAATTGGGTCAACCACAGCCCATCACAGGCCTCCAAAAGTCCAATGGAGGGATACGATCTGGGTATTGATTGACCTTGCCAGGGACGGCAAGGGTTTGAGTGGGGGAGATTGTGATATCCCCCATCCCATATCGAAAATATGTGGGAATTTAGTGTGATATATATAAGGCCCATACACTACTATTAAGCATCAAATCATCCATTGGACTTTTGGAGGCCTGTGATGGGCTGTGGTTAACCCAAATGAGGAGGTGCTTAGTGGGCCAGTGTGTGGTGCCTATGTAGCGGTCGGGCTTCGGGCTCAGGTCTTTACAGTTGTACCTGCAGTATGAAAAACAATTTATTTTTTACGCTTTAAACAATGGTTATGTTTTATTTGGCCATGCCTTTATGGGCATGTGAATTTGGGTTTTGGAGTAGGGGTTGGCCCTAAGACACCTTTGTATTTGCATTTTTGTAAGTGGCTCATAAGAGTCCAGACATTTGGCTTTGATGGTGTTGGGTTGGTCCAACATCTTAGATGTTTAGTTAACTTTTATCACAAGGATATCTTGGATGTTTTTACACCTTCGTGTATTTTCATGTTGGGTACGAAAGACAACACGTACGAGTGTTGTGACCAATAAGTAGAGATAACATGCCACGATGTTATAACCAAGTTGTAAAGATAACATGCAATGATGTTATAACTAAGTTGTAAAGATAACATGCAACGATGTTATAACTAATTTTGTGGGTGACATGTAGAAATGTCACCTTTCGGTGTCCTTAGGTAACATGTTAATGTTAAAATCCTTAGTTCACATCTTGAACTTTAAAATATCAGATGCAATTCCCCTAATAAGGTGAATTGAATTTGCCCTTTTAAATCAAGTGTGAAAAACGTGCTCCCGGGAGATTACAGTTATGGTTCTACAAGTACATTGTAAAATGCTATTAAAGGATCGTGTACCTTATATTATCAAGAGACTTTTGTCCCTTCAGGGTATCTGTCAAGTGACTTTCTAAAAATGCTCAGGGGTTTCCACCTTGCAACACAAGAACATGTTAGGATTGGGTGTTAGCTTAGCTAACATCCCTCCGATGCTTAAGTCAGTAGGGATTTTGTTTAAATAAAAGAAATAATAAAGTCGAAATAAATGAACATTGTTTGAGGGAAAAGTTCATACCTTGGCATTAAAATTGTATTACATTTTAACTTACATGTAATAGTGATTAAGATACAGCCTTTGGTACCGTATAGGACAAAAATGGTGCCATCTTGAGAGCCTTGGACAGATGATAGCTTACCCCAGTTCCAACCAGTCGATCAACAGATAGGTTTTGACATCTTCATCCTTACAGTTTTAGGGCGTCTTGAACCCTCTTCTGCCTAGATCACGCTTAATGAATAGAACACACTTTCATATCCATTTTGTAACATTCCTTGGTAGCTTGATGGTCTCCCTTCACCTTAATTACTCCCTAAGGCATTGGCATCTTGACGCATTGATGATACGAAGATGGAACGACTTTCATATTATGGATCCAAGGCCTGCCCAAGATGACATTATAAGAAGATGGGCAGTCGATCATGCAAACCCTTTCCATAGATTTCATTTCTTTTACGTAGATGGGCAACTTGATTTCTCCAATTGTCTATTTGGTTTCCCCACTGAAACCTACTAAAACGGAGGAGTTCCTCACGACCTCTGATAGGGGGATCATCATTTCTTCTAAGGTGCTCTTCATGATGAGATTGACTAAACTACCGTTGTCGATTAAGATGCGCTTCACCTTGCAATTGGCAATCTGTAGGGTGACAACTATACCATCATGATGCAAACGCTTCTTTATCACCATCATCGAAAATAATTTGCTCTCCTGGCGAGTGATCTGGATGCCTAGTTGGCAGTTTCATCTTATCCTCCTTGGAATCCTTAGCATGACGTTTTACCGCAAAATACGTGGTGCCACAAATGTCTGAACCACCTGAGATAGAATTGATCACCTTAGTTGCAGGAGGAGGTGAAGATGGAGCGTCAGCTATGGCTTCCCTTGTTTCAGTTCGTCCTTTTCTTTTCCCAAGCAAATCTTTGAGGAGGCCTTTTGAAAGTAAGTAGCTGATTTCTTTTGTCAAGGCGATGCAATTGTCAGTGGTGTGGCCAAAATCTTCATGGTAAGCACACCATTTTAATTTGTCCTTCCAAGAAGATGATCTATCAGCTGCTTTTGGCCATCTCGCCTTGCCACCTAAATTGTCCATTGCATGTAGGAGTCCTGAAATGTCAACAGAGAAACAATAGTCACTAATCTTAGGGTAAGTTGTATCATCTTCATCATCCTCTTCTTCTACAACATTAATTTTAGCAGGGTCGGTTTTAGAATAGGGTTTTCCCCTATTAGATCATGATGGGACGAGTCCGCCTTCCTGTTAGGATTTTCATATGTAGGCATCTTCTTTGACGCCTTGCCATGAATCATCTCGTCTTCTTCTAGCCTGATGAAGCGAACGGATCTCGTCCTGACTACTTCTAAGCTTCTAGACGGGAACATGAAAAGATCTTTGTAGAATGGTGATTCTCTCTTCAGGCCCATCCTGAAAGCTTCTATTGCAGTCGACACGTCAATGTGAGGAATGCTTACAGCCTCCATGTTGAACCTGAACACGTAATATTTTAAGGTTTCATCAGGCTGTTGCACAATCCTGTAAAGGTCACTTGTTAATTTTTCAAATACACAATTGCAAGAGAATTGATTAAGGAACATGTTAATTAATTGAGAGTAAGATGAGATGGAATTCATAGGCTGATTAGTCAGCCACATCAAGGCGGGACCAGATATGGTGGATCCAAAGCCCCTGCACAAGCAAACTTCTTTAAGATGCGAGGGAATGCTAATGATGTCCATCTTTTCTTGGTACAGGGCTATGTGCTCAGCAGGATCCGTTGTGCCATCATATTGTTTCATAGGAGGTACTTGGAATCTCTTAGGGATCTCCACCCCAGCTATGGCAGGGACAAAACGTGAATCATGATGGCCGGTTGGAGATGCTTGATTGCAGGGCAAGGTGACTCCTGGAACCTTAATGAGGATATCCTTGATCTGCTGCACCTCCCTTGCAAGGTTAGCGTCTGCACCAGAGTTAGTGGTAACAAATGGATGGAAAGGAGTATTAAACGTATTAAAACTTCCTGTTTGCCCCACAGGAGGTGGGGTTGCAAAAGTAAAACATGTTGACAGCAGCACCGGGTTGGACGTAACGGTAGTGCTTTCCGTCTGGACAGTGCTGAGCATGGACATGTCGCCTTGACCGCCATGCGCACTCATCCCAACATCTGAGAAAAGAGTCCTAGGCTGCATAGGTGAGATCTCTGGCATGCTGACCGTTGGAATGTCATACCCTAAAGCCGATAAATCGTGTCACAATCTGTTGATATGATTGAAAATCATCTAATTGGTATGTTGCTGCCCGTCAATATGGTCCTTCAACTGTTGCATCATATTCGTCATGGCAGTTACAACTTCTAGAGAAATTCCCGGCAGCGTCATGGATGAAGATCCACCCGGGTTGAGCCCTTTGTTTTACGACGTAACAGCACCAGATCCAATAGACAAATGCAAAGCTTTTGTCATAGGCAAGCTTGATGTGTTGGTTCTTGCCCCAGTCGTAATGATGGGGGTAGACATTGCCAAAGTAGGATTGCTCATCTTGATTGGAATCTAAAAAACCAAAGTTCCCATAGACGGTTCCAAATTGTTTTGGACAAATTTCAACAATTAAATTCAAATTATCAAGGATGTTTGGGCACAAATGGAATATAATTCACAAAGCAAGATGAACACGAGGATGTAATGAGGAAAACCTTTGAACAAATGCTCACAGGGAAAAACCTCGGGAGGCTTTAGGAAAAGCCTACCTAAACCAAAAAAGTATTATTGATTTTTGTAGTTTCTGAGTACAAAGTGCAGTACAAGAGTAAGAGAGAGTGTGTAACGTGAATACATGTACGTTCTAGAGATAATATATATACATGATTGTAACTGATAATAACAACTTGAATGACATGTTGATATTTCGCCTAGAATCTCGCCATTTGTTGATGAGGATCAGCCGTTATCCCTTTGGTTGATAGATGGAGTTGTTATGTCGTCGTTTGACCAAGTCCAAACGGTCATATGAGTGAATTATTTTATTCATAATTCTGTTCCTGAAAATAGGAAATATACAACAAACAATTTCAAGGCGTTAATCCAAGATGTAAGTCAAGACGTTACCTCAAGGTAGATGACCAAGATGTAGAACATGCTGAATGAAAATTTTAGGGTGAAACACAACTGATGATTTCTACAACTTGAAGATGGTTATTCAGATGAGGATTGACGATGACGTGCTGGGAGAGTATATCGAGAAAGAAGGTGGTCAGATGACACGAGATGAGAGAAATCTAATAGATGTGATCTAAGACCCAACTCCAAGCATTACTTAGCTTGACAATTAGATCATGAGCTTGTCGCATGTGTTCAACGTGCCATATTACCCACCAAATGAGGATAGGGTAATATGTTTTTCTAGAAAGGAGTTGGCCGTAACAACAAATCATGGAAATAAGCCGATAATAATCACAATCTATCCGAGAAATAACATCGTGCACCGAGTTTTGGTGGACTCAGGGGCAAGCCGCAACATCTTGTAATATGATGCTTTTAAGAGAATGAAGTACACTGAGGCAAATTTGGTTCCTTACAATGGTTTCTTGGAAGGCTTCACAAACCACACTGTGAGGGTTAAGGGAACAATTGCCTTGGAGTTGAAATTGTAGAAGGAAAGTTTGCTAGAACTCGCACGTTAGAGTTTATGGTGATTGATTTAGTTTCTCCTTACAATGCCATAGTGGGCATCCCATTTATGCAAAGCTTTGAAATGGTTGTGTCAATTCCCCATCAGAGGGTGAATTACCTTACCCCCAACGGCATTGGATGTATTAAGAGTGAAGCAATCACAATTATAAGGAAGAAAAGAGAAATGCATAAAGGAAAGGCAGCAAGCACCATCTCATTGACCACAATATCAGCAGTTCGCCCACTGCGCATCAATATGATTGTCGCTTTTGAGGGGGATTGGAATGGGAAGAAACAAAAAGTATTAGAAACAATTCGGCAATCAAAGAGGTAAAGGGAGAAAGAATGGAGGTAGATGAAAGGCGGGAAATGCAGGAGAAGATTGTGCAAGAAGAGTTGATAGAAGAGGGAAAAACAGAGGAATCTGGCGAGATGGATTTTTCAATGGAATTGATTCGCATAAGCCCAACTTTGGAGTGTGTAATGGCTGTTAGGATTGTATAGATGGAAAAGCTTAAAATAGAGGAAGTTGAGGAGTGCGAGGAAATGGAGGTTGAGACTTTAGATGGGCAGCCCACAGAAAAAAGTGTTACCAAAGAATGATGAAGAGTTTCTCACTAGTAGAAAGAAAAGGAAGAGAACAGAAGTAGATACATTACAAGTGAGAGATGAGCCAGACATTCAGGCTTTGGAAGAATTGGAGGAGGTGGAGATCAATAGTAGTTTCCCTGAGCAGAAGATCAAAATCGGGAAACAACTCTCCAAGGAAGAACTGGATAGTCTGATTGAGTTTTAAAAGCAAAGTTTGGATATCTTTGCTTGGCAACCTGAAGATATGAGGGGAGTAGATGAGAATGTCACCATGCATTGCCTCAATGTGGACCCAAATGTAGAACCCTTCAAACAAAAAGTGAGATATTTGTCGGCAGAAAAGGAAAATGCAGTTCTGGATGAGGTGGAAAAGTTGCTGAAGGCGGGAATAATAGAGCAAATTCAATACCCAATATGGTTGGCTTGCCCTGTAATGGTTTTAAAGGCGAACAAGAAACGGAGGATGTGTATTGGCTTTACATATTTAAGTTCGACAGGCCCAAAAGATTGCTATCCTTTGCCGAACATTGATAACATGGTGGACTCCATAGCAGGGCACAAGGTGTTCAGTTTCATTGATGCTTCTTCGGTTTATCATCAAATAAAAATGGCGGATGTGGATAAGGCGAAAACTGTGTTCAGAATGCCAAAGGGAAATTTTTGCTATAAAATGATGCCATTTGGGTTGAAAAATGCTGGAGTGACATACCAGCATATGGTCAATGAAGTGTTTAAGTCGCAGATTAATTGGAATGTGGAAACTTACATTGATGATATGGTGATTAAGACAAGGGATGGCGACTACCTGGATGATCTCGCTGAGACATTCAATAGCTTAAGAAAAAATTGTATGAAGTTGAATCTCAGCAAGTACACCTTTGGGGTCACGGGGGGAAAGTTCTTGGGTTGTGAATAGAAAGGGAATAGAAGCCAATCTAGAGAAAATACAGGCCTTGCTTGACATGTCACCACTAAAAACAATCCGCGAGATTCAACGCTTGAATGGAAGAATCATTGCCTTGGGGCATTTTATTTCACGATCAGCTGAAAGATGACTACCTTTCTTCAAAGCCCTAAAAGGAGGCCATAAATTCTCATGGAGCAAAGAATTTGAGGAGGCATTTGAGCAAATGAAGAGTTATCTTGGGAAGCCGCCTCTGTTGTGTAGCCCAATTGAAGGAATGAATTGTTTGTATATATGGCGGCATCAGATTTTGGGGTTGTCGTAGTTTTGGTGAAGGAGGTTAGTAGCGTTCAAAAGCCAGTATATTATATATCTAAGGCACTTAGTGAAGTGGATGCGAGATACTTCAATGCAGAAACTTGGCGTATGCTTTAGTGGTTGCCACTCGAATGTTAAGAGCCTACTTCATTGCCCATACTATCACAGTTTCAACTGACTGAGAAAAATTCTCCAACAACCAGATATAGCAGAAAGGCTACTGAAATGGTCCATTGAGTTCACAGAATATGACATAAAGTATGAATCTCGCAAGGCAATCAAGGCGCAAGCGTTGGCAGATTTATTGTAGAAACTTCGTTTACGAAGTCGCATGCAGAGTTGGCAGAGACGGAGTTGCCCGATATTTGGCTTCAGGCCCATGAGCGTGACATGATATCTTTATTATTGGTTTTCCAAGAAATCAGAAAGCCACCCAAGAAGACCAAATATGCAGTTAAAGAGCGACAATTAAGTGTGCAACTAGCCCAATACGAATCACAATATGCCTAGAGACGAAGGTGAGAGCAGCTCATAGAAGAATCACTTGACCTTGACAACCTTTGAGATAATGAACAACCCGCAGAGCAGCATGCCAACGAGCAATCATCGGACTAGTCATGAACTAAGCCAGAATGTTGATACTATAAGAAATTTATGGACGTGTGACGGAAAGATAAATGAGACGTCCCACCAAACAACGATAAGGTTTAGGTTCATTCATAATTTTATCTTCGACTAGGGCAAGTCGATTTGTTCAATCAGAGTGTTGGTGGGACGAGAACCAAGAAGACCTATCTCGGAGAGAATATCCAACCTATACTTGCTTGAGAGAGAAATATATTTGTTGTATGACGAGCAACTTCCAAGCCAAGGAAGTATTTCAGGCGGCCAAGGTCTTTCATATGAAAGCATTAATTAAAATACTTCTTGAATCATTTAATAGCTACAATATCAGTCCCCCCAATTACCAAATTGTATACATAGACAAGAACACGTATCTCAAACTCAGAAGTTTGATAGGAAAACAGAGAGTTGGAACTGAATAAAACCGTTAGTCTTTAGAGCAGCAAAAAGCTTTTCAAACCAAAATCTGAGTGCTTCTCGCAACCCATAGATAGACTTATTAAGCTTACAGACTTTTCCAGGAAGAGCAAAGTCATACCCCAATTGTATCTTCACTCATTAAGGTCACCATAGAGGAAAGCATTATGGAGGTTTATTTGATGGAGATCCCAATTTTGAGCGGCTGCAATAGTTAAGAAAACCCGAACAGTAACCATTTCGATAGTGGGGACAAATATTTCGTGATAGTCAACCCCTTCGACTTGCCGATTGCCTAAGATTACTAGACGAGCCTTGTAATGCTCGATTGACCCATCTACATTGTATTTAATTTAAACACCAACTTGTTGCTTATAATTTTCTTGCCAACAGGTGTGTCCAAAAGCTCCAAGTGTCATTCTGATCAAGGGCAGTAAGTTCCTTGCCCATAACCTCACGCCATTCAGGAGATTTAACGGCATCAGCATAGTGAGTGGGTTCAAAATCGGCATCAACAGCTACTAAGAAACATCGATGTGCAACAGAAAATTGTATGCAATTGACAAAGTGTGCTAAAAGATATCGAGTACTTGAAGATACAGACTTGTGAGGTGAGATGAATGAGAAGATAGCTCAGGCAATCTGAGTCTAGTATGGGCAGTTCATATAATGTCGAGCTCTTTCTAGTGGATAGTACACGAGTGCGATGTCCGTGACCTAAAGGTTATGTTGTCTTCTTAGTAGTCTGCTCAGTATTCTGCTCATCGGACTGGTCATTTCCTATGCCATTTTCTGCAGCAGTGTCCTGCTCATCAGCCTGCTTATTGCCTTTGCTCATTTAACTGATCAGCGTTCTCTTGCTCAAGAACAGCAGTTTGATCATCCTCAATAGGGGAAACATCTTCCCTCACATCACCACTACCCAGGGAATTTATCTCACGCGAAAAAAAGATCTGATCAAGCTTATATCTTCCTATTCATTATTCTCAATGGAAAAAGGAAACTTGTTTTCAATGAAGACAACATCTTGGGACACAACATATTTACTCTCATCAATGTCAAATATAACATCACTCCCTTTTTGCCAAGTGGGTAACCCAAGAAAACAAACTTCCGGCTTCTACTAGCACACTTATCATTTTCTCGTCGAGAATAATGGGCATAACACAATTAACCAAAAACCCTAATATTTTTGTATGTCGAGGGTTTTCCAAAAAATAGACTCAAAAGATGTCTTTTCATTTAAGAGTTTAGAAGGTGTTCGATTGATCAAGTGCCCGGCCACAAGAACACATTCACCCCAAAATTTGATTGGCAAACTAGCCTAAAATCTCAAGGCCACAAGAACACATTCACCCCAAAATTTGATTGGCAAACTGCCTAAAATCTCAAGGCCCGGGCCACGTTTAAGATATGTCTATGCTTACGGTCCACTCTCCCATTTTTTTGGGATGTACAGACACAAGTAGTAAGATGAAAAATACAATTTTCAATAAAATATTTATCCAAGGATGTAAACTTCGTTCCATTGTCACTATGTAATATTTTTACCCGTTTATTAAACTAACGTTCAACCATGGCAAAATAGTTTTTCAAAATTCTGGGGACATCATCCTTAGATTTTATCAAATCAACCCACATAGATCGAGAACAATCATCCAAAATAGTAAAAAAAAAAAAAAAGAAATGTAGCACCACAAGACGCAGGAGTCCGATAATTGCCCAAACGATCACAATTAACTAATTCAAAAGGTTCAACGGTATTATTTTCGCAAGGCAAAAATTTGTCCCTAGTTTTCATAGCTCGACAACAAATCTCATGAATATCTTTGCTACCATTAATGCGACCCAAAAAAGGTAACAAAGTAACTACTTTATTAGAAGGATGACTCAACCTTTATGCCATAATTCTTGCTTCTCAAGCTTCGCAACGTTGCAAACCTTTGCTCCAGCCGAAGAATGCAAGTAATATAGCCCCTCGTGTTGCTCCCATGTACCAATAAACGTCCTCGAGACTCGGTCTTGTATAACACACATTTTATCAGTGAAATGCACAAGATTATTTGAGTCACCAAGTAGTTGAAAGACGAATAAGAGATTGCAATTGAAAGTTGGAGCATATATAAAACATTGCATAAAATCATATTCGCCCAATTTTTTGCTTCTCCGTCCTTTGTTGCGGTAAGGTACCTCCCATTTGGTAGCCCTACTCGACTTCCTTCAACATTACGGATGTCATTGAGCAAGTAAAGATTCTCAGTAATGTGTCTATTGGCGTCGTTATCAACAAGCCATATTACATTAAGGATAAAAGGGCTTCACTTGCGGCTGGACTGAAGTGCTTCCATTTCTCATCATAAAATCCAAGAAGTCTTGCCATCTCTATATCCGTCATTCCAGTTCCCATATCTACTTCAGTATTGACTCGAGCAATGAGCGCTTTACAGCTCGCTTCACGGATCTTTCCTCCGCCCGAAGCCCGAACATTCTTGTCATTTTGATTTCGAAAATGCTGCTCTCCCCCCCATTATGGATACCCAATGATCTTGAAGCATGAGTCCACGTCATGACCCTTCTTCTTGCAATGGGAACAAGTTACGTTCCCCATATTTCTTCGGCCCCCTGAGCCGTGAGCCCCTGCTCGAATAACAAAACTCATTGGCTCGGGATATTCTTCTCTAACATTCCCTCGAACATGCTCCTCCATGATTACAATCGAGTGTGCCTTGTTCACATTGGGTAAGGGCTTAGAATTCAGGATAGTTGATTTCACGTTCTCAAACTTTGGTATCTCCAATCCCATAACGAATTGGTGTACCCATTTTTCCTTGAGACGTTGGATCGTTGTTGCGCTGATGTTTCACTTACAACTTGCACAAGTACACGCTGGAATTTTGCCACAGTCATTAAGGTAGTCCCACAGCTTCTTGATGCCATAATAAATTTCCACTCCTTCGTTCTTCAATTGCTTGGAGTTCGCCGGATCGGATTTAATTTGTTGGATCCTTGATCTGTTTCCAACAGAAAACCTTTTTTGCAAATCGTCCCATAATGTTGTGGCCTCCTCCACGTAAGTCACGGTGAACGGAGGTTCGGTTCAATGAAATTGAAGATCCATGACACAACCATTAAATTCACTGTTTGCCAAAGATCCAACTCATCTGCCTTGGTCGGTCGGCTTATTGTTCCATCGATAAAACATGTCTTCGTCTTGGCTCTAAGTGAGCCCTTCAACACACTCCCCATTGCCCTTAAACACTGTAACGATCCCAACTTTTCATCAATAAACATAATTCAATTCATAAATAAAATTTCCAAATCAGGATACCTTAACGGCTAGTACATCTAACCATAATTCAAATGTGGAAAATGAACGACTGAACACCTGCAAGGAAGAGAAGACAACTGGAGAGGAAATAAGCAAAGAACTCAGAAAGAATGAGGAGATGTACACGATACTTTAGAAGAATAACCCACACACTTTATTCTCTCTGAGAGGATACATATATAAAGAAAAGCTAACCTATCATGTACAACATATTCCACTAATTACGTTGACAATATATCCCACTAATTATGGGTAAATCATATCCCACTAATTACTCTAACAAATAGGTACAACAGTCTCCTAATTTACGTCCAATATCACGGGACTCTCGGTTTTTACGCTTTCACCCCCCCTCAAGCGAAGCGGAGTGGCATGAAGCTGAAGCTTGCTGGACAAAAGTTGGAAGCGTGGAGTGGCAAGACTTTTAGTAAAAATGTCCGCGAGTTGATCTGAAGAAGAAACATGTTGAAGACGTAGGAAACCCCGTTGATGTAGCTCTCGTACAAAGTGAAGATCAATTTCAATGTGACGAGTGCGGGCATGAAACACAGGATTTTTGGACATGTGGAGAGCTGAGATATTATCACATAGAAGAAGTGGTGGAGCTAGAGCAATGCCCAATTCACGAAATAGGTATGAAAACCAACGAACCTCGGCGGCGGTGGAAGCCAATGCCCTATATTCAGCCTCACTGCTAGATCTCGAAACCGTGTGTTGCTTCTTGGCAGTCCAAGCCACAAGATTAGGACCCACAAACACACATGCTCCAGTGGTAGACCTCCGATCATCGGGTGAGCCAGCCCAATCGGCATCACAAAACGCAGTAATGGAGGTGTTCGATGTTGTGTGGAATGATAAGCCAAGACTGACCGTGCCTTTGAGATACCGTAAGATGCGCTTCACTGCTTGTAGATGAGAGGTACGAGGGGAGTGCATGACGAGAATATTTAAAACATAACGAGAATAATCATCAACGATTGAAAGATAATATTTAAAACCAGAAACTGAAGCTACTGGGGAGGGTCCCCAAACATCCAAATGAAGTAGATCTAAAGGTTTTGCAGAGTTAAAAGACCTAAGCTGGAAAGGGAGATTACACGATTTGCCTAAAGGGCAAATATGACACATCATGCTAGTTTTAACTGGTCCGCTAATCGGTATCCGATATTTATTCACTAATGACGAAAAAACTTGAAAAGAAGGATGGCCTAAACGGGCATGCCACGTGGAAGAAGAAGCACGTTCCCCAATTAACGCCAAGGAATTCAATCGAGAACTGGGGACGAAAGACAACGTGTAAAGATCTCCCGCATTACTGCCAGAAAGAGTAATCCTCTTGGTACGATTGTCCTTCACACAAAACCCAAAAGCAGTTAGTTCAAAAAAACAATCATTGTCTAGGCAAAATTTGCGAATGGATAGTAATGATCGGCGGCTTTTGGAACATGAAGTACGATATTCATAAAAAAAGTGTGATTGTTTTTAGAAAAACCGTGTAGTACCAACATTAGCTATAGGAATGGACGAACCATTTGCAACAACAATATGATCATTACCTTGAGTACGGAGAGAATTTTTGCAAAACATCCTGGTTGGATGTTATGTGGTCATCGCTCCGAATCAAGCACAAAAGAGACGGGAACCATGGGCGAATGACCGGAGGATGTCGAACCGCTTCCAGGGTAATATTGAGCATTGTAGGCAAAATTTCCACGTTGGTAACATGTAGATGCCTCATGACCATTCTTTTTGCAGATTTGACAAGTGACAACATTTGGATCATGGCTGATGAAAGGGTTGGGCTGGTTATATGGAACGGTGGGTTGAGGGGCAGGAGGACGGTTAGGTACAAACTGATGGTTGTGAGGAAAAGGAGTGGACTGGAATTGGGGTGGAAGAGGCAAAATGCCTCGTCCTTGTCCACGGTTTTTGTTACGGTTATTATTCTTACGGCCCCCACTGCGATTAGAGTTAGGTAAAAAGAAAAACCCACCCGGCTGACTTTGCCCAGAAGGCCGAAACCCCCCATGGCTGTTATTGTGAGATGCGGCTGGAGTAGGGTTAACGGGTTTGGGACTATCTGTGGTGGCTGCAAGGGCACTTATCGGAGTGTGGGAATGAGGAGCAAACTTCTTTTGAAGTGCTTCTTCTTGAAGAAGAAGGTCCTTTAGATCATCAATGGTGGTGGTGCCCTTAGAATTTTGGGTGGTGATGAATTCTTTGTAGGTATGACCCAACCCACCAAGGATTCTACTACGAAGGGTATTGGTGGAAATAGCTTCGCCGGCTCTAGCTAGAGAATGAGACAAGGTTTTGGCTTGAAGAATATAGGTTTGAATGGACATGCCTGGTGTAAGAGTGAGATCGTGGAGTTCTTCTTGGAGTTTTTGAATGTGTATGGAGGATGCAACACCAAACTCCTTAGCAAGAAGATCCCATGCCTCGGGAGCGGTGAGACACGGGTTGACATGAGGTTGAACCTCAGAAGTGACAGTCGCTTTAATCCATCCAAGGACAAAGCGAGAGGTATGAATAAAGGCTTCATAATCCGGATTAGGTTGTGTGGTGTCAGTGGGGAGATTTTCGGGTGGTGGGATTTTGTCGGTGACAACATGAGTTAGGTAATGTATCTCAAGCATGGACAAAAAAAGGGAACTCCAATTTTGGTAATTTTCGTTTGTCAATCTGCAATGGCCCATATACGACTGAACGTTGAACAAAACTGGAAGGCCATGTTTATTGTGAGATGTATTACCTTGTCCGGAATCGGTTTTAGCCACGGTCTTGCCTGTTAAATCGGAGTCATTACCCATGGCTATTGTGAGGCTCTGATACCATGAACGACTGAACACCTGCAAGGAAGAGAAGACAACTGGAGAGGAAATAAGCAAAGAACTCAGAAAGAATGAGGAGATGTACACGATACTTTAGAAGAATAACCCACACACTTTATTCTCTCTGAGAGGATACATATATAAAGAAAAGCTAACCTATCATGTACAACATATTCCACTAATTACGTTGACAATATATCCCACTAATTATGGGTAAATCATATCCCACTAATTACTCTAACAAATAGGTACAACAGTCTCCTAATTTACGTCCAATATCACGGGACTCTCGGTTTTTACGCTTTCAGAAAATAACTGTCTTTCAATCATAACGGCTAGTACAACCCACTAGCTCGATAAGTACACAATGTTTGATAAAGCACCCTAAATCTCAATCAAGCCGCCATCCATACGATCGATTAACTCCTCCTACTGCTTACCTGGGTGGGAAAGAATGAGAAAAGGGGTGAGCGAACAATACTCAGTAAGTTCATACGGAATCTCTCCGGGTACTAAGGAAAGATGACCGAAAGAACGAAACCAATCGAATTACTCAACGATAGGATATCTATATCAATTAAAGTACAGGTACGAGTACAATAACAAAAGATACTTTTCAAATAACAAGTTGTGGCACTATCACAATAATATATTTGATGGAGACTGTATTCACATAAGTCCGTCAATTCCAAAGTAACGTTACACCTTTTCAGGGTAACTTTGATACATCTTTTCAGGGTGACTTTGATACACCTTTTCAGGGTGATCCTTGAATAAGAAACTCCACGTCTTTTTAGGGCGCTCCCTTATCCCGACATATCATGATAGTCAACTACTTCATCAAGTGGTGTATAAGCGTCTAAGTCCTTTTCAGGGATTAAACTAATTCTCATAAAGTCCTTTTTCAATCGGACAAAGCTAGCTACATCGAGTTCAAATAGATATAGCAATTATATATATATATATATATATATATATATATATATATATATATATATATATATATATATATATATATATATATATATATGATGTTCCCAGGTTCAAGAACATATCACATATCACATTTAACATCACTACTTTTCAGGCAGTGTAAGATGAAAGACAAATCTTTACTATTAAGATTAGACCAAGTTCATTTAAAAGTCCGTCCCACTTAGACTCATTAAACTACATCTAGTTACTTTAGACATAGAAATAGACATTCAAGTGTTCATATGGTACAAGAACGCAATAATCAAATTCAACCATTAGATACACCTTGAACAACACATATCAAGGGTAAGATATTTCAAAAGACGTTCAACCGAAGGAATAGTTTCAAAATAACTACCGGCCACTTGGTAGCTTATACTTTCATAAAAGACTCGATAGAATCCTAGTTCAAGGATTGAAATTCAATAACTCTAAGGAACGTAATCCCTTACCTTTATCGCTTGCGCTTCCTTGCAACGGATCCTTGCACAAATCTTTTTGATTCAACCTAGACTCTTCTTCCTTCTTTCTCTTCTCTCTTTCTTTCTTTCTGCTGCCGCCTTCTTCTTATGTCCGCCCTCTCTCTCTAAGGTCTTCCTCTCTCTCTCTAAACCTCTTCTCACCTGGCCACCTCCCCCTTTTATCCTTGGCATGGAGTCGGTTATGAAGGCCAAGAGACTTTAGCCGTTACGAACTCCAAGAGCCTCCAGACTTTATGACACCTAGTTGGTTATGAAGGCCAAGAGACTTTAGCCGTTACGAACTCCAAGAGCCTCCAAACTTTATGACACCTAGTTGGTTATGAAGGCCAAGAGACTTTAGCTGTTACGAAACATGAAAGGTTCCATCCGTTAAATCAACCAAAGGTCTCAATGATATAGTTATGTTATGGGTTTCCTAAACTTAACCCAAACATACTCTAAGTCCAAGCCCAAGTCCAAGAAGGAAAACTCAATGTAGGTATCCTAATTTAATTAAACTAGGCCCATTTACTTGTCGCCCAGCTGTGATGATGTGCCACCTAAAATTTCTCGCGGGAAAAATTCGATTTTTTGCGTTTCTTTGAAAAAACCAAATAAAACCGGAAAAAGAACGGAGTCGCCACGCCATTTTTGTTTTAAGGGCCAAAACTTTGAAAAATGCCCGAGATTATAGATTTGGGTTCGGAGGTCATGTTACACGCCGGGAAGGACGTTAGTGTGCACCCGGAATGCCTCGTAAAACGAGTCTTCCAAGCTGAAAATCATTTGTGTGTGTCTGTATGTGTGTGTGTTTTGGCCAAAATAAGTTGAAACTCAGAAAAGTAAAAATTGGGATGTCTTTTTAAGACTTTAAACTGATCCCATGATTTTTTGGAAGATTTTTGGGTTGAGATTTGGTATTTAAAAGACCTTTTGAAGTTGAGAGTCACTTCTGCCAGAATAAAAAAGGCAGTGGACCTTTGATTTTGAAATGGATTCAAGGGTCTTAAAACTTCATAATCTGGATAAACTCAGAGAATGAAAGTTGTTCTAGACACCTTAAATAAGATTTGTACGAAGGAATTTTCCATTTTGGAGAAGATTTGAGGGGTCAAAACCTTCTGGAAATCTCAGATATGCAATCTGGATTTCCAGAAGCTGATGAACTGGCCTCTAAAGGAAAATTTGAAAAGAGGAGTTTTACTCACCCAAAAAATAAAGTAAAAATATGTATGGAAAGCTCTGGATGTTGGCTACAAAAAGTGTTTTGTAGTCAACACCAAATTCCAAGTTTATCTGTGTCCATAAATTAAGACAATGGACTGGGGTCTTGGAAAATTGCTACTGGACAGCAACTTCTCAAGAAAGGAAAAATGATTTAAAAGGGGGTTTTTTGCATCCATGCTTGTCCCCATTTCCCTAGGTTTTGGTTAGTGATCACTTGACATTTTAGTGGTGAATCAACTATACCAAACCATCCTTGGGGTACATTAGGACTAAGCACTTCATTTGCTTGGGAAGGGAAATTTTATCCTTTGAAAATGAGATTTGATGCTTGAAAATGATTTTTAGGGTTTTGAAAATGCATTTGCAAGTAAGTAAGAACACATTGAAGAAAATGTTGATCCTTGTAAAAGATCATCCATGGAGATGAACTTCCATGGTGATCTTCTTGGATCTAAGACAAGAAGATGAATGAACTACATTTTGTAGCTTGAAAATGCATGCATGGATGAGAGATTTAGGGTAAGAAGAGGGAGGTTATACCTATCTTCTTTGTATTTTGGGGCTTTGGCTTGAATGTATGAGTGTTTGAGGCTTTGAATATGATGGTGAGTGAGTGAGATTTGGGAAGATAATCAAGAGAAAAGAGTGACAATTCAAGGGAATTCTCACTATTTTCTCAAGTATTTTCGCCAAGGTGCAACTGTGAATTGTGTTCTTCTCCTTTTTTTTTTGTGACTGGAGGGCTCAATTTATAGCCCTCTGAAATTTACAAACCCATCCGCGCGGACAGGACCTGCAGCGTGCACTGTTCATTAAATGCAGCTCCAGGCTTTGGACACAAGGAATAATCTTTTTGAAATTCAAGCTGGTTGTGTTTTTCAACTTACCAATTCGGGTTTTTTCCATTTCTTTTGCTTTTTAGGATTCCTTTCTTGGTTTATCCTTAAATAACAATGCCCATTTTGCCCTCACTTTGTTAGAAAAGTTAGGATTGTTAGAAAATGTTAGGAAATGTTAGAATTGTTATAACTTTCGTTAATTTTCTAACGAAAATTCTAACAAGCTCAAATTGGAGCACTTACAGTAGCCCCTCGGCGACGGTGCTTTCGAAGGAAGCGGGGTCGTCGATAAGAGTAAGGCTCCATATTTGGCAGGATGATCAAGTGATCGAGTGGCTGAACCTATTTAATAGGCTACCTACGTATCCTTAAGAGGAATCAAGCCAGTCGTAGTTCGGGATTTTAACCCTGGAGATGATGGCGTTTTAAGTGCCTCGAACCTGATGAGCGAGTTCTGCAGTCGGTTGCTGGAGAGAAACTCTGTTGGGGGTAAGAGATGACCATTTTCGGTCGGATGGCTATCCGCTCTGCTGGGGATAGGAATGACCATTTTTGGTCTAATGGCTATCTGCTCTGCTGGGGATGATTGCGATTTATCGCTTTCCTAGTGTTGTGTGTGATAGCGTCTTAGGTGCCTCGAACCTTGATGATGGCGTTTTAGGTGCCTCGAACCTTGATGATGGCATTTCAGGTGCCTCGAGCCTTGAAGATGGCGTTTTAGGTGCCTTGAACCTTGATGATGGCATTTTAGGTGCCTCGAACCTTGATGATGGCATTTTAGGTGCCTCGAGTCTTGAAGATGGCATTTTAGGTGCCTCGAACCTTAATGATGATGATTTCCTTTGATGGTCTGGGATAGTTGGTCCTCTAGTGGACTTCATTTTGAAAGGATCGGTCTTACGTCTGCTGCCGAAGGATGACCGTGCTGGTCGAGTGGCTGGACCTAATGATAGGCTACCTACGTATCCCTAGTGGGAATTAAGCCCTTTCGTAGTTCGAAATCTACTCGAGATTCCGTTGGTTTGCTGGGGATTTCGTTAGCCTTTGCTGGGGGGAAATCAGACGTATTTGTAGGGGAAATCGGTCTTACGTTTTACTGCCGGGGGTAATTTTGATGAAATATACGGGATCTCGTTATCTTTCTCGGGGAAATCGGTCTTACGCTTGACTGCCGTTTGATGATTTTGATGGAAGATACGGGATCTCGTTATCTTTCTCGGGGAAATCGGTCTTACGTTTGACTGCCGTTTGACGATTTTGATGAAAGATACGGGATCTCGTTATCTTTCTCGGGGAAATCGGTTTTACGTTTGACTGCCGTTTGACGATTTTGATAAAAGATACGGGACCTCGTTATCTTTCTCAGGGAGATCGGTCTTACGTTTGACTGCCGTTTGACGCATTTTGATGAAAGATACGGACCTCGTTATCTTTCTCGGGAAATCGGTCTTACGTTTGATCGCCTGCTTTGACGATTTTGATGAAAGATACGGGACCTCGTTATCTTTCTCAGGGAGATCGGTCTTACGTTTGACTGCCGTTTGACGATTTTGATGAAAGATACGGGATCTCGTTATCTTTCTCGGGGAAATCGGTCTTACGTTTGACTGCTGTTTGACGATTTTGATGGAAGATACGGGATCTCGTTGTCTTTCTCGGGGAAATCGGTCTTACGTTTGACTGCCGTTTGACGATTTTGATGAAAGATACGGGATCTCGTTGTCTTTCTCGGGGAAATCGGTCTTACGTTTGACTGCCGTTTGACGATTTTGATGAAAGATACGGGACCTCGTTATCTTTCTCAGGGAGATCGGTCTTACGTTTGACTGCCGTTTGACGATTTTGATGAAAGATACGGGATCTCGTTATCTTTCTCGGGAAAATCGGTCTTACGTTTGACTGCCGTTTGACGATTTTGATGAAAGATACGGGATCTCGTTATCTTTCTCGGGGAAATCGGTCTTACGTTTGACTGCCGTTTGACGATTTTGATGAAAGATACGGGACCTCGTTATCTTTCTCAGGGAGATCGGTCTTACGTTTGACTGCCGTTGAATGATTTTGATGAAAGGGGATTGACTTTGGTTAACTTTGGTTAACTTTGTCAAGTTTGGGACTAAACTGCAGAGTCCCGGATTTTTAAAGGGCAAAAGGGTCATTTTGACCCTGACAATCCTGTCCGCGCGGAGAGGGTTGAGAATCAGAGGGTATTAATGAGGGGCCAACGCCCTTCTTCTTCCCCATTCAGCTTTTTGAAAATTACGAGAGAGGAAGAGAGAAACCGAGAGAAACCGCCATTGAAGGCCAAAAAGCTTGAAAATTCTTCCGTTTTTCTTCGATTTTCAAGCAATGGAACACGGGGAAGGTGCTTTTCAAGGCCAAGGACGTGGCCCGGTAGCGGAGAGATGATTGGAGCTTAATTTTGATGCTATGCATGTTGTAATGAGTATATGGGTATCCCAAAATATGCATTTTGCTTGGGAAAAGAATTGGCATTTTCGCCATTTTTTTTTTTTTTGAAATATGAGATTATGATGAATGATTTCCCGAATTTGGGACGGACTTCTTTTGTTGCAATGTAGAATTCTTGCAATGTTGATATGATGATTTTTTTTTTTTGCAATGAGATGATGATTCTATGAATGACATGTATGCATGTTATTTTATGAAAATGGGACGGAGTTTTTGCTTCAGTTGACTCCTTGTAGGATCTCTTTTTTTTTTGAAATGACGGATGATATGCATGTTATGAATGCACTTTTTTTTTGAGAGTGTGATTTTCTATGAAAAGTGGGACGGATTTTTCGTTCCCCTTTGATTGAATGAATGACTTGAGAGATTGTTTATGTATGCTATTTCATGAAAGATGTGACGGAGTTTTATTTTTTTTTTTGTTGCTTCCGCTGAACGAATGTATGCATGTTTTTTTTTTTTTTATGGAAAATGGGACGGAGTTTTTACTTCCGTAGGAATGCATGTAGAACTCTTTTTTTTTTTTTATGATGAGTGATATGCATGTATGCATGTTGGTTGGGATTTGCTGAAAACTGTCTCTTTTTTTTTGTGCGAGAAAAATGGGGCTAGGTTCATTGCATGCTGTTATGCTGCCGAATTTTCTTCAAAACTTTTGTGATGAATGATGCATGTATATGCTTTCTTTTTGTTTTTTTTTTTGTGCAAATGCAAATGCAAAAATTTTTTTTTTTTTTTTTTTGACATTTTCTCTCTCTTTTTTTTTTTTTGCAGGGTGGAAACAACTACGTTACGGAGCAACTGAACAAGATGAAGACTCGAGGATCGGTGGAGTCTGTAGTTGACTTGTGGGACCAGCTTCCGAATGCAGGCCGAGGAGCTTTGCCGAGTCCGAGACAGATTGTTGTTGAGACCGGGCTTTGGGAGTTCATTGAGTGCTTGAGGGGATTGGTCAAGTTCCCTAAGAGCAAGGGCCTGATGTTTGCTTTGGCACGGCCGGTGGGATGCGACCCACACGTTTCACGTCGGTTGCGGAGAGGCTACGGTTACGCCTTCTGACTACGCTGCGATCACGGGGTTGTACTTTAATGGACGCAGCATTGAGTGGCGGGACGGCTACAGCGATGCGGATCTGCGAGCTCTTCGGGATTTTCCCTATTCCAAAAGGGGATGGGGATGGAGTATGCCGTGGTCTACGGGAAGATTGTGGAGACCATTGTGAGCTACGAGGCCGGGAGGAGAGGATAGGCGCCGAGCGATTGCTAGGGCCTTCTTATGGTTTGCTTTTTCGAGCACCCTTTTTGGACATGCTTTGAGGGGACGGCAGTCTTTGCCTTCTTTGAGGTCCTTGGAGGACATGGAGATGGCCGGAGACGTCTCTGGGGAGAAGCCGGCCGCAGAGCTTTACTTTGCTCTTGATAGGTACAGGCGGGAAGGCTGTGAGCTCCTTGTACTGCTTTGAGTTTGCCCTGGAGGTATAAGCTCTCTCTTTGCTTTCCCTTTCTTCTTGAGCACACACTTTTCTTTTGCACTGGATTGATTTGATCTTTACCTTTTCGCAGGTATGGGCGTTGGAGTTCTTTCACTTTACGATGTGGCGACAGCCGGCGGAGTACGTCGGGGCGTATCCGGCCATGCGCTCCTGGTCCAAGCATGCCCGAGAGAAGATAAGATCCAGGGGGCGTACGACTCTCAGATACGCGGATTGCCTTCCTTTGACGGAGGCTGAGACGGATGAGAGGATGATATTCTATCCCTGGGATCGTTTCGAGGTGGCACAGTGAAAGGCGCCGAGATTTGGACTGTGGCAATGAGGATTACGAGAGGTATGACCTGCGATGCCTATTATCTCGGGAGAGAGGGTGACGCGCCGGCATGACGTGGGTCGCCTTTGAGGACACCGGTGGAGCCTCCCGCCGATAGGTTGCACCCGAGTGACAGATCTGTGACCTGGGATGATTACCGAGCCGGCCAACACTTCTCGACATTTGTGGCGATTGAGCCGTACCCCGTATTTGTTTTGAGGAGGCTGAGGATGCCCCAAGTTCTGGATAGAGAGGGGTTTGGGATCCCGCGGTACCCTCGGACGGATTTTTCATATGTCCAGGATGGGGTCCGATTGAGGGTGCAGATCCCTCAGCCTGAGCGGCTTCCACGAATCCGACGCCTTCACCTTCGGATATGATTTTTTCGCAGATCTTGGCTGCCCTATCAGAGCGTGCCGGTTGGTCCTGACGAGCCTCTTTCTGGAGATGAGGACGATTCTGAGCCCGAGATCTTCAGGGCTCCTGAGGAGGCGGGCCCGAGTCGCAAGAGGGACCGGGGACAGACGTCGGGCGCTAGGGATTCTGATTGATTTCTCTTTTTTTTTTTCTTTAGACTGTTTTTCTGAGATTGAGATTTGTGACTGGGATTGAGATTTGTACAGCTTATGCACATTTTTTTTTCTTTTTTTTTTGATGTAATAATTTAGGATTATTGTTACCTACTTTTTTTTTATTTATTTTTTTTGCACACTCCCTTTATTTTTGGAATGTAATAATTTAGGATTTTATTTTTATGAATGCAATGTTGCATGAGCCTTAGTTTTTTGGCAAGGGTGTTAGTGTTTGGTATATGGACTGGTTTGGGGAGGTTTTTTTTTTTGCACAGGTTTCAAGTAATCGGGACGGAATATTCCTCTTTGGTTCAGCTTGGGTACATTGCAGATTTTTTTCGATGGAGAACAAAATCGACCTTGCCCTTTAATTTTGCTTCAGATCTGGTCTCACTTTATTTTAAATTCAAATATCCTCTTTAACCTCTAGTCCAAACAGCCATTTTCGGGGAGAAAGAGAGAAAATTCTTAGAAAAGCTCCATCAAAATTGTCCCAAGAATCCCAAATGTCATTCTTTAACAAATTCAAGGATTGGTCCCGAGAGATTATGCATGAGAGGAGGTCCTTCTTTGAAGAAAGGTACAAGGTGAAGTGCTTATGGTCTCTCAAGGAATTGATTCCGGACTACGATCTTCTGAGGGCTTCTTCCTCATTTTGGGATACTAGAAGGCATGTCTTTTGCCTTTCCTTCAACGAGATGGTCCCAACCGTCGAAGAATTTCGGGCTTTGCTTGGTGGTCCGGAGGTGGAAGAGATAGCGGTTCCTTTGCCCGGAGGGGCTTCTTTCGTTGACAGATTGTGCATCCTCCTTCATCTTTCCCCGGAGGAAGCGCAAGGTATGATCCGTGGTCCCGATCATTTTGATATTTCCAGTCTCCCTGATAGATTTAGGGGCTTAGGCTTGCTTGATGATGCATATTGGGATGCCTTTGCTCTTTGCATGTTCGGGACCTTGTTCATGGTCTATTCTTTTGGGATGCATCATCGGTCTCTGCTGGATGTAGTCGTTCATTGTCGCTTGGCAGATGTTGTACCTCGATCTGGGGAGATTTTCCATGCTCTCGATAGGGCAGCAACCGGAAGCGGTATATGCACGGGGGCGGCCCGTTCCTCTTGACCTGTGGGTGATGGAGCACTTGGGGATTCTTCGAGAAACTCGACATGATCAAGCCTTGGACATTTGCCGGGGAGGGGGTTCTTTGTAGATTTTGATGATCGGGGCTCATGGGAGCGTTAGATGGCTGGTCGCCGGACAAAAGATATCGAGATGGTCGGTGCCTTGTTGGCGGGTGGAGACTCGCGAGTGCTTCGGGGACGGGTCTCATGTGGTCATGCTCCCGGGGCTTTCTCGGTCCGGCTTCTATATTCCGTCCTTGGTTACGAGACAGTTCGGCTTGGAAGCGGAGTTCCTTTGGAGGACTTTGATGATATAGCCACCGGGGTGGTGGCTCCTGCTTCTATGGATGATCCTTCGGTGTTTTCCTTTCTTTCCCGAGCATGGAGGTATGACGTCTTTCCTCCTCGGGTTATCCTCGAGCGTCAGAGACCGGTGTTCACGACCACTTGGTACTGGATTGGTACGAGAGGCATCAGGAGAGACTCGGTGGCTATTTTGAGGCGGCGTGAGGCCATTGTGGGTGCGGAGGACACGGCGGTTTACGAGAGGAGGAGGGCCGAGGCGAGGGCCAACCTCATGACGGGAGCGGAGACGCCGCGACCGACTATGAGGCTTATGTCAAGAGCAAGAGAGGAGGACTCCTACTTTACCGGCTAGGCTACGGAGATGAGAGATGACGCTAGGGCTACCAAGGCCACGACGAGAGGCTGGTTTGATAGATCATGTTCCTATACCGAGCTTGGTAGGAGGAAGACCGACATTTTTCCGGTTCGAAGAAGAAGACTCGAAGGGGAAGAAGAGGGGAGAGGCCGATGCAGTGGCTTGGAGTGACTCAGGAGTATCCCTTTCTTGCCATGGCAGACACATTAGTTTGATTATGTATCTTAATTTCTTTTAGCGAGGTTGCCGGTTGTAGGAATGAATCGGGCTTAGACTCATCAAAAGTTTTTAACTTGTAATGAATATTTGAATTGCTTCGAGTTTTTCGAGATGCTTTCATGGTCACGATCGGTGTATTGATGTCAAAGTATGACTTTTATTTGTGTTTTAGACCGAACCGTTTCCGCCGCCTACGTTCCCCTCATTTTGAGGAGCTCGGGTCTTCGTAGTTCAACCCTTTGATTTTTTTTGTTTTTTTTTGTTGTTTTTTTGTTGTTTTTTTTTTTGGTGCAACCACGTTTTTTACCTAGGCCGCCCTTTTCGGGTTTTCAACCTAGTTGGGTATTACTCTTTTAGCACTCTTTTTTTGTTTCTTTTTTTTTTACGCGTAGTATACGCGCGGCTTGTCACCATTCATTTGGGTGTACAAAAGGATTTCCGTCGAGGTGCAAGTTGCATGGCTCCTCGGAGAAGATCTTACGGGACGACATATGGTCCGACCCGAGACGGGCTCCCATTTTCCAAGCGGGTTGATGCGGACTGGGGGCTTCTCTTTCAAGACGAGATCGCCTTCTTGGATTTCCCGGTGCTTTACTTTCTTGTCAAAGGCTCTGGCCATTCTTTCTTGGTAGGCTCGGATGTGTTCCATTGCTTTCAATCGTCGCTCATCTAGTAGGGCCAATTCATCATGGCGACTTTGGAGCCATTCGACCTCGTTGATCTGGCTTTCCAACAGCACACGGAGTGAGGGGATTTTCAATTCGATTGGGAGCACGGCTTCCATTCCGTATGTGAGGGCAAACGGTGTTTTCCCGGTTGCCGTTCGGCCCGATGTTCTGTAGCCCCGAGTGCCGGTGTAACTTCTCGGGCCAATCTACGCCTCGGACGGCTATTTTCCGGATGATGTTTTCCAAAGTCTTGTTTGCTTTGCCTCGACGGCTCCGTTGGTTTGGGGCTGTAAGGAGATGACTTGTGACGGGTTATTCGGGAATTACGCCGTGGCCTGTCGCATTCTCCTTCGAAGTGGGATCCATTATCTGAGATGATTTCGGCTGGCAACCCGTATCGGCATATGATGTTCTCTTTGATGAAGAGGGCTACTTTTCTTGAGTTGAGGATTTTGTAGGATTTCGTAAGGCATCCTTTCCGGTTCCTTCGAAGAAATCACCAATCTGCGTCTCTTTAGGCTCTTCCGCAGTTCCCAGATTCACACTCGTCAAAATCTCTTCGGCAGCTTGGGCTCGATTTTCCTCTTTCCGGACAACCTGCTTAAAGATTTTTTTTTTGTTTGATTTTTTTTTGTTTAATGTGTCTGCTTCTTTATCTAATGAATTATTATCAAATGTTTTTTTTTATTAATTCATCATTAGTTAAAGTGGCAATCAAGGGATACTCAGAAAAGTTCGTCATTTCATTAGGAACGAAAGGGAAGTACAACATTTGCTACAGACTCGTAGTCTTCAGGCGTAAGGCCATCGGACGAACCTAGAGACTCGATCTTAACAATGAGAGACTCGGAGGGCTTTTCCTAGACTGACACAAAGGGACGGGGGACCAATCCAGGCTTGGTGATCATTTCTCCTTTGGTCACGGACGGGTCTGAGAGAGTTTCCCGATTCTTTAATGGCATCGCTGTCAGTGACCTCATGACTCGGGGGCTGTCTCGTTTCTGTTCTCATCCCTCGATCATTGCTACCATTCTTTGACTGAGCTGAAATCAATCAGGTCTGGCACCTGGATCTCTTCCCCGAATAACTGCTGCATGATCGGACCATCCCAATCATCTGAAAAGACTTCCGTGGCTTTGACTTTTGGCACGGTCAATTCAAACTCAGATTTCGGACCTTCCTGGGCAGTAGGAATAGTGGTTGTGAGCTTCTCGAACTGTTCTACTAGGCTTGGCACGCCTTTGAAAGTGTACTCACTTCTCATGGTAGTGGTAGCCCCGGGTATCTTGGGTAGGTCCAGGAACATTCTACGGACCGGGTTAGCTTTGGCTCCCCTGAACTTGTTGAGGCTATCCTGTAGCTTTAGCCATCCTTCTGTAGGAGTGGCTTCTGTGATGTTACCCGGTTGTGTGGGACCCTTTACAAAGTAGTCAACCAAATTAGGACTGAAGGGGAGAGATTTAGGGTCGTCGACCGGGACCCTTCCTGTGATGGCTTCAAATCCTTTTCCTTTTGCAGTGTCCACCGAGGAGGCCTCATATCCCAGGCCGTGGCTTTTCTGTCCTTTCACCTCGATGAGTTTGTGAGTTCCTTGTTGGTGCTTCCCCAGACCGAGGCCAGGTAGATAGCTCATTTATCTCATCATTTTCAAGACCGATGGGATTTTATCCCGAGTGATCGTCAGATCTATGTTGCACACTTGGGCTTTGGGAGGCTCGACCGTGAAGCCAGTTAGCATGAGACCTTCCTCGTCATGTTTGATCTCCAGAATAGGTATTCCACCTGTGTCCGTGCCCTCCAAGGTGACTAAATCCCCGTAAATGGTCGTCAGGTCCCCATTCGAGACGAATTTCACACACTGGTGGAGTCTTGAGGCAACCCCTTTGACCTAATGCAGCCAAGGTCTTCCCAATAAGGCATTAAAAGTGATCGGGATGTCAATAACCTGGAATTCCACATGTATCAATTTCTGGCCAAACCAGAGGTCCAAGGTAGCAACTCCAAGGACTGCTCGAGATGTTGAGTCGTAAGCTTTGACTGTGAGGAGGAAGGCTTCAAGTACGTAGTCTTGATATCAAGCGAGGCTCATGATCTTTGCCGGAGAATGTTCATCCCGGACCCGTTATCAACCGGGACCCGAGGAGGCGTCGTTCATCCAATTGGGTGTGATGAAGAGAGGCTCGTTATGATCGGCCCCAAATTGAGGGAGGTCGAGATGCGTGAAAGTGATTATATTCCCGTAGTGGATGTTTCCAATCAAGCTGTACCACGTCATCGGGAGTAGCATCAATAGGCACTAGAGTGCGAGCCGGGCTTTCTTCCGGCTTCGGCTTATGGGGATAGGACGAAGTGAGCGGGGACCACAAAGAGATGTTGGCACAGTGTGCGCTTCAAGCTGGGTGAGCACGGGGTCCTCTTTTCGAGTGCAGAGTTTGTTTGTTTTAGCATAGGGCGGCGATCTTCTTTCGGTGCTTGATCTGTGGCCTTCTTATACGCCTTGGGATTTCCTTGGAAAATTTGCCCGGATCGGGTCAACGGGTTAACTTCCTCATCGGTTGCTTCTTGGCTGGATTTCTTGAGTCTTTGCTAGGGTCGATGGGGAGCCTTTTTGGCTATCGGCCCTTTGGTTACGACGGAGTCTAGCAACGGTGAGAGGTTAGGCCGTACTAGCCCCTTCCCGGGCGGCCCTTATAATCGCTTCCCAAGTCACAAAGGCTTTTTGGGTGCAGGGTTGTGTTGTTGCCCCTTATGGCCCACATAGCTAGGCGTCCTCGGGTCGTTCCCATAGTCTGCCTTGCTTATAGTTATCATGCAACAAGAGTCGCTATTGTCGGGACTCGGCGGCTTTTCGTTTTCATCCCCTGGATGGCCCACAGAGTTATGGCTATCAGCCTCCATTTCATCATACATCCTTTTTCTTTCGATCTTGCAAGTAGGGCAGCCACAAGTGAAGGATAGGCAACGTTCCCCCCCGGAGTTTGATGTAGCAGCTCGATAGATATGTGTCCAAATAAGGAGCACCGGGGTCCATTGTTGAAGCTGGAGCAATTAGGAAGGCGTCATGTGGATTCATAGGTATGAAGGCCACTGGGGAGACGTTCAGGTCAATAACCCTTTTCAGTGATTGCAAGCACTCGCTGCGCTCAAGCGGCCCGGTTGTGACTCGTACGGTTGTTATGCCATCCGTTCTCGGGAAAGAAGAAAAAGATCCGATGACGTTTACGAATTCTTCATCTTCTGGTGGCTGAAACCCTCCGTTCTCGACCAGTGCTTCAATAAACCCTTTCCATTCACCAGTCAGGTTCTTATAAGGAACGTTGTGTTCTAGGATTTCGGATATGTACGGATCTGGACGCGGGCTTTGCTGTCCCTCATCCTCTGAAGTATCCGGACACTGACCGCATGTGCATCTTACGAGGTGCAGTTCTTGGGGACCCATCCCCGTTGGTATTTGACTTGTGTTTTTCGGTGGTTCTTCATCGTCACTTGCTGACAACCAGCCATTGTGCCTATTTCCGGCATGATTGTTCCAGGTTATTTCCGGATCTGGGGCCTCAGTTGACTCTTCGCTCTCGTCATCATCATCGTCGTCGCTGTCGTCGGAATCATCTTCCCATACTACCGGGATTTTGGCTGAGAGGGAACGCCGATCAAACCCATTAGGGGAATATGGGTGCGTGCAGCCGCAGAAATTGTCATATGCTCCCATTCTCGGAAGTGATAGATGCGACTCAGCTTCTCCTCCCAGAAACTGCGGGGGAAGAGTGAGAGGGGGTGGCACGTATTTGACACCAGGTAGAATGTAGAAGGGTTCTTCCTCCTCTGATTCTTCAGTTTCACTGCCTTCGGGATCGTATTCGACTTCTCCAATAGCCGGTTTGCGAAGTGTACTAGCTCCGAGATGTTCTTCGGCTTCTTTGCTGATAAGCCCCGGTACGGCGCCCGCCGAAGCTTTCTTGTTCAATCTTTCTTGGATTGCTCTAACCATCCGGTGTAAATGGTTCTTTCATGTTTTGACCGGAACGGCCCAGTTCTCCGGTATCGGCTTTCCCTTCATCCGAGAAATAGCGGGCCTCGTATTCTTGCAAGGAGTCTCGGACATGAGACCAAGACGGGTCGATTCGTTCGATATCCTCAAGGGCGAGGGAATCCGGGTCGGGATCCTCGACGAGGTTGGCCACGGGTATTTGGGGACCTTCATCGGCATCTTCCTGGGCATGCGAAGATTCTCCGCATTAAATCATATTTACACGATTATGGTTCCTTGGCGGAGGATTTTTGGTAGTATTAGGCCCTTCGGGGCCTTCCAACTTTCCTTGCTCTATCAGTCCCTGGATTGCCTTTTTCAAAGTGAAGCAATTGTCTGTTAGATGTCCATGGGCTTGATGAAAAGTGCAATACTTTGTAGTATCCACGGGAGCATTCGGATTTCTGGGTTGGAAATTCTCCAAAGGCCGCAGCAAGCCTTCTTTCACCAGTCCCCTAAAGATGTCGTTCAGAGGCATTCCAAAGTTTTCGAGGTTCATGACCCGTGGCACAGGCTCGACCGGTTTTCTCGGGAGCGAAAGGAGTTGTGTTATTACATTCCCGTCCCGCGTAGTTAATCATCTCTTTGCCTTTAGCGGGAGCAGGCGGTGTTTGCGGGAGGAGCCCGAGACCGTAAGCGGGTGCGGCACAGGTTCTGGCCGATTGTAAGCTTTTTCAAACTTAGCTGCAGAGTTAACCATGGCCCGTAAGTCCGAGTACGGGAAGTGACCGAGGAGGCTCTCGAGATGCGGTTTCGAACATAGTGGAAGATGTCCAGCTTGTTCCTCTTCGGAAGGAGGGATGGCCATTTCGCGAGTTTCGAGATTCCACCGCTTGTAAAAGTCCCCAACATTCTCATCGGAGATGAGCCCTTGTTGTTTGTAGGTCAACCCTCTTTGTTTCCCACTCCAAGTTGGCCTTATATTTCTCTGTGAAAGAATTGGTAATCTGGTCCCATGTAGCCCTGGCTTCAGGTTTCAAACGGAAGAACCACTTTAAGGCAGTGGACTTCAAGGATAGATCAAATAGTCGGCTAGCTGGCTGATTGGTGCACCCTTTGGCCTTCATTGCCAAGGTATATGTGTCCAGATGAGTTTTCGGGCATGCAGTCCCATCAAAGAGATCCAGATTAGGCATCACGAATTTGTGGGGGCAGAGGAACAATGGAGTCCGGGTCCGTAGGCCGGAAGGCAGATTTCTTAGCGGTCAACTCGGCGATCTGCGCTTTCATTTCCTTGTGTTGCTCCATGAACCAGGCCAGATGAGGGTCTTGTGGCGGAGCCATGGCATTCAAGCTAGTGGCTGTGCTAGAGAGAGGAGCTACCACTGGCGGCAGACTGGTGGAGGGAACGGCCGATCCGGGATGTAGGTGAAAACCTGTCCTTGGGTTGAGTTACTTTAGGGAAGCATGAGTAGGAGCTTGGGCAAAGGGATAGAACCTTGCGGCCTGCTGTTGATTTTCAACTGGCAAGGTGGGTGGAGGCAGTCCTGCTGTAGCCGGATAGCTTGGATTTCCAGAGTGGGGCCCATAAGTAGGCTTAGGTGCGGGCTGCTGTCCCTGACTGTTGAAATGCATGACTGGTTGAGGCGAGGGTGTATAACCCGGGGGGTACTGCGGTCCTGGTGATTCGGATGACACCGGGATGGAGGCTTGGTAACCCATAGAAGTCTGAGTGAGGAACGGATTTGTGTGAGCAGCTGAACTAGTATTATTCTGAGGAGGGGCTCCTGACTGTGGTCCAGAACCAAGGCCGGCGGCATTCCGAACCGTGGCACATTCTTTGTGAAGGTCCGGATTGATCGGTTCCGAACTGAGGTGGCATTCCAATTTGTTGGGGCATTCCTAGATATCCCCAACCATGAGAAGACATTCCGTATTGGATTTGTCCCCACTGAGGGACTGTGAACTGATTTGTGCCGTCTGCCGCATGGATCCAAAGTGGTGCGTGGTTTGGGGAGGCTGGGTGGACCCGAAGACCGAGGAGCATGGGTTCTGGTAGTGGCACCATAGGAGGTGGGTGGTGGCATCCTGGTGTAGTCAGGGCGACTGAGAGTGGGGTTGGCATCCTCGTCTTCTTCCACGGTGAAGGTGCCATCGGGATTGAGGCTGGCGGCCAGACCATGGCTCTTAATAGCCTCCATAAGGCTATTTAGCTGTGCTTCCTGTCGTAACCTCATCTGTTCTGCTAACTGATTCCACTGTTGTTCTGTCTGAGGGGTCCCGGGAGGCGGAGTGACATTGTCCCCATCATTACCGGCTGATGCAGACATTCTGAAACCCGGAGTCGGAACAAACGGCGAAGCTGATGACGCGCTTGACTCTTCCCAACTAATCAAACGGTGACCCGGTGTCCGGAACCAACCTTTGTGAGGAGCTGCGGGGGAAAAGGCACGAGGGTTCAGATGTCTGGGAATGAAGGAGGGTAGGTGTTTGGGCTTTGGGCTCATGCAACATGCAGTTATTTGTTCACGTTTACTTAAAACATGTTTTATTAACCTAATCGGTTGGAAAAGATTGCTCTTCTTTTTCGCAAACTACTCTGGATCCTGGATCAGTGGGCCCCGTCACTACGTCTATAAGCCCCTCGTATTCCACCTGTATTTCGACCTCCCAGGGTGGACAGCCCCGGGCGAGGGTCCTATAGGGCAAGCGGGTCCCACCGACCGAAAGAAAAACGATCCTAAAAGTCTGGCGGGTAATCGAGTCTTAACGAGCATTCGATGTAAATTACGGACAAAGCTGACGTCAAAGTCAAGATCATGTCCGAGAGCTCGACAAAAAGTCGGCATGATTTGGACTGATAAATGTCCACGATTGATCTTGATTTGTCGTCAATTAGACCGTAATTAGGCATGGAATAATCATTAATCCTTGATGACTCAGTGTCAATCTTTGGGAGTCGATGTATAATTTGTGCCAGTCACAGCCGAAGTCAAGGCGCCGGTCAATATCTTGGTCAAAGTCTGCGGCGGAAAACCGGCAGAACTTCGACTGATTAGGGTCCCCGAAAGATATTGGGTCGGTATGCCGACAAAGGCTTGAAAGGAAAGGTCTATACACAGACAGGGCATGACACAGACCAAACTAAAAACCAACCGGGTCTCGGACAGAGTGTGTCACAGACAAGTGCATGGTCGACACGAGGCTCCATGGGATGTTTGGGTAGTCCTGTGCTTGCACCGAGAGGCGTAATAAGACCAAACGGGCCGCGACAAGGATTTCCCCGGGTTAGGGACGTAGTGTGCAGTGTAAGGTCACGTGCGCGTAGTGTGCAAGCAGTCTATCTTCTTTTTCTGAGTAAAATAGAAATTTTTCATGTGTCTTAAAAATATGATGCATGATTTTTTTTTTGAAAATTTTCTTTTTTTTTTGATTTTTTTTTTGAAATGAGCACATAAGCACATAAGCACAAAAATTTCGACAGTTAGGGACATGATTCCGACAGTCAAAATTTTGACTTTTTCCGAGGCGGCCAAAACAACACGAAAATGTGCAAAAATCAACACACACAACAAATGATTTTTAAAGCCGGGACGGAAGCTTGACCCTCAAAAGCTTTTTTTTTTTTGAAAACAATGATACCGGTACGTGGGATTGTTAAACCACAATTTATCCCCGACTCGTGTTAGGAGGCGATAACGGGAAGTTTAATGGTTTCCACCAATATACCAAATATCATTTTTTTTAGAAAAAAGCTTATTTGTCCCCAGCAGAGTCGCCACTGTGATGATGTGCCACCTAAAATTTCTCGCGGGAAAAATTCGATTTTTTGCGTTTCTTTGAAAAAACCAAATAAAACCGGAAAAAGAACGGAGTCGCCACGCCATTTTTGTTTTAAGGGCCAAAAATTTGAAAAATGCCCGATATTAGAGATTTGGGTTCGGAGGTCATGTTACACGCCGGGAAGGACGTTAGTGTGCACCCGGAATGCCTCGTAAAACGAGTCTTCCAAGCCGAAAATCATTTGTGTGTGTGTGTGTGTGTTTTGGCCAAAATAAGTTGAAACTCAGAAAAGTAAAAATTGGGATGTCTTTTTAAGACTTTAAACTGATCCCATGATTTTTTGGAAGATTTTTGGGTTGAGATTTGGTATTCAAAAGACCTTTTGAAGTTGAGAGTCACTTCTGCCAGAATGAAAAAGGCAGTGGACCTTTGATTTTGAAATGGATTCAAGGGTCTTAAAAATTCATAATCTGGATAAACCCAGATAATGAAAGTTGTTCCAGACACCTTAAATAAGATTTCCAGAAGCTGATGAACTGGCCTCTAAAGGAAAATTTGAAAAGAGGAGTTTTACTCATCCAAAAAATAAAGTAAAAATATTTCTGGAAAGATCGGGATGTTGGCTACAAAAAGTGTTTTGTAGTCAACACCAAATTCCAAGTTTATCTGTGTCCAAAAATTAAGACAATGGACTGGAGTCTTGGAAAATTGCTACTGGACAGCAACTTCTCAAGAAAGGAAAAATGATTTAAAAGGGGGTTTTTTGCATCCATGCTTGTCCCCATTTCCCTAGGTTTTGGTTAGTGATCACTTGACATTTTAGTGGTGAATCAACTATACCAAACCATCCTTGGGGTACATTAGGACTAAGCACTTCATTTGCTTGGGAAGGGGAATTTTATTCTTTGAAAATGAGATTTGATGCTTGAAAATGGTTTTTAGGGTTTTGAAAATGCATTTGCAAGTAAGTAAGAACACATTGAAGAAAATGTTGATCCTTGTAAAAGATCATCCATGGAGATGAACTTCCATGGTGATCTTCTTGGATCTAAGACAAGAAGATGAATGAACTACATTTTGTAGCTTGAAAATGCATGCATGGATGAGAGATTTAGGGTAAGAAGAGGGAGGTTATACCTATCTTCTTTGTATTTTGGGGCTTTGGCTTGAATGTATGAGTGTTTGAGGCTTTGAATATGATGCTGAGTGAGTGAGATTTGGGAAGATAATCAAGAGAAAAGAGTGACAATTCAAGGGAATTCTCACTATTTTCTCAAGTATTTTCGCCAAGGTGCAACTGTGAATTGTGTTCTTCTCCTTTTTTTTTGTGACTGGAGGGTTCAATTTATAGCCCTCTGAAATTTACAAACCCATCCGCGCGGACAGGACCTGCAGCGTGCACTGTTCATTAAATGCAGCTCCAGGCTTTGGACACAAGGAATAATCTTTTTGAAATTCAAACTGGTTGTGTTTTTCAACTTACCAATTCGGGTTTTTTCCATTTCTTTTGCTTTTTAGGATTCCTTTCTTGGTTTATCCTTAAATAACAATGCCCATTTTGCCCTCACTTTGTTAGAAAAGTTAGGATTGTTAGGAAATGTTAGGAAATGTTAGAATTGTTATAACTTTCGTTAATTTTCTAACGAAAATTCTAACAAGATCAAATTGGAGCACTTACACCAGCGTCAACCCCTAGGAAGGGAACAATACTCATATTATCGCCAATCACATCCTCTACTCGTGTAAGTACTTCAATCCAATTCGCAACCCATTTTAGGCGCATTTTAAATGATAAAATCGCACTAAGGGGCATTTTGGTAAATTCCCGGTCCGTTCCGAGACTTCCTGGAACTTTTTATAAGTTTCCCGCGAAGGAAGTATGTTTTAGTATTTTTCCAGGAAAAAAGGACCTACAAGGAATTATTGGCTTTGGACCTTTAAAGAATTAGCCCGAAATGTTCCAAAACCAATTTCTTATGCCAGAAACGGTTATTGGTTCATTCCGTCGTGCGACAGATTGAGCCATGGAAAAGTGGAGCAGGAGGTCGTGCGACATTAAATTCCAATCCCAAATCAGCATTTAAATACAATATTCGTTCATTTGCATAGGGGGCCTCACACAGATAACACACACAACACACAGATCTTCTCTCTTTCTCTCTCAATACGTAAACAACCCCTCTCTCTCCTCTCTCTCTCTCTATACGCAAGCTACTCTCTCCATTGCCGGCGACCTCACCCAAGCCTAGCTCTTTCTCACCTAAATCTCTCTTCCTCAATTACCTTCTCCCTCAATCCTTTACCTCACCAATCGCCCTCTCTCTACTCTCCCAATTCCTCACTAAAACCAACAACCCCCCAAGTTCTCCGATCCCAAAATCCGCTCACCGGTGACCGCCCCCACCATCTTCTCCGGCCTAAATCACACCAGATCTCCCTCTATACCTGAACGGTAACAGCCCGACCCCTTCAATCTCAATTGCCCAGAACCTAAGCCAATTGAATTGCCACAGCTTCATCAACAAATCGTCAACTGCTTCCTTCCTCTGTTTCAGCAAATCTAAGCCTTTCCGACCACTGGTTCCAGCCAACACCGTTCCCCTGTTTCTAAGCGCCCCAAGCCGATCCCAAGTCCGTTCAACATACAGGCGTTGGAAACTGCAAGCCACTTAGTCCGAGATTTGAATTCTGTTCCGAAGCTGATTGTGAAGGCTCTCTATACTGACGTGGTATAGAGAGTTGTGGACTATGAGGGTAACGAATTTCTTCCCTCAATATCTATCTTATATTTGTTGTTCATTTGCTCCGTTGCAATCTGTTTTCCCGGACTTGATAATTGGACTCCATCCGTCCTCAATTATCAAGTCCCAACTGCCATCTCTCTGTTTAATTTGCTTGGCTTGGTATAGTTGATGTTCATGGATTGATTGGATCATATTTTTTAGTTTGTTTGCCAAGGGAGTGTGGATCTCCCATATCCACACTCCTCTGGTCGATTTGTTATTGATCCATGTCGTATTGAATTGATTTGGTATGATAACTTGATTGGATTTGGGATCTGTTAAATATGTTCATCAATTTGTAAAGTCTCTGTAGATGGATAGGTTATGTCACGCGACACAAGTGACTCCTCAAGTCCTATGTCACGCGACACAAGTAACTCATCTGCAGAGAATCATATTTCAGTTGTAAGTTTGTTTCCCCATTCCCTTTGTCACTCAAATTAGCGTGTGGATCATTCATATCCACACTCATTTGAAGTGATTGGATAAATCTCAATTGGTTCTGTGCTTATTGTTGTAAGGTTTCTGCATATGATATTTAGTGTCACACGACACAATTTGCACTGTAGATCCTGTGTCACGCGACACTAGTTGTCATTATGCAGAAGTCATATTTCCAATTGTAATCTGTTTGTCCTCGATGTAAAGTGGGATGTGGGCCTCCCAGAGTCAATGGCTTACAAGTTGTATTTCCCCTTGTTGAGTAATAAAACAAAGCACTTTCATGCATATTTACACATATATTGTCACACACAATTGCACACTCATGAATGGTTTGAATGTTGAACATTGAAAGACTCGTCTACGGACGAGGCGTGTTGGGTGAACCCTCGCTTCTTCCCAAAACGTAACATGACCCCCGAACCCATTTTCTCTGACAAAAAAGGTTTTCAATGTTTCCTCTTGAAAACGGCGTGGCGACTCCTATTTTTTTTTTCGGGCGAGCGCACATTCAGTGGCGACTCCGCTGGGGACTTGAAACTTGTTTTTCAAAAAGTGGGTCAAACTTTCGTTATTGTTCAACATTTATTACATTCATTCGTGTGTGCTTGGTTGTGTGGCATTCTATGTGTTTAAATGCATTTTATGTGCTTTGCTTTATTCCTTTCCCCCCTTGTGTCCCATCTTTGTTGTCTGTTTTGCTGGTACCGGGGCTGAGATATTGTTTTGACGCTTGGAGGCTGGGGCTGTTTTTTGGTCCTTTTGCTCAGATTCTGGAAAGGTGACTCCTTCTGTCACGTGACACAACTGGCCTCACCAGTCCTGTGTCACGCGACAGAAGTGGCCAGTTTGCAGGATTTGGTTTCTTGATACAGGTTGAGATTGTGGGGCTATCCCGTGATCAAATGCATGATCCTTGATTATTGTATCTCTGTGGGGGCGTGTGTGTGTTGTTTTTTCCTTTATCACCCCTTTTCAAATAAAAAAAAATCAAAAATAAAAAAAAGAAAAAAAATCATTTTTCGCAAAATAAAGGAAGATAGTCATCCCGCACACTACATCACGTTGATCTAGAACCCTCGGGTGCGATTGACGGCATCGCGGACGGTGATAATATTCGCCTACGCTTGAGCGCCTAATGTCAAACCTATCCCCCTAGCGCGTTATAAGTGGCACCACACATTTAAACCTTACCCAAAACGGTTGGTTTTTGACACGCCATTTTTCAAATACACTAAAATGAGTTGTTTCAAAATTTTTAATAGATTTTCGTACCTTCCTCAAAACCTAGCACGTGTGGGCATGTTGCCAACGCAACATGATTTCACGAAAGGACATGTCGTTCCCGCGGCATGTTCTAACGAGAGATCATGTCGCTTTGTCAACGTGCACCGACGAGAGGTCATGCCGTATTTTTCCTTGAAATTCTTCAGGAATACCCGTTATGCTGCCCAAATTTCTTCAGAAATTGGGGTGCTCGTTCGTCCCATAAATGCTTTGATTTTGTTTAGGTATTATCGCCTATTATTAATTTTGAAACAATACATTTGGTGTATTTTTGGATGATGTGTCCATAGGTTCCCCCGAGGTCTAGATTGCGTGAAATAAAGGGTTAGCCTTTCCCAACCGTTCATAGGACTTAAAAGACACCGATTTCTACTTGAACAATAAAAAGTGTTGCATGAGTCCGTCTCCTTTCCCACTCTTCCCTCTCCCGTACCATCTCAAAGTTCTCTACCCTCCGTCTATGCACGCTCTTACCTCTTCACCTCTGCAAGGCTACGGCAAGTTGGGTGTGTGCTCTCGTTCCCGGTGCTCATTGGTCTATATTCCCGAGGCAGAAGCAGTTCAAGTGGCCGAGCGGTCGACCATCTGATTCGAAATTCAAAATGCTCGGTGCAGGGAAGATTATGGCCCACCAGCTTGGAGGTTCATATCCCATGGGTCGGCAGAGTGCAAATGGTGCGTCCATCGAAAAGTTGTGGGCTACCCTCGAAGCTGTTTTTCCTCGCAAGCGGGAGGCCCAATTGTTTACTCAGATTGCTAAAGATAAGGAGGGCGACTTATGAAGGATAGAATAATTGAGAAGGGTCCTCACCGCACCGATGGCAACGATGCTCTTCCGTCCATCCAATGTTGAAGAAGTTGATGCAGTCGATCAGTCCTCGTAGGTTCTAGAATGTCCAATGTTGGACATGAGTCTGTCGATTCCAAGTTGGACCAGTTTTTTGCTTTGCAGTGATAAAAATCTTTGTTTCTATTCTTGCTAGACTCGAGACATTACTAGTACACCTGCGTTACACTCGATTGAAATGGTCGTATTCCAAATGATCACTTGTACTGCTCACCGACTAATGCTTTGAAATGGCTAATGTTTGAATCGATCAGAGTGAGAAAATCGACTGATATCCTTCCCAAAGTGGGGCTTACCAACTCCCCACCTCGATTCCCATATGCTCACATACCTTCTATCGTCCTCGCTATCTCGTTGTTCGATGAATTTGCACGGCCGCAGAGTAAACTTAAGGAAGCAATTGAAGGCTCAATCTCGTTCAGATCATCCGGTAGGGACTGCGATTAAAACCTTTCACCCATAGGAAGCCATCACCTCACCCTCACCAAATAATATCCCTTCATTTCAAGATCGGCATGTTTTGAAACCCATTTAGCCATCGCCCGAAGAAGAGGGACTATCCTTGAGGCTCCTGTGATTCAAAAGAAGATCGACCTGTTCCAAGTTCAAGAACGGAAGAATGCAGTGATCCATCCTGGGGACTAGCTGAAATTCTCCTCTCAAAAGAAAAAAATGAGAGAGACAAAAATACAAAAGAAAATATATACAAAAAAAAAAAAGAAGAAGAAAAGAAAGAGAGCCTAGTCCCCAGCGATTCTCTCGAAAGCAAAAGTCCAAGGATTCGGTTGTTACTCAAGAGGAGTCTCAGAGTGAATAAAGAGACAGCATGGATGTCCCCTCACCATTACCTCTAACCGATCCCAAGCCGTCCTCTCGATTTTAGAGGACATTCCCATTACCGTTACCCTGTGCCCTTGCCAAAGCCAAGATTGACCTCTCATTCTTAGAGGCAATAATGATGCAATCACAGATTTCCCTCACCTTAGAAATCCCAAACATTTCCCTGTAAGCCAACCTCTCATCTTTAGAGGTCCAGTCAGCAAAAATCCTAGCCGACTTCTCGTTTTAAGAGGTCATGATATCCTAAATCACCCGAAGACCGATCGAAATCCCGAGACCCAGTCGCAGTTCCTACCGGATAGCAGTTTCATTCCAATACCGTCGAGTTCTAAAACAGATTGTTGCTTAAAGAGGTGCCAAGTCCATCCCGGCTCAAAGGACCGTCAAGCGAAGATTGTGCAAATTCTATCTGTCCATTCGACGTTGCATGTGAGCATATTTCATTTCTCCTCTGCAAACACCTGCCGTGAATGTCCCACTGGGGCTTCACATCCGTGTCTCCCGGCGACACTCCAAGAGGACATGTTCTTTCAATTCTTAAAATCTTCAAAGGTCCTCAAATCCCCGAATTTCACCGTTCATTCTTTTCACTCGAGATAAGCCCGAACTACGGCGACCTGAGCTCCTCCTATGGAGGGGAACGTAGGCAACCATTACTGGTCCGGTTGAAAGCACAATCAAATCTTGAAAAATCTGGTCTCCTCAAGGGCCGTCCCTATACACAAATCCTTCGTTCCGTCTTTCCTAGTTTGATTCTCGATATCAGTGGGCTTTCTCCTCAGGATTGATTGAAATATTTGTTCATATCGGCTTTGGCGGTTTGACTAACCCGAACATCAATAAAGGGTTTTAAGAAGCTTTGTGATCATCACGAATAAGACAGATTTTCAAGTGTCTCGACAAGTCTTCTATTGCTACATCATAGGAAGATAGAGCTAAACACTGTGTCGGTCAGCAGGGGCTTCCATACACTTTTCCACACCTTGCGATGCTTATACTCTCTCAAAAGAGTCAAACCTAAAGCGAGCACTACAAAAAAAGTCATTATTAGGGACTGAATTTTTTGGGTCGGGAGAATTCTCTAGTCCCTATTATCCACTTAATTAGTCAGCTATACACGGATGAAATTAATAGGACGGCCAAATTGGGTCTTTAACTTAGCAAATAAATGAAGAAAAAAAAAAAAGGAAACCCCCCAAAACCCTCCCTGCTCTTCGCCCACTACACCTCTCCCGCACCTTCCCTCTACACCCCTCTAATCGTTTTCATCCGCCATCAATCATTTTCATCCGCCATCGTTTTCATCCGCCGTTCTTGCAAATTGGTTCCGTTCTTGCAAATCGTTTTCATCCGCCATCGTTGTTTTGGTAGAAAAAACAATAGAGTAGAATCTTAACTATGTTTAGTGTGTGGATTGAATAATAAGGAGGGAACTATGGAATTCGATTATATGGAACAAGAAAATGAAAAACGAGACAATGACAACGCGATTTGTTAACGAGGAAAACCTTGGAGGTGATAACCTCTTTGGAAAAAACCCCGGGAGTTAGGTCTCCAACCTTAAAGGTTCCACTATAATGATCACAATTACAACTTCGGAAGATAATGGAGAGGATTACAAGAGTTTGTGTGTAAAGTGTGTGCGTATGAGCATGAGTGTCATTTTCCGTCTCCATTTCCCCTTAAATACAAGTAACTAAGAAAGAGTCAAATATGGTTCCTACAATCTCGGCATTGTGGTTTATCTTTTCAACCTCCATGAGACCAAGTCGCCCTAGTGTAAGTGCTCCAATTTGAGCTTGTTAGAATTTTCGTTAGAAAATTAACGAAAGTTATAACATTTCTAACAATTCCTAACAATCCTAACTTTCCTAACAAAGTGAGGGTAAAATGGGCATTGTTATTTAAGGTTAAACCTTGAAAAGAATCTTAAAAAAGAAAAACAAAAGAATAAAACCACAAATAGAAATGCTGGAAACATAATCTGGCTGGTCAATTTGAATTTTGAAAAAGATTATTCCTTGTGTCCAAAGCCTGAAGCAGCAATTAATGAACAGTGCACGCGACTGGATCCATCCGCGCGGACATGTTTGCATTTTCAGGAGGGCTATAAATTGAGCCCTCCAGTCACAAAAATAAGAAGGAAGAACACAATTGCACCGAACCTCTGGCGAAATATAGAGAGAAAACAGTGAGAATTCACAAGAATTGTCACCTTTTTCTCTCCAATCTTTCCCAACTCATATTCATCCACTCACTCTCATATTAAATCCCTAAACACTCATATACTCAAGCCAAACACTCAAGAACACAAGGAAGATTGGTAAATCCTCCTCTTCCTAACCCTAAATCTCATCCATGCATGCATCTTCAAACTACAAAATGTAGTTCTTTCATCTTTTTTCTCTAGATCTAAGAAGATCACCATGGAAGACCATCTCCATGGATGATCTTCTACAAAGATCAACATTATTTTCAAAGCTTTTCTTGCTTACTTGCAAAAATGCACTTTCAAAAACCTAAAAAACCATTTTCAAGCACTAAATCTTGATTTCAAAGGGTAAAATCCCCCTCCCCAAGCAAATGAAATGCTTAGTCCTAATGTACCCCAAGGATGGGTTTGGTATAGTTGATTCACCACTAAAATGTCTAGTGATCACTAACCAAAACCTAGGGAAATGGGGACAAGCATGGATGCAAAACCCCCCTTAAAATCATATTTTCTTTCTTGAGAAGTTGCTGTCCAGTAGCAATTTTCTCAGACCTCAGTCCATGGTCTTAATTTTTGGACACAGATGAACTTGGAATTTGGTGTTGACTACAAAATACTTTTTGTAGCCAACATCCAGAGCTTTCCAGACATATTTTTACCTTATTTTTTGGGTGAGTAAAACTCCTCTTTTCAAATTTTCTTTCAGAGGCTAGTTCATCAGCTTCTGGGAATCCAGATCTCATATCTGAGGTTTCCAGAAGGTTTTGACCCCTCAAACCTTCTCCAAAATGGAAAATTCCTTCGCACAAACTTTATTTAAGGTGTCTAGAACAACTTTCATTCTCTGAGTTTATCCAGATTATGAAGTTTTAAGACCCTTGAATCCCTTTTAAAATCAAAGGTCCACTGCCTTTTTCATTCTGGCAGAAATGGCTCTCAACTTCAAAAGGTCTTTTGAGTACCAAATCTCAATCCAAAAATCCTCCAAAAAATCATGGGATCAGTTTAAAGTCTTAAAAAGATATCCCAATTTTTACTTTTCTGAGTTTCAACTTATTTTGGCCAAAACACACACACACACGCACACACAAATGATTTTCAGCTTGGAAGACTCGTTTTTACGAGGCGCGTCGGGTGCACACTAACGTCCTTCCCGACGCGTAACATGACCTCCGAACCTAAATCTCTGATCTCGGGCTTTTTTCAAAGTTTTGGCCCTCAAAATTAAAATGGCGTGGCGACTCCGTTTTTTCCGGTTTTATTTGGTTTTTCAAAGAAACGCAAAAATCGAATTTTTCCCGCGAAAAAGGCAACATATCATCACAGTGGCGACTCCGCTGGGGACTAAGCTTTTTAATAAAAAATGGTATTCGGTATATTGGTGGAAACCACTAAATTTCCCGTTATCGCCTCCTAACACGAGTCGGGGATAAATTGTGGTCTAACAATCCCACGTACCGGTATCACCGTTTTCAAAAAAAAGCTTTTGAGGGTCAAGCTTCCGTCCCGGCTTTGAAAATTATTTTTTGTGTGTGTGTTGATTTTTGCACAGTTTTCATGTTGTTTTTGCCGCCTCGGAGAAAGTCAAATTTTGACTGTCGGAATAATGTCCCTAACTGTCGGAATTTTCGTGCTTATGTGCTCATTAAAACTTTCAAAAAAAAATTCAAAAAAAAAAAAGGTTTTTCAAAAAAAAGAAAGAAAATTTCCAAAAAAAAATCATGCATCATATTTTTTAAGACACATAAAAAATTTCTATTTTACTCAGAAAAAGAATATAGACTGCTTGCACACTACGCGCACGTGACCGTACACTGCACACTACGTCCTTAACCCGGGGAAATCCTTGTCGCGGTCCGTTTGGTCTTATTACGCCTCTCGGATGAGCACAGGACTACCCAAACATCCCATGGAGCCTCGTGTCGACCATGCACTTGTCCGTGACACACTTTGTCCGAGACCCGGTTAGTTTTTAGTCTGGTCTGTGTCATGCCCTGTCCGTGTATAGACCTTTCCTTTCAAGCCTTTGTCGGCATACCGACTCAATATCTTTCGGGTCCCTAATCAGTCGAAGTTCTGCCGGTTTTCCGCCGCAGACTTTGACCAAGATATTGACCGGCGCCTTGACTTCGGCTCGGCGGCACAAATTATACACGACTCCCGGCATTGACCTTTGAGTCATCAAGGATTAATGACTATTCCATGCCTAATTACGGCTTAGCGACGACAAGTCAAGATCAATCGTGGACGCTTATCGGTCAAATCATGCCGACTTTTTGTCGAGCCCTCGGACATGATCTTGACTTTCGACGTCGGCTTTGTCCGTAATTTACATCGAATGCTCGTTAAGACTCGATTACCCGAGACTTGTAGGATCGTTTTCTCTCGGTCGGTGGGACCCGCTTGCCCTATAGGACCCTCGCCGGGCTGTCCACCTGGGAGGTCGAAATACGGGTGGAATACGAGGGGCTTATAGACGTAGTGACGGGGCCCGGCGATCCGGGAATCGAGTAGTTTGCGAAAAAGAAGAGCAATCTTTTCCAACCGATTAGGTTAATAAAACATGTTTTAAGTAAACGTGAACAAATAAGCTGCATGTTGCATGAGCCTAAAGCCCAAACACCTACCCTCCTTCCATTCCCGGACATCGAACATTCATGTCCTTTCCCCGCAGACTCCGCACAAAGCTTGGTTTCGGGCACCGGGTCACCGTTTGTCAGGTTGGGAAGAGTCAAGCGCATCGTCGGCCTCACCGTTTGTTCCGACTCGGGTTTCGGAATGTCTGCATCAGCCGGTAATGATGGGGATAACGTCACTCCACCTCCCGGGACCCCTCGGACAGAGCAACGGTGGAATCGGTTAGCGAACGGATGAGGTTACGACGGAAGCACGGCTAAACGGCCTTATGGAGGCTATTAAGAGTCACGGTGCGGCCGCCGGCCTCAATCCAGATGGCACCTTCACCGTGGAAGAAGACGAGGATGCCAACCCCACTCTCGGTCGCCCGATTACACCGGGATGCCGCCACCCACCTCCTATGGTGCCACTACCGAGAACCCATGCTCCTCGATTTTCGGGACGGCCCGGCTCCCAACCACGAGACCACCGGATCCATGCGGCCCGACGGCACAAATCGGTGGGGGCAAAATCGGTGCGGAATGTCTTCTCATGGTTGGGGCTATCTCGGAATGCCACGGCTAATCGGGATCCCTCCTCGGTTCGGAACCGATCAATCAGGACCCTCGCCCAGCGGCCCGCGGTTCGGAATGCCGCCACAACTTGGTTACGGGCCACGATCGGGAGCCTCACCGAGCAGTACTAGTTCATTTGCTCCTCACACAAATCCATTCCTCACTCGGACTTCTATGGGATACCAAGCCTCCATCCCGGTGTCATCCGAATCACCGGGACCGCAGTACCCCCGGGTTACACACCTTCACCACCCAGCGGCCACGCAATTCAACAATCGGGACAGCGGCCCGCACTCGAAGCCTACTTACGGGCCCCACTCTGGAAATCCAAGTTATCCGGCCACATCGGGGCTGCCCCCACCTACTTTGCCGGTTGAAAATCAACGGCAAGCCGCAAGGTTCTATCCTTTTGCTCGAGCTCCTACTCATGCTCCCAGGGTAACTCGGCCCGGGACGGAGTTTTCACCTACGTCCCGGACCGGCCGTTCCCTCCACCGGTCTGCCTCCGGTGGTAGCTCCTCTCTCTAGCTCGGCCACTAGCTTGAATGCCATGGTTCCGCCACAAGACCCTCATCGCTGGTTCATGGAACAACACAAGGAAATGAAAGCGCGGATCACCGCGAGGCGCAAGAAGTCGCCTTCCGGCCTACTGAGACCCGGACTCCATTGTTCCTCTCCCCCACAAATTCGTGATGCCAAATCTGGATCTCTTTGATGGGGCTGCATGTCCGAAAACCCATTTGGACACGTATACCTTGGCGATGAAAGCCGAAGGATGTACCAATCAGCGGTTGGGCGACTATTTCGATCTATCCTTGAAGTCCGAGTGCCTTAAAGTGGTTCTTCCGTTTGAAACACGAAGCCGGGGCCACATGGGACCAGATTACCAATGCCTTCACGAGAGAAATATAAGGCCAACTTGGAATGGGAAACAAATAGGGTTGACCTACAAACAACGGTGCGGCGTCACATGAGAATGTTGGGGACTTTTACAAGCGGTGGAATACGAAGCTCGGTGAAATGGCCATCCCTCCTTCCGAAGAGGAACAAGCTGGACATCTTTCCGGTCATGCTTGAAACCACATCGAGAGCCTCCCTCGGTCACTTCCCATACTCGGACTTGCGGGCCATGGTTAACTCTGCGGCTAAGTTTGAAAAGGCCTACTGTCGACAGGCCAGGCTGCTGCACGCCTACGGATATCGGGCTCCTCCTGCCAAACACGCCCCTGCTCTGCCAAAGGCAAAGAGACGATTAACTATGCGGGACGGGAATGTAATAACACGACTCCTTTTGCTCCCGGAAACCGGCCGAGCCCAGACCGCGGGTCATAAATCTCGAAAACTTTGGAATGCCCCTGAATGACATCTTTAGGGGGCTGGTGAAAGAAGGCTTGCTTTGCGGCCTTTGGAGAATTTCCAACCCGAAATCCGAATGCTCCCGTGGATACTACAAAGTATTGTGCCTTTCATCAAGCTCACGGACATCGGCTGGCAATTTGCTTTACTGCGAAAAAGGCAATTCGGGGGCTAATAGAGCAAGGAAAGTTGGAAGGCCCGAGGGGCCCAACACGATCAAAAATCCGGCCACGGAACCATAATCGAGTGAATATGATTGAATGCGGAGAATCTTCACACGCCCGGGAAGATGCGATGAAGGTCCCCAAATACCCGTGGCCAACCTCGTCGAGGATCCTGAATTCGGATTCCCCCTCAGCCTCGAGGATATCGAACGAATCAACCCATCTTGGTCTCATGTCAGAGACTCCTTGCAAGAATACGAGGCCCGCTATTTTTCGGGTGAAGGGAAGGCCGATACCGAAGAAGCTGAAGGCTGTTCCGCTCAGAACATGAAAGAACTATTTATACAAGATGGTTAGAAGCAGTCAAGAAAGATTGAGCAAGAAAGTTTAGGCGAGCACCCGTCTTGGGGCTTATCAGCAAAGAGGCCGAAGAGCATCTGGAGCTAGTACACTTCTGCAAATTGGCTCTAGGAGAGCCCGAATATGATCCCGAGAACAGCGAAGAATCGGAAGAGGAGGATTCCTTCTATATCCTACCTGGTGTCAAATACGTGCCACCCCCTCTCACTCTTCCCCCGCAATTTCTAGGAGGAGAAGCTGAGTCACAATTGCCACTTCCGGGAATGGGAACATATGACAACTTCTGCGGTTGCACGCACCCATATTCCCCCAACGGGTTTGACCGGCGTTCCCTCTCAGCCGAAATCCCGGTAGTATGGGAAGAAGATTCCGACGACAGCAATGACGATGATGATGACGAGAGTGAAGAGTCAACTGAGACCCCCGATCCGGAAACAATCTGGAACAATCATGCCAGAAATGAGCCCATGGGAGCCGGGCATAATGGCTGGTTATCAGCAAGCGACGACGAAGAAACTTCGGAAGACGAATACGAGACCGAGGACATGAAGGCCATGAAGTTTCACGGATGCGAGCACGTGGATGTCTTAGAATTCAACACGCCTACCATGCTTTGGGGAAAGGGTTTTCGGGTGTTCGATCCGGGCGATAGTCGAAGATACGATTGAAAGAGGAAAATTAACTCCCATCCGCCCAAATGATAAAATAACCATGGTTAGATCAAATCCACCCCGAACAAAGTAACACTCCTTGTTAGGGTTACCCAAGAAGAGGTCACCTTCCCGAATGTATGTCGGCTTTCGAGAGAAGTCCTAGAAAGCGGCATGATACCGGATGCGCCTCCCACACGAACGCTATAATCATCTCCAACTCGAGTATTACGAAGGGAATCGGAATGGCTGCACTATCTAGGGATGAGATCGAAAAGCCGCCGAGTCCCGACAATAGCGACTCTGTTGCATGATAACTATGAGCAAGGCCGGCCATGAGAATGAATCGGAGGACGCCCTAGCTCACGTGGGCCATCCGAGGGGCAACAACACAACCCCGACCCAAAAGCACGTGACTTGGGAAGCGGTTATAAGGGCCGCCCGGGGAAGAAGCCGATGCTCAAGCTCGGCCTCATTGTCACTAGACTCCGTCGAGACCAATGGCCAATAGCCAAAAGGGCTCCCCATTGACCCTAGCGGCATTGAAGAAATCCGGTCAAGAGACGGCGATGAGGAAGTTAATCTGTTGACCCGATCCGGGCAAATTTTCAAGGAAATCCCAAGGCGAGATAAGAAGGCCACGAGACCAAGCACCAAAAGAAGATCGCCGCCCCTATGCTAAGGCAGTGAAACTCCAGGACCACGAAAAAGAGGATCCCGTGCTCACCCGGTTGGAAGCAAACACGAGGCCAACATTTCCCTCTGGTCTCTACTCACTTCGTCTTATCCCCATAAGTGAAGGCTGGAAGAAAGCGGCTCGCACTCTCGTGCCTATTGATGCTACTCCCGATGATGTGGTACGGTGATTGGAAACATCCACTACGGGAACATAATCACTTTCACGGATCTCGACCTCCCTCAATTTGGGGTGATCATAATGAGCCTCTCTTCATCACGGATCCAGTTTGGATGAACGACGCCTCCCTCGGGTCTGGTTGATAATGGGTCCGGAATGAACATTCTTCCAGCAAAGATCATGAGCTTGCTTGATATCAAGACTACGAGACTTGAAGCCTTCTTCTCTCACGGTCAAAGCTTACGACTCAACATCCCGGCGGTCCTCGGAGTTGCTACTTTAGACCTCTGGTTTGGACGAAATTGATACTGTGGAATTCCGGGTTATCGACATCCCGATTACTTTCAATGCCCTGTGGGAAGACCTTGGCTGCACCAAGTCAAAGGGGTCGCCTCAAGCCTCCACCGGTGTGTGAAATTCGTCTCGAATGGGGATCGACGACCATTTACGGGGATTTAGTCACTTTAGAGGGCACGGATACGGGCGGAATACCTATTGGAAATCAAACATGACGAGGAAGGTCACATGCTAACGGGCTTCACGGTCGAGCCTCCCAAGGCCCAAGTGTGCAACATAGATCGACGGTCACTCGGGATAAAATCCCGCGGTCTTGAAAATGATGAGAAAAATGAGCTATCTACACGGCCTCGGTGCAGGGAAGCGCCAACAAGGAACTTTCAAACTCATCGAAGTGAAAGGACGGAATACTCGCCACGGCACAGGATATGAGGCCTCCCCGGTGGACAACGCAAAGGGAAAAAGATTTGAAGGCGCCACGGGGAAAGGTCCCGGCCGACAATCCCAAATCTCTCCCCTTCGGTCCTAATTTGGTGACTACTTTGTAAAGGGTCCCACACAACCGGGAAACATCACGGAGCCCACTCCTACGGAAGGATGGCTAAAGCTACGGGATAGCCTCAACAAGTTTAGAGGAACCAAGGCTAACCCGGTCCGTAGAATGTTCTGGACCTACCCAAGATACACAGGGCTACCACTACCATGAAGAGTGAGTATACCTTCGGGCGTGCGACACAGTGGAACAGGTTCGAGAAGCTCACAACCACTATTCCTACGCCCGGGAAGATCCGAAACACAGAATTCGGGCGCGGTGCCAAAAGCTAAGGCCACGGAATTTCCCTCGAAATGATTGGGATGGTGCAGTTATGCGGCAATTGTTCGAAGAAGAAGTCAGTGCCGGACACGATTGATCTCGGCTCGGTCCAAGAGATGATAGCGGCAATTGAGAAGGGAAAACAAAAACGGCCACGGTTCAGTCATGAGGCCACCAAAGCGATGCCGCTAAAATTGGGAAACTCTCTCGGGCCCGTCCGCGACCAAAGAGGAAATGATCACCAAGCTTGGATTGGTACCCAGTCCCTTTGTGTCAATCTAGGACAAGTCCTCCCAATCTCTCTCTGTTAAGATCGAGTCTTTAGGGTCGTCCAGATGGCCTTACGCACGAAGACTACGAGTGCAGCAAGCCTTTGTATTCCCTTTTCGTTTTCAATGAAATGACGAACCTTTACGAGTATCCCTTGATTGCCACTTTAACTAATGATCAATTAATTAATAAAAAAATTTTTAATAATAATTCATTAGATAAAGAAACGAGACACATTAAACAAAAAAAAATCAAACAACAAAAAAAAAAAAATCTTTAAGCGGGTTGTCAGGAAGAGGAAAATCGAGCCCAGTGCCGAAGAGATTTTGACAAGTGTGAATTTGGGAGCTGCGGAAGAGCCTAAAGAGACCTTGATTGGTCATTTCTTTCGAAGGAATCGGAAAGGATGCTCTGCAAAGTCCTACAAAATCCTCAATTCAAGGAAAGTAGCCCTCTTCATCAAAGAAAACATCATGTGCCGATACGGGTTGCCGGCGAAATCATTTCGAGATAATGGATCCCACTTCGAAGGGGAATGTGACGAAGTTCTTTGGCGGAATTCCAAATAACCCGTCACAAGTCATCACCCTACGGGCCCCAAACCAACGGAGCCGTCGAAGCGGCAAACAAGACTCTGGAAAATATCATCAGGAAAATGGGCGTCCCAGCGAGAGATTGGCCGAAGTTACACTGGCACTGCGGGGCTCTGAGACATCGGTCGAGAATGGCAAGCGGGAAACACCTTTTGCCCTCACATACGGAATGGAAGCCGTACTCCCAATCGAGCTAGAGATCCTCGCTCCGTATCTTCTTTGGAAAGCCAAATCAACGAGGTCGAATGGCTCCCGAGTCGCCATGATGAATTGGCCCTACTAGATGAACGCCGATTGAAGGCCATGGAACACATCCGGAGCCTACCAAGGAAGGATGGCGAGCCTTCGACAAGAAAGTAAAGCATCGGGAAATCCGAGAAGGTGATCTCGTTCTAAAAGAAAAGCCCCGATCCGTATCAACCCTCTCGGCAAATGGGAGCTGTATGGATCGGGCCATATGTCGTCCGAGAAGATCTTCTCCGGAGGAGCCATGCAACTTGCGAGACCTCGACGGGAATCCCTTTGTACACCCGGTGAATGGTGACAAGGCTGCGCGAGATACTACGCGTAAAAAAAAAAAAAACAAAAAAAAAAAAAAAAAAAACAAAAAAAAAACAAAAAAAAAACAAAAAAAAAAAAAAAAAAAAAAAGAGTGCTAAAAGAGTAATACCCAACTAGGTTAGAAACCCGAAAAGGGCGGCCTAGGTAAAAAACGAGGTTGCACCAAAAAAAAAAAAAAAAAAAAAACAAAAGAGTTCACCGAGGTTGAACTACGAAGACTGAGCTCCTCAAAATGAGGGGAACGTAGGCGGCGGAAACGGTTCGGTCTAAAGCACAAATAAAAGCCATACTTTGGCATCAATACAATTGATCGAGACCATGAAAGCGTCTCGAAAAACTCTAAAGCAATTCAAATATTCATTACAAGTTAAAAAGCTCTTTGATGAGTCTAAGCCCGATTCATTCCTACAGCGGCAACTGCTAAAGAAAACTAAGATACATAATCAAACTAATGTGTACTGTCATGGCAAGAAAAGGGATACTTGGAAACCTCGAGTCACTCCAAGCCACTCGTCTTGGCCTCTCCCTTCTTCTTCCCCCTCAGAGTCTTTCTCTTCGAGCAGGAAAAATGTCGGTATTCCTCCTACCAAGCTGCGGTATAGGAGCGGGGTCTATCAAACCGGCCTCTGTCGGGGCCTTAGTAGCCCTAGCGTCATCCACTCATCTCCTGTAACCTAGGCGGTAACATAGGAGCCCTCCTCTCTGTCTCTTGACGTAAGCCTCATAATCGATCACGGCGTCTCCGCTCTGTCATGAGGATTGGCCCTCGCCTCGGCCCTCCTCCTCTCGAAACGATCGGGTCCTCCGCACCCATAATGGCCTCACGCCGTCTCAAAATAGCCACTGAGTCTCTCCCGAGATGCCCCTCGTACCAATCCGGGTACCAAGTGGTCAAGAACACCGGTCTCGGACGCTGAGAATGACCCGAGGGGGAAAGGCATCATACCTCCATGCTCGGGAAAGAAATGGAAACACCGAGGGATCATCCATGGAAACAGGAGCCACCACCACAGGTGGCTATATCATCAAAACCCTCCAAAGGAACTGCTCCAAGCCAAAGCGTCTCGGGACCGAGCCGGAATGTAGAAAGCTGGGTGAGAAAGCCCGGAAGCATAACCACATGGGACCCGTCTGAAGCACTCTGCGAGTCTCCACCCGCCAATGAGGCACCAACCATCGATATCTTCGGTGCTGGCGACCCGCCATCCAACGCTCCCACGAGCCACGATCATCAAAATCTACATCAGCGCCTCTCTGGCAAAAGTCGAGGCACGATCATATCGAGAGGTTTCCCGAAGAACCCCAAACGCTCCATCGGCCACGGGGTCAAGAGAAACGGGCTGCCCCCGTGCATGTACCGCCGTCCGGTAGCTAATGCATCGAGAGCATGAAAAGTCTCCCCAAGAATCAAAGGAACGACATCTACGCCGAGGGCGACGGTGAACGACAACATCCGGCGAGAGACGATGGCGGATCCCGAAAGGAATAGACCATGAACGGGGTGCCAAACATACAAAGTGCAAAGGCATCCCAATAGGCATCATCCACCAAACCTAGGCCCCTAAATCTGTCGGGAAGACCGGAAATATCGAAATGATCGGGACCGCGGATCATACCTTGCGCTTCCTCAGGGAAAGATGAAGGAGGACGCACAATCTGTCGGCAAAGAAGCCCCTCGGGCAAAGGGACCGCTATCTCTTCCACCTCCGGACCTCCAAGTAAGGCCCGAAATTCTTCGACAGTCGGAACAATCTCGTTGAAGGAAAGGCAAAAGACATGCCTTCTAGTATCCCAAAAACGAAGAAGAAGCTCTTAAGAGGTCATAATCAGGAACCAATTCTTTGAGAGACCACAAGCATCGTACCTTGTACCTTTCTTCAAATAATGATCTTCTCTCTTGCATGATCTCCCTACACCACTCCTTGAACTTTTCAAAGAACAACATTTGCCTGTCTTTGGACAATTTTGGAGAATTTTTGGCCATTTCCATGGTTTTTCTCTCTTTCTCCCCGAAAATGGCTGTTTGAATTTGGAGGTTGAAGAGGATATTTGAATTTGAAATAAAGCAAGACCAGTCGAACCAATTAAAGGACAATGTCGGAAGGCGACCCTATCCGCGCGGATACAAGTGTCATTACCAAAAAAAAATTTTGCAACGGTCAGTGCTACACCAAAGAGGAATATTCCGTCCCGGTTGCTCGAAACTTGTGCAAAAAAAACTCCCCAAACCGAGTCCATATACCAAACACCCTTGCAAAAAAAAAAAAAAAACAAGGCTCATGCAACACTTTGCATTCATATTACATTGCATTCATAAAATAAAATCCTAAATCATTACATTCCAAAAAAAAAAAGTGTGCATAAAAAAAAAAAAACATTCATAAAATAAAATCCTAAATTATTACATTCCAAAAAAGAGAGTGTGCATAAAAAAAAAAAAACAAACATAAATAAAATCCTAAATTATTACATCAAAAAAAATGTGCATAATACGTACAAATCTAAATCTCAAAAAAAAAATCAATCGGAGTCTCCAGCGCAGATGTCTCCCTCGGCCCCTCTTGCGACTCGGGCCCGCCTCGTCGGGGAGCCACGAAAGTCTCGGGCTCGAGAATCGTCCTCATCTCCGAGAAAGAGGCTCGTCGGGACCAAGCCGGCACACTCGATAGGGTAAAGCCCGGATCCACTGAAGAAATCGAATCCGAAGGTGAAGGCGTCGGACTCTGACACATACGGAGACGACCCACCATGCCGCCGGACGTGTCCACTGCCCGTACGGATCCCCAAGAATGACGTGATCCGAAGGCAGTGCCGCGCGGTGATCAATGAGAGGAGAAAGAGGGGTCTCGGAAGAAGTCTCCGAGGGAATAGGAGAAGCCTCCCGTCTGACAGGCGCCGGCCGTGGTCGCCTCGCTCTAGCACGAGGTGCCCGCAAGCAACCATCCTCTGTATGAATCTCTTAGCCCCGATCACTTGCTTCGTCGGCTTCTCGACGACCACCTCCGAAAAACTGCACAACAAAAGCAAAAGCGTCAAAAAAAAGTGATGCTAAAGATGATGAAACAAAAGAAAGAAAAGAAGGGGAAAAGGTGAAGCCATACCTTCATGCCGGACGAGGCCGGAAAGCTCGTGGAAGCCGCTCGGGTGAGGGATCTGCACCCTCAATCGGACCCCATCCTGGATATAGGAAAAATCCGTCCGAGGGTACCGCGGGATCCCAAGCCCCTCCACATCCGAGAACTGAGGCATCCTCGGCCTCCTCAGACGAACGTCGCATATGGCTCAATCGCCACGAAGTCCAGAAGTCTTTGGCACGCTTCGGTAATCATCCCAGTCACGGACCGATCGCTCGGAGTGCATCATATCGGCGGGAGGCTCCACCGGTGTCCTCAAAGGCGAGTTCACGCCATGCGGCGCGTCACCCTCTCTCCCGGATAATAGGCATCGCGAGTCGGACCCCTCAAGATCCTCCATTTGCCACTTTGTCCGGATCTCGGCGCCCTTCGGGTGCGCTACCTCAGCGATCCCAGGGGAAGAATATCATCCCCTCATCTGTCTCGGCCTCCCGTCGAAGGGAAGGCAATCCGCGTACACGAGGGTCGTCACGCCCCACGGAGCTTATCTTCTCCGGGCATGCTTGGACCCAAGGCGCATGGCCGGATACGCCCGGCGTACTCCGCCCAGTGCCGCCACACCGTGACGATGGAAAAACTCCAACGCCCATACACTGCGAAGGTAAAAATCCTATCAATCCGGTGCAAATAAAAGTGTGTGCTCAAAAGAGAGAGGGAAAGCAAAAAGAGAGCTTATACCTCCGGGGCAAACTCGAAAGCGATGCAGGCTCACGGCCTTCATTTTTGTACCTATCAAGAGCAAAATAAAGCTCTTGCCGGCCCGGCCTCTCCCACGAGACATCTCGGCCGTCTCCATGTCCTCAAGGACCTCGGCGAGGCAAAGGCTGCCGTCCCCTCGGCATGCCCAAAGGCGTGCTCGAGAAAGCAAACCACAAGAAGGCCACGGCAATCGATCGGCGCCTATCCTCTCACTCCCGGCCTCGTAACTCGCTATGGTCTCCACGATCTTGCCATAGACCACGGCATACTCCATCCCCATCCCCTTTTTGGGAATAGGGAAAATCCCGAAAGAGCACAACGAGATCGGCATCAGCTGTAGCCATCCCGCCACTCAATGCTACGTCCATTAAAGGGACAGGCCCGTAATCGCGGCATAGTCGGAGGGCGTAGCGTAGCCTCGCCCCGGAAGAAGTGGAAGGTGTAGGTCGCGTCCCACAGTCTTTGCGCCGAGCAAACATCAAGCCCTTGCTCTTAGGGAACTTGACCGGTCCTCGAGCACTCGACAAACTCCCCAGCCCGGTCTCAACAACGATCTGTCTCGGACTCGGCAAAGCTTCTCGGCCCGCATTCAGGAAGCCGGTCCCACAAGTCAACCACGAGACTCCACCGATCCTCGAGTCTTCATCTTGTTCGGTTGCTCCGTAACGTAGTTGTTTCCACCACTGTAAAAAAAAAAAAAAAGAAAATGTCAAAAAAAAATTGCATTTGCATTTGCAAAAAAAAAAAGAGCATACATATGCATCATGAAATTTTCTCGCATAACGAAAACAATGAGCATAACCCCATGCATTCATCAAAAAAAAAAAAGATGCATTTTCGGCCAAATCCCAATGCAAAAATGCATTCCTACGGAAGTAAAAAACTCCGTCCCATTTTCAAAAAAAAAAAATCCTAAACATACATACATCTCATATTGGCAAAATGCCCATTCTTTCCAAACAAAATGCATGCATTGCATCATCATTCATCAATATCAAAATTCAATTTCAAAAAAAAAAAAATCATCATCATCATCAACATGCAATATTCAATTTCAAAAAAAAATCACAATTCTTCGAATTTTCACATGTAATTTTCGAATTGAAAAAAAAAAATGTGGCAAAAATGCCAATTCTTTTTCCAAGCAAAATGCACATTTTGGGTTACTCATATACTCATTACAACATGCAAAGCACCAAAATCAAGATTCAAAGCCAAGAACATCAATCATTCAAATTTTCAAAAAAAAAAAAAATTCAAAAATCACCCAAAAATTTCAAGCAAGAAATCGACAAAGGGATCAAAGGGTTTCAAAGTATACCGTTCGGAGATGCGGATCCGAAGCCCAATGTTGCCAAGCATCGGGATAATGCTCCTCCGTAACCGATTGCGAGAGATTGTAATGCCTCCTCATCCGGACGAGCTCCAATCGCCTCTCCGCTACCGGGCCACGTCCTTGGCCTTGAAAAGCGCCTTCCCCGTGTTCCATTGCTCAAAAAATCGAAGAAATCGGAAGAATTTCGAAGCTTAAATGGCCAAAAATGGCGGATTTTGCAGTTTTTCTCTCTCTGCTCTCGACAATTTCAAAAATTGGACTGAGGAAGAAGAAGGGCGTTGGCCCTAATTAATACCCCTGACTTTCCATCCCTGTCCGCGCGGATAGGATTGCAAGTCGAGAATGACCCTTTGCCCCTTAAAATTTCGGGACTGCACGCAATTCGGTCCCAACTTGACAAAATTAACCAAAGTTAACCAAAGTCGGCCCCTTGTCAAGAAAATTGCCCCGGCGATAAAACGTAAGACCGAGTGCCCCGAGAAGATAACGAGATCCCGTATCTTTCATCAAAATCTACCCGGCGGTAAAACGTAAGACCGAGTGACCGAGAAAGATAACGAGATCCGTATCTTTCATCAAAATTACCCCGGCGGGTCAAAGCGTAAGACCGAGTGCCCGAGAAAGATAACGAGATCCCGTATCTTTCATCAAAATTACCCCGTGGTCAAGCGTAAGGCCGAGTGCCCGAGAAAGATAACGAGATCCGTATCTTTCATCAAAATCTCCGGCGAGTCAAGCGTAAGGCCGAGTGCCCGAGAAAGATAACGAGATCCGTATCTTTCATCAAAATCTCCCCGCGATCAAAGCGTAAGACCGAGTGCCCCGAGAAAGATAACGAGATCCAGTATCTTTCATCAAAATCTCCCCGGCTGATCAAACGTAAGGACCGAGTGCCACTGAGAAAGATAACTTGAGATCCCGTATCTTTCATCAAAATTACCCCCCGTGAGTCAAACGTAAGGCCGAGTGCCACGAGAAAGATAACGAGATCCGTATCTTTCATCAAAATCTCCCCGGCGATCAAAGCGTAAGGCCGAGTGCCCTGAGAAAGATAACGAGATCCGTATCTTTCATCAAAATCTCCGGCGATGCAAACGTAAGGCCAGGAGTGACCCGAGAAAGATAACGAGATCCAGTATCTTTCATCAAAATTACCCCCGGCGATCGAAGCGTAAGACGAGTGCCCCGAGAAAGATAACTTGAGATCCCGTATCTTTCATCAAAATTACCCCGGCGGTAAAAGCGTAAGACCGAGTGCCACGAGAAAGATAACGAGATCCCGTATCTTTCATCAAAATCTCCCCGGCAGTCAAACGTAAGGCAGAGGTGCCCCGAGAAGAGATAACGAGATCCCGTATCTTTCATCAAAATCTCCCCCATTAAAAACGTAAGACCGAGTGACCTGAGAAAGATAACGAGATCCCGTATCTTTCATCAAAATTACCCAGGCAGTCGAAACGTAAGGCCGAGTGCCCAGAGAAAGATAACGAGATCCCGTATCTTTCATCAAAATTACCCCGAGCAAACGTAAGACCGAGTGCCCTGAGAAAGATAACGAGATCCCGTATCTTTCATCAAAATCTCCCCAGTCGAAGCGTAAGACCGAGTGCCCGAGAAAGATAACGAGATCCCGTATCTTTCATCAAAATCTCCCCGGCCAAACGTAAGACCGAGTGACCGAGAAAGATAACGAGATCCCGTATCTTTCATCAAAAATCTCCCGATGGTCAAACGTAAGACAAGTGCCCGAGAAAGATAACGAGATCCCGTATCTTTCATCAAAATCTCCCCCGTGATCGAAGCGTAAGACCGAGTGCCCCGAGAAAGATAACGAGATCCCGTATCTTTCATCAAAATCTCCCCGATTAAACGTAAGGCCAAGTGACCAGAAAGATAACGAGATCCGTATCTTTCATCAAAATTACCCCGGTCAAACGTAAGACCAAGTGCCCAGAGAAAGATAACGAGATCCCGTATCTTTCATCAAAATTACCCGGCGAGTAAACGTAAGACCGAGTGCCACGAGAAAGATAACGAGATCCCGTATCTTTCATCAAAATCTCCCCGTCAAGCGTAAGACCGAGTGCCAGAAAGATAACGAGATCCAGTATCTTTCATCAAAATCTCCGTGAGTAAAACGTAGGACCGAGTGACAGAGAAAGATAACGAGATCCCGTATCTTTCATCAAAATTACCCCGTGGTCAAACGTAAGACCGAGTGCCCGAGAAAGATAACGAGATCCCGTATCTTTCATCAAAATCTTCCCGGCGGTCAAACGTAAGACCGAGTGCCTCGAGAAAGATAACGAGATCCCGTATCTTTCATCAAAATTACCCCTGATAAAAACGTAAGACCAAGGTGAGAAAGATAACGAGATCCGGTATCTTTCATCAAAATTGCCCCGGCGTAAGACCGAGTGCAGAAAGATAACGAGATCCCGTATCTTTCATCAAAATCTCCCGAGAAAGATAACGAGATCCGGTATCATCGTGATCTTCTATCTTTCAAATCGTCGCTAGCAGTCAAACGTAAGACCGAGTGCCCTG